>WWET01001581.1:286656-313005 GCA_011038615.1 Limnodynastes dumerilii | reverse complement strand
AAGGGACCATGCGCCCGCACAGGGGGAGTGCCAGGGGGAGGCAGCGATGTAACGCTGAGCGTTAGTACGCTCAGCGCTACATCGTACCTCTGGATCAGACCCTTGGTCTTCAAATCACATGAAATATGCGATTTTGAGAGATTTAACCTGACTCCTCAACTTTCCTACCTGCAACAACGAGTGACCATGTGGAAACAGCTTCCTCTCACAGTGATGGGGCATGTGAACATAATAAAAATGGTGGTGTAAGTTTTTGTATGTATTCTCCAATATTTATTCCTAATAACTTTTTACTATTTGGAATAGGGTGACTAGCATGATGACAGTAGAGTGTTTGACCCTAGTACCCCCTGTGGTGTAATAGATCATTACGGAAGCTGTGGGGGTTGGAAGGTGAACAACTTTGGCGGAAATATGAGATAACTATGGTGGGACAGTTATTCAGAATGCCACTTTTAAGACTTTAGCACAGCCGGCAGAGGAATATGGAATTCCTTGTTAATTCTTATCCCACTAATTCTTTTCCCACTTTCCCACTACAATTATGGCATTTGACTAATGTCCAACTTAAACCCATTAAGGATTTAAGTATAATGCTCTCACTTTCTTGACTGGTGAATAAAACCGATTAATGACAAGAGGTTTGAGCAATGAAACATGGAATGTGTTAGGAACTCGGAGATAGGATGGCAATTCAAGTATGTAGGCTACAGGGTTAATGACCTTTAAAATATGAAAAAGTCCAATGAATCTTGGAGCAAATTTCATGGAAGGCACTTTGAGCTGAAGGTTTTTAGATGAAAGCCAGACTTTATCTCTAGGACGAAGAAGAGGTATGTTTGTGGTCGGCCTGAATTTTATATCTCTGAGAGGTTTTCAATAAAGAAGTTCTGACTCTCTTCCAAAATTCAGAGAATTACTTTAAGGCTGCTTCAGAAGCTGGGACCTGTGAGGCGTGAATGATGGTACCTAAGGATGATAGCCATACACCACTTTGAAAGCAGTGGTTTCCAGAGACTCATGATAATGATTATTGTGGGCAAACTCCGCCCACAGCAGAAGATCCAACCAGTCATCTTGAAAGGAAGAAACGCACAAGTGAATAAATGTTTCCAGGTCTTGATTCATCCGTTCAGTTTGCCCTTTGGTCTGCGAGTGATATGCTAAGGAAAACTTAAGCTCGCCAGAACTTGGCAGTGAATTGTACTCCATGATCGGAGATAATTTCCTCTGGACATCCATGCAGCCGGAAAATATCTTTGATAAACAGTCATGCCTACACTGGAGCAGATGGTAGACCTTGAAGTGTGATGAAGTGAACCGTGATAAAATCCATTGAAAGACGGATCTAGGGTGCTTTTTACAGAGTTTTATGCTGGGCGCACAGATTAAAAGGCTGCAATGTCCTGAGAAAGGGTTGACCACAAATAATAATAATAATGAATGCTTGAGTTTTCCGTATTTCGAAACGGCCTGAAAACATGGAGGCATAAGCCCATTGCAAGAGTTTCCCTTGAAGAGGACTTGGAACAAAGGTTTTGCCTGGAAGAGGGTTCTTGGTGGATTGTGTTGCAGCATTCCTAGCTGGGTCAATTATAGGATCGATCTCTCTTTCTTCAGGTTCTACCAAGAGGAGAGAATAAGATAAAGCGTCGGCTTTACAATTCTTGGATCCTTGACGGAAGTGGACTTGAAAGTTGAAACGGGAAAAGAAGAAAGACCATCTTGTTTGAAGAGGATTTAAACATTAGCTGTCTTCAAGTACAGCAGATTTTTGTTGTGCGTGAATATAGTGATTGGGTGTAGCGCCCCTTCAAGAAAATGGTGCCACTACTCCAATGCCAACTTCATGGCCAGAAGTTTTTTGTCACCAATGGCACAGTTCCTTTTGGTTGGTTGCAATTTTCTCAAAAAGAACCCGGATGGATGGACCTAACCATCTGGGATAGAACTGCTCTAACTCCCTCTGAGTAGACATCAACTTCTAGGATGAAGGCTAAGGACACTTCCGGTTGACGAAGTACTGGAGCACTGACGAAAGCTTTCTTCAACTGTTGAAAAGTTAGGGAACTATCATCACCATTTTAAAGGCCCCTTTCCATGTCATATTGGTGATCGGTGACACAATTGTACAGTAACCCCCGGATGAAACGCCTGAAATTAACAAAGCCAATGAATCATTGGATTCCTCTAACTGAGGTAGGTTGAGGCCAATCTAGAATTGCCTGGATCTTAGCTGGGTCCATGCGAACATCAGTTCCAGATAGAATGAACCTTAGGAATGATATGGTATCAACCTCAAAAGTGCACTTTTCGAGTTTGCAATAAAGATGATTCTTCCTGAGACAAGAAAGGGCCTCCTTGACTTGGATTCTATGAGTTACTAAGTCTGGCAAGAAACTCAAAATATTGTCTAGGTAGACTACTGAATTGTTCAGCAGATCCCGGAAAATATTGTTTACAAAGTTTTGGAAGACTGCAGGGGTGTTGCTAAGGCCAAATGGCATAACCAAATACTCATAGTGGCCATCCCAAGTATTGAATGCCGTCTTTGAGGAAATACTCGATCAATACATGATTCAAAACATGAGGGTCCCCAACTTAGGAGGTTACCCATTTAATATGGGGATTATGTAACTGAAGCCAGGGTAGGCTAAGAGTCACTGGGAAACTGGCTTCAGACAGGATTAAAAAACAAAGAGTTTCAGAGTGCAAAACTCCAATCTTGAACTTCACTGGGACTGTACGGTGTTTTATAGTCCCACTAGGAATTCAACTGCCATCCACAGCAGTAAGTGTGGGCACTAGGATAACTTCTGTAGAGATCCCTAAGTTCTTGACAGTTTGCGCTGTTATGAAGTTCTCTGCTGCGCCAGAGTCCAGAAGAGCAGTAAGTTCCATGGGTTTAGACCCATGAAGTAGAGTCATTGGTAGGGTACAGTCTCTATGACTTGAGGAACGAACCGGTACTCCTAACCTGACCTCCTCTGTATCGGTGGGGAGCAGTCATTTCCTGGACGTTTGGAGTTACGCCAAAATAAAAGCATAAGTTTTCCTTGAGCATCCGTTGTCTTTCTTGGGTAGTTATTCGGGATCTCCCCAATTGCATGGGCTCCTCAGAAGGAGTATCAGATGATTTAGGACGAGGCAGACTAAAAGACTTAGGACATTGGCCCTCCTTCTTCTCCGAACTTCTCTCTCGACACCGGATGTCAATGTGAATACAGCTGGAAATAAGTTAATCTAAAGTGGAAGGTAGTTCTTTGGAGACTAGCTGGTCCTTAATTCGGTCTGCAACTACCTGCCAAAAGACTGTGACAAGAGTCTCCTCACTCCAAGAAAGTTCTGATGTCAGGGTATGGAAAAGTACCACATATTGGCCCACAGTAAAATCTTTTTGTCACAGGCATAGGATTTTCATAGCAGCTGAAGCAGAGTGACCAGGCTCGTCGAAGATAATATGGAACGTGGTCAAAAAGTCAATGTGGTTAGAAAGCATAGGATCAAACTTCTCCCAAAGTGGGGCTACCCAAGCTAGATTTTGGGCAGATAGCAGAGAGATTATATATGCCACTTTGGATTTGTCTGAAGAAAACTTTTCAGGCTGGATTTCAAAGTGCAGGCTGCATTGGTTGAGAAAACCCTTACACATCTTGGGGTTCCCATCGAACTTGGCAGGCATTGGCAAGGATAATATGGACCCATTGATGGGTGAAGCGGATTGCAATGGAGGTGGAGATACTTGAGAAGTCATGACAGTTCGTAGATCTCCTATTTGGTTAGCTAACTTATGAAGGCAATTCATCACTTGACCCAAATTAGCTTCCTGTCATTGAATTCTTTTTGCCATGTTTTGGACAGATGTGGTCCCCTGGGGGTTTTCCCCGGTCGGATCCATCGGGCCAGAACAAACTAATCATGGACTGACTTTGGGTGGGCATCCACTCTGGGTTCCTGGGAACGTCATATTGGTGATTCAGTGAGGTAACGGAAGCTTTGAGCCTTAATATAGGATTTGCTCATGAGTCAGTGGGCAAAAGGATTCAGGCTTGACCAGGAATAGATATGAACTGGTGCAGACTTGACGTGGACTGGACCAGGACTGGAACTGGAGCAAGACTTGACTGAATCTGGACTGGCCAGGAGTGGAACTGCAGCAAGACTTGACTGAACCTGGACTGGCCAGGAGTGGAACTGGAACAAGACTTGACTGAACCTGGACTGTCCAGGAGTGGAACTAAAGCAAGACTTGACTTGGGGTGGACCAGGTGACTTTAACTGAAACAGGGTTAGACTTGACCTGGGCTGGAACAGGTGGCTTGAACTAGAACAGGATTAGACTTAACCTGGACCGGACCAGGTGACATGAACTGGAACAGGATACACAGTCTGTAGACAGATGAGAACTAGATAAAGAATGATGGTAGCGCAGGAGCCCAAAAGTAAACAAGAGAGATATACTGCGGTGGCTGAAGAAATATATATATTAGCAACGCTGATAGATATAAAATTAATTTTAATTCATAAAATAGGTAAAAAATAATTATACATATACAATATAGATAAATTGCATAAATAATGTTAAAAAAGCTAAAGAGGCTGGTGTGGACCAATTAGAAATTGAATGTAATACTTATCAGTCTGAGATAAGGCATGGACACACGGATAATCCCCGATCTAGTCCTCAATTAGATGCCTGTTTCTTTCTCTCCAAAGTGTCAGGTGGCCAGCCTGACACTCTCGATCACTTCAATGTAGATATAGAAGCTGTGAACGGCTGTACTTGATGGATTAAATATGAAACAGTGCTGTGCAAGTCTGTGCAATAGAGCTTTTTTAACATTATTTATGCAATTGATCTATATTGTATATGTATAATTATTTTTTACCTATTTTATGAATTAAAATTAATTTTATATCTATCAGCGTTGCTAATATATATATTTCTTCAGCCACCACAGTATATCTCTATTGTTAACTTTTGGGCTCCTGCGCTACCATCATTCTTTATCTAGTTTATACATTTATAGCAGGTGGTTTCCTGCTGGGATCAGCTGCGTTGCCCCAATTGTGTGATAAGCGCCGATTACTATTACTTTCCATTTCTGTAGACAGATGAGGTCTTGAGACTGGAGCAATACTCTGCAGTCTGTTGAACAGGATAGACAGTCTACGACACCAGAGATCTTGAAGTTGGAGCAATACTCTGAAGTCTGTTGAACAGGAAAGACAGTCTGTAACAGCAGAGGTCTTGAAGCTGGAGCAATACTCTGCTGGCTGTTGAACAGGATTAACAGTCTGCAATAGCAGAGGTCTTAAAGCTGGAACAATATACTGCAGTCTGTTCTCTGCTGGAAAGAGTAATCAGGCTGATTGCTGCAGCTGAGCAGCAGGCTGCAAGCTGAAGCCTGAAATCAGAGTTCTCACAAGAAGCAAGACAGGAACCAGGCACCCTGAATGAACAAGTTCTGGACTCAGTGCTATGGGTTTAAATAGAGGGTCCCTGACCTGGATTGGACAGACAGGTCATGTGCTTCTCCTGGCTTGCTGCTGCAGATCATGTGCTTCTCCTAGCTTGTTCCTGGTTGGCTGCTGTAGATCATGTGCACAGATCGAAGATGGCAGCGTCCATGCACTGGAGGACAGCAGCGTTTGGTGCCAGCAATATACAGGGAAGCATGTGGTGGATATCATGGATGGAGCAGCCACTACTGAGAGCGGAACCTCCCTGGTGGCAGAGAGCGAGCATGCCTGGAGAGAGCCGCTGACAGGCGGCTCTTGACGCAGTAAGTCCTGCGTTTTGTGACACACAGCTCCTGGCTAGATTTAACCCTTCAATTCCTAATAAATGAAATGCGGGGGGACTGAGTACTTCTGATACCTTCTGTGGGAATGTCCTAACATCCAGCTGTTTTGGAAAGCAGCTGGGGGATGTATTAAAAAAACAGGAATCTGGTACACACTACACTCCCCAGCATTGTACCTATATGGTTTGCAGTTAGATGAGGTAATGGGTAGGGACCTTTAACAATACATAAACGGTCTGAATCTTGTGTCAAGGTATGTGTGGCAAGAAAATGGATGGTGAATACTGCTCCTACTTTGATAGAATGGGCCCACTTGGTGGAGCTCACCCTGTCACACAAAAGATATGTATCAGAAAAAAAATAGAAAAAAAATACGACAGAGTTGGGCTCGGTGGCATGATTAAGAGTTTATTACTGGATTACTGGCAACACAGGATATGTGAAAACAGCTGACATGGTATAATGTGGTAGTGGCACTGACAAAATATACAAAAAATTTATGAAAACTATAAACATGACCTTCAATAGTAGGTCTTAAGGGGAGGGAATTAGGGGGTTAATTTTGTTAAATTTCTGATAGCCTAGGTTAAGGTTGTTGATTCAGTCTAATTGATAGCATAGTGTCAATTGATGAAACAAATGTGCACCATTATAAATTACTGTATTGTAAAGTATATCTATGTACAATCTGACTATGTTATACATCAAATGCAATGTACAATATTGGCTATATTACAATGCCTGGAAATGTATGTGTTTTGTGTTTGGGGAGAGTAATATAGGTCTATTCATTGATTATAGTGGAAACCTAGCGCTTTGAGAATTCATCCCTCCCCCTATTCATTTGATTTTTACATTCCAGGTGGTGTTTTTCTAAGCTGCATGAGGTTGGTGCGCTGATTTCTCCAAGTAACACATTTTCCTTTATTTTATTTCTACAGGATGGGCTGGGTTGGGCATGTATGCACATACATTCACTAATTTAAGGTAGGACTATGGAATCAGAAGTCAGCTAAATTCTGCACATCAGAGGGAAGTGTTATGGGAGTGTAGTTGCCACATAAGTGCAGACTTTTGCTATTTCGTGCATTCTTAGCACTCTTAAGTCTGAATCAGGTCCATTGTAATTTAACACTAAAGAAATTTACCTTTAAATGAATTCCCTTTGATATAACATTGGTTGACTATCCATTTGTTTTATTAAAAGTTAGAGATCTTTTTAAAAGTTTAATAACTACCAGACTATGTGAGCATTACCGTCATATACCATACTTTTGTTCAGTCTACTGAGATCCCTGTTGATACATGGAATGAATGTAACCGCTGGGGAATTTTAGTTGCAAGAATTTTCAAACACTATATCGTAAACCAAAAATCTTGAAATTGTCTGGCAATCCAACTGGGAACATGTTTTGCTGTAATGATGTTTTGTTCTATCTATGGTTTCTACTCGCATGCTTGTTAGCTGTACAAAATGGAAGTTTCGTAACATGCCAGACATTCCAATTAGTTGTACTAAATATAGTCAAAACTGTGGTGTCTGGAAACAATACAGGTAGACAGTAGGGGGTCATCATTGTCACTCTTCCTGACATATTAGGCACATTTCCAACATTTAGCACTTTAGGTGCAGGGAGGAGTAATCTGATTGACAGGATAGAAGTTAGCAGACTATAAATTATTAGCTCTGTGTGTGATCATTAGTTTTGCAGCCAAAAAAATTACAAAGAGAGAGTTTTCTAATATAAATGGGAGCCATTTCATTTTACGTAAAATACAAACGAAAGCTATATAATAGCACTGAAAGGAACACCTAGTTTATAGAGATTTAAACTTTTTTTCTTATATTTTATTCATTTAACTTGTCTTAAAGAGATCATAGCTAAATGCTGAAATCAAATACAGTAAAAAAAAAATATAATAATTAAATCACATTTGTTTTAGAAGATTGGCCAGTATTATCTCCTGTTGATAATATAAGTTTCTATTACACACTGTCCGAATGTGGTAAAGCTAGCCATTCTTGGAGGTCCTCAACCATTTTTTGGTATGTACCAGTTATCACTATGGAATCAGGTCAAGTACTATTGACCCATCCCTTTCTCTCATCATTACCCTCTCCTTACTTCCTTTCTTCACCTACACTCCCCCTCTACTTTCACTATGGTCCTGCTATTAGCAGATCAGTTCCTTAATTCTATTACATATATTATCAGACCCATATCCCCCACTTTTATATTTACACATTTGTGACATTGGGCCTGATCCAGACCTACGCTGATGCGCTGTGCTTACTAAAGCACAGCGTATCGGCGTTCACTTTACCCGACACTCCCCCTGTGCGGGCGTATGGCCCCTTCCTTACGCCGGCTGAAGGCTACCCTAACTTCAGCCGGCNCCCCCGCGTCCCCGCATAGCTGCTACGGATCCACGATTGGGCGTTGCCGTAGCGAAGCTGGGCAACATCTGCCCGGCGCATGCGCAGATCGGCTTTTCAGCCGATCTTACGCTTACACCCGCCGTCCTAGTGACGGCAGGCGTAGGTCTGGATCAGGCCCATTATAATGAAGATACATATCCACTCCCCTTATATATTGATTCTATAACATGTAATGATTTTTCACATCAATTTTTTCTTATGTTATTCAGTCCACAACATATTTTATTAAATGTAACCTTTGCCATCTGCATTGCTCATGATTAAAACACAAATACTTCTGGATACTCTAACTTCTTACAATTCTTCCCAGTTGCCCCATGTACCAACAGAGAGGGTTCACATACCACCGGTGGTACATTTGGCACTAGAGTGATTATCAGGCCAATCATACAATTATTGAGAGCCATGAAATATGTACAGTTACTAACAAATACTTTCACTGTTAAAACTTTGAACAAATTCAACAAATATATAATGATTCAATTCAACTACAGTCATTAATGTTGTCCAGTTTTATTATATAAATCACAGATTAGGTTATGACATTGGACCAATGGTACTTTAATCCATGCTCTATTTTTAATATTTAATTTTGTGAATAAGCCATTAAAACATTGATGTTCTAGAGATATGCTCATTACACATGATCTTAATATTGTCAAAAAAGTATCTACAAATAGAATCAAGTGTGGAGACCCTCCAAGGTGCATAATGTTAGGAGTATTTTGTACCTTAATATGGCCATGGAAACAAATCAATCCCTTATATCCACCCAATATTTGGCATAATGAGGGGAAAAAGTTCAAGCTTCACTTTTTCCCATCATATACAGTATGAAAAATTGATGAATTTTTGTGCGCATAAAAGTGTCCAAAGAAAAATTTGAGGAATTAGCTTTGCACTGCAAATAAACCCATTTATTCCCCAACTTTTCTCCTTTACTTACCTTTGCAGTCGTTCTTTCACTTCCTTCCACCTCCGCAGCATGCTCTGCAGGGATTATGTCCCTCCATGCCATTCACTCTATCAGCACTCATTATACAGGGTTCCTACAGCGCCCTGTAAGACCAAACCTGTTTATGTGAATGACATTGCTGTAGAAGTAAAGTCACATCTTTTACATGAACAGATGTGGTCCTATGGGGCTCCCGTAGGAGCCCTATATATAGCTGTACTGATAGAATGTGCGGCTGCAGACTGCAAGATTTCTGGCCACATAGTCCACGGCTGTGCTGTATATGTGCTGTGAACTATGTTGCCTCACTAGACCACCAGGGATCGGCTTGAAAATCCGCCACTGCAAAGCTATCATTTCATGTATTGGTTCATGCAGAAAAATGGTCCCACATCCCAAATAATGTACGATATAATAAGTTGGTTAAATCTGAAAAAGACCCTGTTTCATGCCAACAGGGGCTACTTCTGAAGGTGTAGACAAATATGATATAAGCTTGTTATACACTGGGCTTTTTTTAAGTAACTGTCATGTCAATTACACAACTGACATCTTATTAATGTGTGACAGCATCGCATTATGTGATTGAATTTTTGGGGGCTCCTAGCATTCATGATCAGCGAACTTACAATATCTGCAGAAACCTTCAGTGTGTACTGTGTCCAGTGTTGCCAACTCTGAAACAAGGCCAACCCAATCCTAAAAAGCCCAATACATATATTATAATGTAATACACTTACTACTAACAGTGAAATAATCCCCCTCCACCTATTAGTATATACCTCTGCTGTTGTTCACACTATTCGATGATAATCATTCATACCTCATTCATACACCATTCATCTGCTATACTTCCCTCCCTTCAGTTCACACCTTGTACACCATACTACCTGCTTAATTTTCTCCCCAGCACTCTGCCGACAACTTCCCAAAAAAAAAAAGGATAATAAACAAGCCCAAAAAATACAACCTGCGACAAGCTAATAAAAGTTGCGACTGTCCCAATTTCCTTAGTTATAAGTGGAATTGGCAACAATAACTATGTCCTGATCTTCAGAGCAATAATCCCCCTTCCATTTCCTGCATAGGGCTGCCTTTGTGGGTGTGAATATCATTCCACCAGCAGAGGAGCTCTTTTAAACGGATTCACTGGTAAATCATCTGTAGTGTGTACAGGTGTATACTACAGCTGATCAGGACTTCAAATCAGAAGTTAAATCTGAAACAGAGATCTGACCGTGTTTTAAAACAGCCCAACGTAAACTCAACTTAAGAGACCTCACTAGAATACAGCCCTGATAAACCCCACACTCCTATCACAGTTTTCATGACCAAAGTTTGGACTCACATTTCTCTCCTGTTCCCTGAAATGTTTAACAAATCTTGTTTTTTGCCTATCCATCAACAACATTTCACATTGTTGGTTTCCTAAGGAACATTTTGCTCATATAATTTACATAATGCATGGAGCACAGTGATGTCCATGCAACTAAACAGGGTGGGCAAAGGGTATACATGCCACCCATGCTGCTTGTATTCTGGACTGAGCCAGTTGGTTTTCGTTACTTCTTTCTTTAAAATAGTCTTGCCAGTTCTAATCTTGCCTCCAGGCTATAACGTGTCAGTACTCTCTGTAAGTGGATTGAACAGTTCTTATGATTTCTGTTTAAACAATGCATTTAGAGAGCTTCAAAACAGACAAGGAACAATTACCTTCAAGTACTATTGTAGTTTAATAATTGGATTATGAGTCATAACATCATTATCAATGAAATAGAAAAAATAATGTTGAAGAAAGCTGTGACAAATGTGAAAAAATATGTATCCCACTTCATGTATTCAGTTTCTATTTAATCTAGTTTAATGGCAAAAGCAATTTCATTTAATTGGTTTAGTTATAAGTAAACATTCTGTAAAATAATTGGGTTCACATTCTTCAGTGATTTCCTATTACCCTGGGTTAAATTAAGATTATTTTGACAATAATAAATTGTATTTCAAATTCACAGTTCACAAATCCAAACACTATTTTAATTTAAAGGCAGACCAACCATTTTCATATTCTTTTGTATAACTTTAATCTGAATATTAGAATAAATGCAAATAACAAAATAAAACATTTATAGAACGTGTTTAGAACGGTGTAATAAAATTTGCCAACATTGTCATGTATATAATGGCGTAAAGGTTGTGAGCAAAAACTCATTGTTTTATTACTAATTAGTTCAGTGACTGCACTGAAGTTTGATGAAACCTGTATGGGGGTGTTTGAGCACAGTAAGAAGAAATATACTTTTCCTTTTAAAAAGAGAATTAAAATGGTTCCATATAAAACTTGGGGCCCGATTTACTAAACTGCAGGAAAGGAAAAGTGGAGATGTTGCCCATAGCAACCAATCAGATTCTAGCTGACATTTTCTAATAGGTAATAGGAAAGTGAGAGCTAGAATCTGATTGGTTGATATGGGCGACATCTCCACTTTTCCTTTCCTGCAGCTTAGTAAATCTGGTCCTATATCAGAGTTAGTTCTGTTTCTTAAAACATTTTATGTTTATTAGCAAGTTTCCTCACCTTTATGTTTAGAACATGTCATAGAAATTAAGGGTGGGCAGTCAGCAAAGGAAATTTAAATGTCTTGAGAAATACCTTAAAGTGCTAGACTCAGCTTTGACATTTACATATTCTTAAAAACCTTAAATGTTTAATTTTTATTAATACTTTTTTTTTTGTCACAAAAAATTAGTTGCATATGTAGGAAGTGTCCACCACCTATACATGTTTCCAGAAAGCACTGATTAAAGGTGGCCATACACTAGAGCGATTGTCGTTTAATTGAACGAAATATCGATGTAGTGTATGGTAGCGATTTTTGGACCGACCGTTCGATAATCGTTCCAAAAGCGCCTTTGTTCGATGATTTCATCGTCTGAAATGTTTGATTATTGTCGTGTGAAACCGTGCTATAATTTGTAAAATCGCATAGTGTATGGCCATTTAACGATAATCGTGGAATTGTTCGCGATGAAGTGATGAGACTTCTAGGCGGGATTATGGCAAATGATATGACAGCTTTATTTGTACGTAGTGTGTAGTGTGTCCACAGTCTTGTCATTCTACTTCCTGGCGAAACCTCATGTTAGCACAGACTCGTTTTAGCATTGTGACAAAAAATATGTGTATTGCTAAAGACTACTAGGCACCACTCCAGAAGATAAACTGATAAACGTGGTCTGGCTTTGAAAACCAGGACTATTTGCTGAAAGTCAGCACTACACACAATGAAGTATTCAAGCGATGTGTATTACCTTGCAAGTGTCTGTCTGCTGTGGGGGCTGCATGTTTGCACAGGAGTTTATGTGCTGCCATTGTGCCATGTTAGAAAGTAAAAACTATTATTTCTCAGAAGGTTTAAAAAAACACAGACCACGCAATCTCAACCAAGACTCTTTTTATTGTCCAGCAACAATTTTTTGGGGGGTATTTATTAAAGAACATTAAGAACATTATTGAAATGGTCAACGATGCCATACAAAAAAAGAAAAAAAAGATTCTTGCAGCATATCAAAAAATGTACAAATAAGAAAGATCAAAAGACTATATTAAACGGTTGCACTTATTTGTTATTTTGCATTTTGTTTGGCCATACTTTTTATTTCAACGAGCTGGCAAAAGATGCACTCAACGTTTTTATTTCTTTTCCGTAATTGCTGGATGCAATCTTTCGCCATAGTTATGATAGCCTGGTTCGCCTTGTCCTCATCCGAGGTATGCTCCCACTAGAGCTGGGAGTGCTTTCATCTGATATTATTATGACACCTGCAAAGGAAATACAGACACACTCAATATTTTACATATCACATTGACTTTATTTGCATCCATCCCTGTGCCACCAACAAAAGACTAACCTTTTCCAGTGCTGCTTATATTGTCACTATGAGCTTCTGTGGCTTCTGCACCAGAGTCCTTCTTGACAGAATCGTTTTCTGTAAAGGAATGCAATTTTGAATATGTGCTATGGACAGTGTGCTGTACAAGAAATATCTGGTGAAAAAGTACCTTTTTAACAGTAATGATATTTCCAGTAATGGATCCTTTATTGTTTGATCAAAGATTCTTTCCTGAAATGACAAGACAGATGTATGCCATCATTCTCATGTCCACCATTTTATGCTAAACAACAGCTTCTCGAGGTTCCTGCTACATAAAGAGAACATGAAAACAAGCAATACAATGAGAGTATTAATATGTTGTTGTTTCTTGGTTAAACTCACTTTTTATAATTCTTCGGATCTTATTCAACCTTGTGTTTTCTTTCCTTTTCAGGTCTGACCAGCGCTTCTGCACCTGCTGCTTTTGATAGTAATGGCCGAACTTTCTATGAAGAATCTCGATGACTCTTGTCATAATTTTTCTTTTGCGGGCATTCACAGCTGGGTACATCTTCTAGTGGCAATCGCAATCCCACTTATTGAAAAACCGGACAATCGTCCCGACCTCAGCACTTGTCATGGGCAGGGAACAGAGGTCTTCCTCCATTTTAGAAGGCCTAACACAGCTTGTTTCTGCAATCGTCGGCATTTTCGGCACCTGCCCTTTCACCTTTGTATGCGTCATCCATTCATGCACTATTGTCTGCTGAGGCGTTGGAAGGCTCACCTTCACCGCCGCCTCCATCAATAGTGCCCATCACCTTATCCGTCTCTGTCTCCATCACAGTAATGTCTGCCTCCACGGAGTGATATTACAGTTGAAGGATAATTTGATTTACTGCCGGCACCCAGCAGATAAAAAGTGCGTACTGGACGAAAGTTTCTCATAACTTTGCTGTGGAATCGTTAAGTGGTAAGATTCTTTTCTTCTTCTCTCCATTGAAATTACATCATTCTGGTAAGTACTCGTTGCTTTTTCTATTATGGGCAATACATATACCAATGTATAATAACATGCATGCTGTGTGTAGATTATTATTTTGAATTATTATTATATTACAGTATGTCCCATATATTCCAAATATCCTTTTAAACAGACAAGAACAGTTGAATGCTAACTGTAGGGTGTAACTGTATGGTGTATATCTATTGTGTCCCATTGTAATTGTATACATTTTATAGCAGGTTATGTGCGCATACATGTTTGTTAACCCTGGACCAATAGCATTGCAACAAGTTGCAGAATGTATCTAGAAGTAGTAGTGAAGTATCTGTGTTGTGCAGCATATATTACATTATGCATAATTGTACTGTCCATATTTTTTATTTGGTTTGCTTTCCCTCTTGTTCACAGCCATAGCCGAGCAAAAAGAATTTCTGCGGGAGTTCATTGAGGCCTGCCATGGTCAACCTTGCTTTTGGCTGAGCAAGTCTGTGGATTACTACAACAGACAAAAGAGGGCAGCTGCAATCAAAGTGTAGGTGGATGTGTCCAAGCCTCACTATCCCCACTCTGATGCCGCTTCTGATAAAAAAAATTGCAAATCTCCGGACTGTCTACAAGAAGGAGATCAACAAAATGAACGACTTCAAAAGGTCTAGGGCTGGAGTGGACCAGGTATACACTCCACGGTACTTCAACCTGTTATCGTTCACACTGCAAACGGAAACAGCATCACCATCAGTTTCCACTATGGATGCATCGCCGGACACCAATGTGGACCCTCTGGATGAAAGTGGCATGGTGAGCAGTACATACAGTAAATAAGACACACACACTCCTTTGCCCAGTTCATTGTTTTTATTGTTATATGTACAAAAAAGTGTATTTATTATATCCTGTCATGTTGCCACAATACAGCCCCATCACCCATAAAATACTGAACATATGAGTCATGGGTCTCCTTTGCAATGATATTGGCATTTCTATAAGAAGAATGCTGCAAAGGTGTCCACATGTCACTCTCCTCAGGATGATGTAGTGTATCATGGCCTTCAGGGGGGTTAGCATGTTGGGAGTTTTTCCAGCGCAATAAGTTATGTAAGGCACAGGTTGCAAGCACAACCCAACACAGATTCCATTGTTGCATGTTAATGTTTGTATGGTAAATCCTAAATTTATTGCTCATGATTCCAAAAGCATTCTCCACAACACGCCTTGCACGAGATAGCCGATAGTTAAAAATTCTCCATACCGTTGTTAAAGCTCTCTGAGGGAAAGGACGCAGAACGTGTTGATGAAGGGCAAACGTCTCATCTGCAGCAAAAACAAAGTTAAGACCGTATTTGCACTCTCTTTTGGATGGCAGATTTAATTTGCCATCTTTCATATGGTCCATGAAGGTTATCTGCTCTAGTGCACCCCCGTCTGAGACTCTTCCATTTTTGGCCACATCCACATACAAAAATTCATAATTTGCATCCACTATTGCCATCAACACAATCCTAAAAAATCCTTTGTAATTATAGTAGTAGGAACCACTGTTTGCAGGTGGCGTGATTCTCACATGCTTTCCGTCAATTGCTCCTCCACAATTTGGAAAATTCCATTTCCGTTCAAAGTCTTCTGCAACTTTCTGCCAGTCCTCACGGTTTTGGGACAACTGTGATCAAAAAAGGAAACATTATTAAAGTTGACGTATTTGATTATTATTGTACATATACTGATATCCATTCTATTCTTATATTTTCAGCCCTCCGTTTTCTCTGAAGGATATGCCTCTACATCGTAAGCCGTGGAGGAAAGCAACCGTTCCCAAAGTAGTACACCTCAGCCTTGTGCTAGGGACCATGATCTACAAGGGGGAGGAGAACACTGCATCCGTCCGCCGAGCCCCATGATGCTGTGACCACTCGCGTTCTGGAAACGGCAGAGAAATTCTTCACGCAAAAGGTGACGGACAAATTTGATGCCATGGGGGTGGTGTATGCCAGCAAATTAAGGGACTTGGACCCAAGATGTGTAGAGGAGGCGGACAGGCTCATTAACGATGTGCTCTACAGGGCCAAGAGGTTAGAAATAACCAGTGGCACCTACCTGGCCAACCTTGCCACCAGCGAGCAATTTGCACACCAGCATCACGGTACTCCGTTTGCTACACCGCCATTCCCTACCTCAGTGGGTCACAGGCTGCAATATATATCGTTGGTGACATCGACCCCCAGACCCCACCCACAACCCCCCGCAGACTTCAGCTCCAATGACTACTGCAGCCAACTGGATGCTTTACACTATGAACACTTGTAGTTACAGATATTATTTATTTATTTATTTATTAATAATGACTATTTTGTTATTTATTATAATGTACTATTTAATTTTGCAGTTTTTATTATTTATATTTTATTTATTATCGGTTACTGAGTTGTGTTGTGTTATTATTTCTTCAAGCTTTTTAAACATAAAATGTATCAATTGTTATCACATGTTTTCATTTCGGCTGTAACCTGCTATAGGGCAAATATTGTAGTTGAAGTAGTTAACAATCAGGAAAAAAAATCTTGCAATAAGAAACATTGGTGTTTGAAATCACATATCACATACCTTTAAATATTCCCATTTCAGGCACTTATACAATGCCTCACACATCTCTGGAATCAATCTCCCCAAAGCTTGAGCTGAAATTGCGCAGCTGAACTTTAGATGCTCAAATGACCTCCTAGTAGCCAAAAAGCGCAGGGTTGCTACGAGACATTTCTCAGGTGTGATGGCAGTACACATCTTTGTGTCCTGTCTTTTAATGTATGGAGTCACGATATTCAGCAAATACAGAAAGGTCTCATCATCCTCACGCAGAAAGTTTTGGAAATCATCAGGATTATTCTCCCAAATTTCATGTACAAGGGACATATGAGAGAACGACTCTCTCTTTTTCAGCCATTTTTTCGTCCAACAACACCGCCGCCGCCGTATCTTTCGGTTTCTAGCCTTCTGCCACAACAAGGTCACCAGAGTCAGAGCGAAGAGTCCACACGCAAAAGCATGCTCATCCATCTTGGTCGATTATGTCTCTAATGCATATGAACATATGTGTACAGGAAGTTTATTACGAATACTTCCTGAAAAAAAGCTGCATGGCGAGGGACCCCCCTTATGTTAATAAAGTATAACTTTATGAGAACTGAAATTTATCGGATGGTGTATGGAGAAAAGCTATTTTTTCTGAACGATTAAAGTGGTTGAAACATCGGGCTTTCCACATATTTTCTGGCGATTATCGTTTGCAATTAGCGCAGTGTATGGCACTGATATCGTTTGACACGATTATCATAGAATCGCTCTAGTGTATAGCAACCATAGCTGTTGTGGGAAGCAGTTCTTCACCTACAAATATTATGATTGCAAAGCTCTTTGTCTGCTGGTTTCTCCTGAAACTGCCTTATATAAATCCTGTGATAACCTCTGCTCCTACCTGCACCTTTCAACACATCCCATGAATTTTGTGAGAATGAAAAAAGAATCAAGTAAGAGAAGTTACAGTATTTTCTTGACTCCCTCTGGAAGGTTAACACCCCCTCCTCTGATGACTATTAATAGTCATTTAAATAAACACACAGACTATTTAATGTGCCACTTCCATCAAACATGAATAAAATTAAGAGGGTGAAATCTATCAAATATGTGAAGCACTTCAAATATAAGTATAGTTCACTTTTGTTATTACATATTTTACTGACAGAGGAAAGTTACAACTGGGCAAAACCATGCTGATTTCAGGGGGAGTCAAATTCATTTAATTCTGTGCATGCAGGAAGAATATTTAGCTTTTTCACAAATAGTGGCCAGCTTCACTTCTACACTGTTATTTAGACTTGGGCTGGGAAACACCACCTTTCAACTATAATACTATTTAAACAGATGAAATATGACTTCCCCTGACATCCACATAGTTTTGCCCATGTGTAACTTTCCTCTTTTATTTTTAAACTCTGAATCAGGACCAGAAAGAGTTATCTACCTTTAAAAGAATAGCCAATAGTAATATAAAAACTATGTTCAACTATTTTACTAAGTTACTAAATCAACATATACACACTGACACATTGCATCTGAATAAAGTAAAAAATAAATAAACACATAGTGAAAAGTGAAGGATCTAGAGTATTAGGTCTGATTGCAAAATGAACTAGTATGCGTAGCTTTACCTTTTCATACATTGCTAATTAAAATTGCTATTTATAAACCAGGAATGAGTGAGGAGCCTAGGACTATCTTTTGTGCAAGAATAATTTAAGTTGCATATACTGTAACCACAGAAGTTTTACCAGTGTGCATAATCAAACATAAAATTCTGTAAAATTTGTGAATTACCCATTTTGTGAGTGACAGAAATCTCACTCCATGATAATGCTGAATCTGCAGCTAACCACAGGATATGATGGTATACCTGTATTGTTTACTGTCTCTATTGTTTAACAGATAATGTATATTAAGGTTCCAGCATTACTGGTCATAATCTCATTGCTTTTTGTATTAAATTGTAAAGATGTAAGAAGTTTAATCAAACCTGTTAAATTGCAAGATGTTTTGTGCTGTTTTCTGTCACTTTAAAAAGTCTGTCTAGCTAGAGAATGGATTTTTTATGATTTGGTTTTTTTTTTTATTTTGGCTTATATGTAAGCATCTCTTGTCTTAATTGACTAATGACAGGATGCATGTATAAATAAGATGTCGTTCACTAACTGTGCATACCCAGAACCCTGGGATACACTTTAGAATGCAGAACGTACATATATTGTTTCCATAAGTCCAGCAGTTCTGCAGTGGAGTTGAACAGACCTACATACGTATTATATAAGCATGGTGGGCTGGACTTTCTATGAAAAATGTAAAGTAGGGGCTGGGTTAAGTAAGCCCTTACAATACAATTATCCTGTCTGTATGTTTAACTTTATGTGCAGACAAGATAAAGTTGGATTCTGGACATGTAAGTGTCCAGAATTCAATACGTGAGTGGGGGAGTGTCCTTTCCACTCACATACAGAACTTAGTTGCAGCCAAATGTACGTAAATCCTCCATACATTCGCTCTCCACTACTAAATCTGAATCAGGCCCTATATTATTAAAATAACATGCACTATATGGACAAAAGTATTAAGATGCCTGACCATTATACCAACAGGGACTGTAATGACATTGTATTCAAATACATATACTTTATTATGGAGATGGTGCCCCTTTTGCAGCTATAACAGCGTCTACTCTTATTGGAATGCTTTCCACAAGATTTTTGAGTGTTTCTGTGGGAATTTATGCTCATTCATTCTGTAGGGCATTTATGAGGTCAGGCACTGATGTTGGACATGAAGGCTTGTCTTGCAATCTCCGTTCTAGTTCATTCCACAGGTGCTATATGGGGTTAAGGTCAGGGTTCTGTGCGGGCCAGTCAAGTTCTTCCACACCGAACTCATCTGGATTGGATTAACAACAACACATTTTTATACTCCATGACTTGGTATGCTGAAGCATTAAGATTGTCCTTCACTGGAGATAAGTGGCTAAGCCCAAACCCTGAAAAACAGCCCCATACCATTATTCCTTCTTCATCAAACTTCGCAGTTGGCATAATGCAGTCCGACAGGTAACATTCTACCGCCATCCACCAAACCCAAACACTTTTCCACTGCTCCATAGTGTACTTTACACCCCTCCATCCGACGTTTGACATTGGACTTGGTGATGTGAGGCATGCAGTTGCTCAGTCAATGATACCCATTCCATTAAGCTGCCGCTGCAGTTTTAATGCTTACATTAATGCCTGTGGAAGTTTGGAACCGGGCTGAAATGAATGGATCACCTGCTTCCAGGTTTTACATAGGAACATCCTACTCAGGTATTTTAATAGATGGTTTGCTGCTTGATTCTAAATTGTCCCAAATGTAAGATGGAATGTTGTTTAGTTTCATGTTCATCAGTTTCCTGCATATTTAGGGGTCTAGGGAAAAAAAACATACTGTAAGTTTATCAGTCAGTCCAGGGGCGTAACTACCATTGGTGCAACAGGTGCAATGGCACGGGGGCCCATGCTGATACAAGGGCCCACAGCCATCATCGCTGAAGCTCCCCACCGGGTTACCTGGGACACCATCAGGACCAAATTATATTTTTTGCACCTGGGCCCCCAACTCGCTAGTTCCGCCTCTGAGTCAGTCCTACCAGCTGGAATTTCAATATATGTGACTTATGCAGTGTTGTCAAAAAGAGGAAGCCTGAAGGTCCTATGCACATCATATTAACCCCTCTTTCTCCAGTTTACACCTTATACATTGTGCTTGATCTTCTATACATTGATCTTGATCTCCTGTGCTTGATCTTCCGGTAGCAATGACTTCTCCCCTGCTGCTCTGCTGGCAACTGCAAAAAAAGTAGAAAAAACTGGCAATAATAGTGATTCGTGGCTAGCGGAATTAGCAACTGTGGAGCAGAATGTGCCTGCAGCAGCTCCCCGTGTCATCAGTGGGGGACAGGTTAGTCTTCTCTTTTACAAAAAGGACTACCGGGAGATCAGGACTAAGATAAGCTGAGAATAGCAAAGTAATTTCTTTAATAAATTGTATGAAGACTAGAAAAAGCTGAAAGGAAGAAAATACCCTTTTTGTATTTCCCTCTCATTCCTAAATAAACCCCTACATAACTTTTTAAATTGTGTTTTTACTTTCCTTTAGTATAATAAATGTTACATGTATCTCAGTCTTCATCTCAATCTATACCTGTGTTTGTTCACTTATATTAGGTTACTATAGTCTGTCATTAAATCTTTGTTTTATTATCTTTCCTTATTCAATAATCAAAAGGATTTAGTCCCCAAGTACAAAAAACATCTTTTTTTTGCCATATACTTTATAGATGAAACCCAGCAGCTTCTCATGGGAAACCAGAACAACGGTGTGGATTTTACAAAAAATAATGATTAAGAACCATTCTTTTATGTTTTTGAGTTCTATGAGTTCTTTGTTCACTATTTTTACATTTGTTTCATGTGATTCATGCTGGTGATATCAGGATAACTGTAAACCAGTGGGGGAAGTAATGACTATCTCAGGAAATAGACTAAGTACACAGGGAGATGAACAAAATTGCCAGATGACTTAAAACAGCAGCAGCCAGCACAGGAAGAACCTCTAATATGTTACACCTTTAAAAGATGAAAGGTAATAGTAATGTACAGACTCCCTGCAAGAAGAGAAGTGTGGAACTGACCCAGATACAGCATGTTTTAGACAGGAGATAATGATCCCAGTTTTGAATATGATGTTGGCTTGTAAATATTTCAAATGAAAATGGCACAATGCATTAAGATGTCAATCAGCTTGTGCATATACTCTGAAGTATATATATCAAATGGTAATTCCACCCAAAGCTAAGATATACATTTTGTGTAAATTAGGTTAAATAAAAAAAAACGGCAATTACGCACACTGACAATCTCACTATGCTATTCCCAGGGCTGGGCAGTCCTACGATGTCTGTAAGGGTTGAATTTAGTAAAGCAGGAGTTTTATATATTTCCTGAAGTTTACAGGGTCAATTTAACCTTTGAGGCACATTCCATTTATAATTACTACGACAATTTATATGCTTATCATTTGAAGTAGAGGGGTACCTCTACTGTGTATAGTTCCTATCAGCAGCAGGACCTAGGGCACTCTTCTCTGCTTTACCCAGTGTATAGGAATCCTTTTTAGCATGTCTGTACAGTATATATTTTCTGAGATGTCTTAAGCCTAAAATATAAGATGGCTGAACCAGAGTTTGAAATTAAGGGGCAAAACAGGTGCAAATGCAGAACTGAGAAAACCATGTCAAATTGCAATGAAGATAAACTTAAACTTGCAACACAGCATTAGAATTCAGAGTTGAAGATTCCTAGTTTAACAGTAATTTGCAGATTAAACATAAAGCTATAGAATATGTGATTTCTATGTGCAAAAGCATTTACAAGTATTTCAATTCATTTGCACCCTTCGTATTGCAATATGGTTTTACTCAGGTCTACACTTGAACCTGTTTTGCCCATACTTACAAACTCTAAATCAGCACCAAGGTTCTCAGCTGGGCGTTAAATGCAATGACACATGTATTTGTATTGCATAGTGCATTATGCAATACAAAGAGACTTCCGAAATTCAGGCAGTTCAGAGCCAGCAAATCTCCTGCAAGTCTGGACCCACTGTCAAGCTCTATTGAAATCCCTAGAACTACTAGGGATTGGCAGGACTCGATGACATCATCATAAATTTTCTTTCTAAGGCAGGGTTGCCGACTTTTTTTGCCTTCACTCACGGAGGGAAGCCATAGATGAATGTAGACGCAGGGCATAACGGCACCATTTATGCAAATCGTGTCATTAAGCCCCACCCCTTGACTATCAATTACCCCTTTCGGAAGTTCATAGGGTTGGGAGAGGGGCTAAATGATGCAATTTGCGTCATTGGGTCCCTTGCTGTCCCTAGCAACACTAGTAAACTAGTGTTGCCAGGCAGGGGGGCAGGACTTGAGTTCGTGGTTTCATGAAAAGCACAAGTCTCAAGTTCTTTTGCGAGAGATTTGCCGGCTCTCCCGGGAGAACTGTCCGAATTTCGGGAGTCTCCCGGACATTCCGGGAGGATCAGCAACTAGGTTCTAAGGACCTGATTCAGAGTTTAAAAATAAGAGAGGAAAGTTGCAACTATGTTGATTTCAGGGTAGTCAATTTTCATCTGTTGCAAACAATATTATAGTTGAAAGGTGGTGTTTCCCAACCCAGGTCTACATAACAGTGTAAAAGTGAAGCTTGTCAGTATCTGTGACCAATAAGCAAAAGCAAAGTATTCTCCCCACATGCATGGAATAAAATTAATTTGACTTTCCCTGAAAGCAACATGGTTTTGCCCAGGTGTAACTTTCCTGTCTTATTTTCAAACATTGAATCAGCTCCAAGTAATTAATTTCATTTTAACTGTATCCTGATTTTTGAAAAAGGTGATGTTGGGGTTATAAATTACGTCTGAACAAGTGATTAATAATGAGTGGCGTGCCTATTTTTTCTATTGCTATTGTAATATAACCGGAGAGTTTATATCATTTTAAAAACATTTAAATAAGAGCACATATTAATAAATATTTTTGCATATTATTTAGCATTATAATGCAGCTATGACTAGTAACTGAATGACATATGCCTTCTTATTTCAAATAGGCTTGAAATAAATAGTCAAAATAGCTATTTGTAATCATTATAGATTAGAAAAAATGTTGTATTCTGAAGCTATCTACATTAAATATACTCAAATTACCCACAAATGTGGAGTGATTAATGAGAGGGTGTGCCAGTAAGATAATCAGTAAACAAGGATTAAATAGCTCCGAAAAAGTCCAAAGTAAGGAAGAAATGTGTCAGTTCTTGGAATGAACTGTTGAACTGTTGCTACTGCCTATCATCTCATATCAGCAGCTACATGTATTACACTTTTAATGACTTAAGGGAAAGTAAATATTTGCCTTATTAATAACTATTAATGGTTGGCATTTATACAGATATAAACTGCTTATTGCAAAACACAAGTACTGAATAAAAATTTTAAATGCACAGAATACGTCAACCAAGTTTTCAGGGTTGGATAACAAATAAAAAGGTCAACTGGTTACAGACAACATAGACATACCACTAAACTCAAACAAATAAAGCACTTATCAAGGTTCATAAAGTGACAGTAATGTATGTATCTTCCACCACCATGTCTTCTTTTCAAATATTAAAATGCACATAGAGAATTAGGACCGGATTCACAGCTAAAAAGCAGACACTTCTTTGCGTCATGCGTCATGAGGCACCAAGTCTCATTGTGCTCCAGTCTCCGGTTCACCTGACGTCTTTTCACCACTGTCCAGCTTCTCCATTAACCCCAGAGCTGATACCTGTCTAGCAACCTGCAAAAGGACTGCAGCCAAGACCGCCTCCGCCATCAGGGACCCCGGTGAATACCAGTCCATAATCAGACCTCACTTTCAGATTGCCAGTACAAATCACCATTGGGTCCTGGTTGTCTTCTCGTGAGTCTGTGACAGGTCACGTGCAAATCCATTTCACTCTGAGTTTCATAAATAACCACTTTTTGCTTATATTTTCCAGATCTGGTAGATCTCCAGACATCCTTGCATTTGCATTGTAATGGTGGCCTCTTGGCCAGACATGTTTCTGACAGCCTACCAACTCAAGTGGAAAATCACAGGAAGTTCAAAAGTCTGGATGGGTATGCCCACTTATAAATACAACCATGTCTCTCTTGGAATTGTCATATTTCTTAAGACTGGATGGGTGGAAATGTGCTCCAACATGCGGTACGAAAAGTATATATCTATCTAAACTTACTATAGAAAGGTGTCTGCCCATGAAGAGGTTACTGAGATTTGACTGGCAGGCTGATGAGAATTGATATACACTTCCAATGCAGGAAAAATGTTCTAAAGGAACTGCAGCTGGAAACCACATACCTCTTTTTATTAAACTTTATTAAAAATATAACAGAAACATTTCTCAGTCAGAAACTTCTTGAAACTTTCACAGATATGTACTGGCTTTAGATAAAATACGATAGAACTTCTACAGTATATTACACATTCATTAAAGAGGCTACTTCAAGGATGGATACTTCATGGATTAAGGTGTATCATCACATAAATCTTAAAGATCACATCATCAAACTAGGTCACATTTCAGTTAAAATAAAAGCAATTTTGCCATCGGTATTTACTACAGGGAAAGTAGAGCATTCATAGCCTTTACATACTGATGGCATAAGCAAAATAGACATTTTGCCACTTAAATGCAATATGACAGTATTTGCTAATTATTAAAATTATTTATTTTCATTATTTTATAATAAAATTATTGTTTTCGAACTGTGACAGTTGGTTGTCATTGGAAGACATGGATAGGTTTTCTGTGGTTACATACCTTAAAATATGTGGTTTTTTAATAAAATGTTGATATGGGACATACAGATGTTAAGACATACCTCAATGCCTAGGACAGAGTAATCCAATGAATGTGCTATATATTTATCAGTATACAAGGTATGTCTATTAAATAACGAGACTGATTAAATAACTCACTTTTATTTATTGGTATTACAAACGTAATGCTTGTTCCCTTCAATATACTCCCCATTTGCACTAATACATTGCTATAGTCTTGTTTTCCACTGGTCGAAGGCATGGAGCAAATCAATTTCTGTCAGTTGTTTCAACATATCTGCTGTTTTCTTCAACTGACTCAAAATGTGTCCCTTTAAGTACTGATTTAACTTTTAGGAAAAGATAAAAGTCACAAGGTGCTAAATCGGGCGAATATGGAGGATGTTCATGTATAGTAATGTGATTGCTGATCACAGAAAGTGTTGTGTGAGCAGACGCATTGTCCTGGTGAAGAATGAAACCATTTTTCCACAGTTGCGGCCGTTTCTTTCTGATTCTTTCTCTCAGCTTTTTCAAAACTTGCTTATAATAATGCTGGTAACTGTTATAATAATGCTGGTTACTTGTTGTACCTTCTGGAACCCATTCTGCCACATGTTCAAGGTCACTACGTATGCAGTTATAACCGGTTGTGACTGCTTTGTTTACTAGGTGGATTTACAGTCTCGTTATTTTATAGACATACCTTTCACGCACCTGTTTAACATTTACCTATAAATTGATTGAGCAACTCCCATTCTGTTTTTATCTCGTATATATACTGATGGCTATATATACTAGCAGATGTACCCATCGTTGCCCTGGTTTAAATCTTCAAGTTAAGTTATCAATGAGTTGGATGTAACTGTCAACATTTAAAAAATTCTTACCCAAGAGGTGGCTGTCCAGTGTGGTTATTGTTTTTTTGGTCTCCCCAGTAGAACTGGTCGCCAGCTTTCCTTTCTGTTCCATTTTATAATAACTTTTACACTGTTAATGACATCATTCAATAAGCTACACCCCCTTTCGGGTCAAAATCCATCCACAACCCTCTTTTCAACCACACCCTCTTTTTCATAAGCCCTGCCCCTTTTATGAATCCGGACAGTTCCTCATAAATCGGGATGTGATGTCATCCACATCCTTACCCCCTAACCTAACCCCCCTAAAACCTGACCAGACTACAACTGGACCACCTCGGGTTGGTTTTTTTTCCCAGTCAGTGCAGAGGTGTCCAAATGCATAACCAGACAGAAAGATGGACCAATAAATTTTATAATA
>WWET01001581.1:247800-265425 GCA_011038615.1 Limnodynastes dumerilii | reverse complement strand
CGCAACACACACAAGCACGTGCAGCCACCGGCGTTTCTGACAGCTAACCAGATGGAGAACGATAAACAACCAACAAACTGTGAGCTATATATTTCTATTTGATACACCTCCTAATAACTGCATCTTGAACTGCAACAGAACTTGGCAACACAAAAAGCCTCCACGTAAGATACTTACTGCATCTGACTCGTGCAAGGACAGATATATGCAAAGTACTTGTTGCACGGCTAACTGTACAAAACAGAAAACTACCTTTGAGGGTTAAGGACTTTTGTTTTCATTAGGATTATCATTGATATCTATTTTACCGCACTTTATTTCTGTATTGTATATCCGCAAGAGTTAATAATATTCTTCTAACTAAAGCTAGTTTTCTACCGTTGGATGTAATAGCCCAGCTATACTCCTTCAATATACATATTGTACATGCAATTAAGAGGGGGGATAAAGCAGTGAGCGCTGAGACCAAAATCAGTTCCTATTAGGGATTGTGTATATTTTTATAGTATTGACCATTTTTAGGGACGTGGACTCCCTGACCGGTCTCGGCAGCCCTGATTGAGCATCATAGAATAGAAGGGGTAAGCGCCTGTACTCAGCAACTACACCGAGGTGTAAATTATTCTACTTAAGCTCCTTCTTAAGTCTGAATCAGGCTCATTGTTAGGTCGGTCATGTTGTTTGTAAAATGAAGTGTGTACCCAGCTTAAGAGCCTCCCTTATCTCAGTCTTCACAAATATACCTGTATTGATAGAACTGCATGAACTTGCCAATCAGTGTACTGTGTAAATACATTACAGTATATGGAATACTAGTTATAATTAAACATTTCTAGTATTTATGGATTGGATACAGAACTCAGTGGGAATCTAATGCCACATTCCCTTGCTCGCACAGACTTACAAACCGTGAACCTTACCTTAAAAGTTCTGAGCCTTCCTTGCTTAAAATGGATTTGTTTCCGAAGTCTGTATAGACGTAAAGAGCACACACCCTTAATGTTGCAATTAGAATGTATCAATATTCTTACTAGTATAAGTGACACTGTTGGATTTGTTGTTTAAACAATTCCAGTATGGAGGCCTGGATCCAGATCCATACTACAAGTGCAGTGGGTGCACATGTGCACTTGCAAAATGCATATGTGACCTGCTCCCTATGAGAGGAAAACGCCCATTTTGCGGTAGTCTGTAAGTAGTCCTATGGTTATAGTAACAATCATTTTTATATCATAGTTTGCATTACAAATTTGAGTAGGAAAAAAATTTATAGTAACAAAAGTAATTATATTTCACAGTGCCATGTAATAACTCAATCTATGTAGAAGCCACTAATAATGTCTGTTTTTTTAATCTTTATTATTGCCTATATGGTGTGAAAAGAAAACCAGAATCCATATCCAATGACAGAGAAATGCAATGATTATTTTCTGTCTGAAGATTAGCAGCACTGTGTGACATTAATGTTAATCAAAATGTAGGCTGCTTTCACCTAGTTACTATGACAGCATGTATGACTGTTATACTGTTATTTAAATGTATTTTCGACTACAATTTATTTTTAACCCTTTATTGCATATGATAGTATGTGTCCATATTCCATATGATTTCCAGGGCCTAAGTCTTGTCTGTACAAAATGTATTTAACTTATCAGGATTTAATAAAGTCAATGCAAAGCTTAAAAAACTTTTTTTTTAAGGCAGTAGAAGGTTTTATGTTACTGACAGTGTTTCCACTTACAGGTTTTATTCTATCTGCTCTTTTCTGCTCTTCCCACTCTGCTACCTGTCCTCTTGATCCTGTACCTTCACAGATCAGTCAATATCTATCTTCTGTGCTTATTCCTACCTTAACTACAATCTGCTCTCTCTACTGGTATCTTCCCGTCTTTACTCAAGCATGTGCTGATCACTCCAGTTCTGAAAAATTAAAACTCTGACTCCAACTCTCCCCCAAATTATCGGTCCATTTCCCAGCTTCCATGCCCTACAAAGCTGTTGGAAAGACATCCTACACTCGCCTCACTCACTTTCTCTCCTCACACGATCTTCTGGATTCTCTTCAATCAGGCTTTCATTTCCAGCATTCCACAGAAACTGCACTGACCAAGATGACCAATGACTCAATCACTGCTAAATCTAAAGGTCACGAATCTCTTCTAATTATTATCGATCTTTCTGCTGCTTTTGACAATGTTGGCCACTCTCTTCTCATACAAATATTACAATCCCTGGGTAATCGGAACACAGCTCTTTCCTGGTTCACATCCAACTTATCTTATCGCTCTTTCAGTGTTCATTTTCTGGATCCACCTCCCCTGCTTCTCCTTTATCTGTTGGAGTACTAGAAGGCTTAGTGTTCGGTCCATTGTTCTTCTCTATTTATACAACTTCCCTTGGACAGTTAATAAAGTCATTTGGATTTCAGTATCATCTCTATGTAGATGATAAATAAATCTACCTATCCACTCCTGATCTCTCACCTACTGTGTTGGCCTGTGTAACTGAATGCCTCTCCGCCATTTCTTCTTGGATTCCCTGCCACCATCTCAAACTTAATCTATCTAAAACTGAACTAATAATATATTCACCTACTAATAAAAGCCACCCACCTGGCCTCTCTCTCTCTGTCGATAACACTGAAATAATCCCAAATGATAAAGCTCTATGCTTAGGTGTTACGCTTCACTTTGAATTGTCCTTTGTTCCCCACATACAATCTGTCTCTATATCCTGTTACAAATATCTAAAAAACATTTCCAGAATACACAAATATCTCGCACAAGACACTGCAAAAACTCTCATTCATGCACTAATCATCTCTTGCATTGATTATTGTAATGCTTCCCTTATTGGCCTCCCACATTATATAATTAACCCCCTACAGTCTATATTGCATGCAGCAGCTAGACTGATTTTCCTTGATAAACACTTTAAGAGCTTCTCCACTCTGTCAGTCTCTACATTGGTTACCTGTATTTTACAGAATCAAATACAAGATCCTTTTGTTAAGCTAAATAGACATCAACAAGACCAGACTGTCATACATATCCTCACTCATCTCAAGATACATCCTAGATCACTCTCTCAAAGCTTCACAGGACATACAGCTCTCTCTCGACACTAAACAAATACTCAAATTCCCGGTTACAGGTCTTCTCCCGGGCTGCACTCACTCTCTGAAATAACCTTCCTCACCCACTAAGACTATCCTCTACTCTCTGAACTTTCAAGCGCTCCCGTAAAACTAACCTCTTCAGACAAGCTTACCAAATTCCTCAACCTACTTAACATTTGTCTACACTATTTAAAACTACATTATTATATGGCTCACCTTTCATGATTAACACAAATTTCCCTCAGTTCTGCTAACACTGTTGTGTGATTGGATCATACAGAGCACCAAGCAATTTTACCATGCTAGCTGGCTGGTCCATTGTGTGATTTATAGAACTTGTACTTATGTATCAATCCCTATAGAGTATATCCTATAGAGTGTAAGCTTGAGGCAGAGCCCTCTTACCCACCCAGTCTGTCTGTTACCCTCCAGTCTTGTTATAATGATTGTTAAATTGTAAAACGCTACTTAATCTGATGGAGCAATATAAAAACCTGTTAATAAATATTGCCTTCCCATCGTTTATGAATTTACCAAGAAATTTATAAGCTGTATGCCCTCACAAGCTAAACCACATACTCTTTACTCCTCTTCCAACTTACTTATGCCACCCATTGTACCATATTTCACTGTCATGTCAAAATTGTTATCTGAACCACTGAACACCTGAGGCATTATTCCATTGTGGCATTAAAGAATACTGTATAACGCTCTTTCCTGCCTACAGGGCCCTTGAAAATAAAATACCTGCCAATAATCAGGTAGCCCTTCTTCACGAAGATCACAGCTTATTGGTCTAAACATGTCACAAACCTCTAGGACCGGATTCTAACCTCCATCTGACACCTGATTTACGCAGGCAAAGTACATGAGTAAGGAGTCTAGACGAAGGTGCTCATGCTTCTGACAGATATTTTGCAACAGATCTCCAGGTGTACTTAGTTCCATATGCATGGAGATCCGTCTGATGGGACGATGCATCCCATGTGCCCAGTTAATCTTTGTAAGGAGGGCATGGGGAAGTATTTAAATATTACAGTAGGGGTGGGTTTTTGTGGTTGAAAGGTCCTGCAATGACCTTACAGATTATTGCGGTACCTCGCATAAGGAGTATTAGCAATACTGTGAACAAAGCTGCCAGTGAAGATAATTGCCTGAAGCAGGTTCCTTCACAAGGAAGTGAGATGTAAATAGAGCCCAAAGACAGTCACCAGTTCTTTTAAAAATTTCTATATATGTTGTTGATACAATTTGGGAAGTTATACTACCACCACCAGTGGATTACATGATGCCCTTCTAGTGGAGGTCCTGCACCACACTGGGCTTCTAAATGGATGTAAGTATTAAGTAAAAATAGAACTGCCAAAAATAACTCATTTTCGATTCTTAAGAGACTCATTTGGGTTTTTTTGTTGTTGTTGAGAATCAGGCTGTGTTTATGACTTTATAATAAAGCACGTGGCTATGGACATGGAAGAGACTGATGAAAGATGAAACTGACACACCCAGCCCCCATTCAAACTGGAAGCAGAAACCAAACCAACCACTGCTCGAGTGAAATGAAACTGAAACTGAAACATGCATTTATTTGGCCCGGCCCCTCGCCCGTCGCTCCATTTCCGGCTGTCAAGACATGGAGGCCGGTGTTGGCGGTTCCTCGGTGCTGTATATACTGGCGGCTCAGCTGTGTGCGGTGTACTCGCAGCCGGCAGCACTACCCCTGGTAATCAACACGTGGTCCTTCCGGAGTGCGACGCTAACAGGTGATGAAAGCACGATCCCGCGGCTCAGGTGTCCTGCCGTCTGGCTCCAGGAAAGACGGGAGCGCGCTTATCATGGATGCCTGTCATCCCCACAGTTACACTGGCTGGAAAATTTTCAGTACATAAATAGTAACTTTATAAGCATTAAACTGGCTTTGAAGTTACTCGGCGACAATTCATTAAAAGTTAATTCACCATCACTTTGATAACGTGCTGCGATAAATGTTTATTGGTGATTATACTGTCATTTAGATGTCAAGCAATCATTAAGTGTAAGTACAGAGACTAGAGAAAGCACTGCGCTAAAAAGGGCTCCATCTCCTTACAAGTAAACTTTAGCCTGCATTAAAATCTTTGTAACATTAGAATGTTAATACATAAGCTGTGTTTCTCTTTATTTTTATGTAATAAATTACTTTTCACACATTTACAATTTTTTTATGCTTGTCGGAAAGATGTAATTTCACTTTTTTTTTTTTTGTGAAGGTCAGAAAGTGTTTGGTTGTCTTTTCTATTCTAACACTTGTTTTCTTTTCTGTTTTTCTACTAACATGATTTTCTGTTCAGCGTGGCAACGTTTACAAGTTGGTGGATCTGCTTTGGATGCAGTTGAGAAAGGTTGTGCACAGTGTGAAATTGATCAGTGTGATGGCACTGTGGGATATGGAGGAAGCCCTGATGAAACTGGTGAAACAACATTGGATGCAATGATTATGAATGGGTATATTATGTTTATGATTCTTCGACATTGTATAACTTATTTGTGCCCTATTTAATATTTCTAATACTTCACTTTTGTGGAAAAAAAGTAAGCGATCTCCCTGAAGTGTTTGGCAATCTCTTTTGTTGCTGATTTAGTGCAAGAAATCATTGCAAAATGATGATATCATTTAGAAATATTTTCCTGTTTGGTGGACACTTTCATGGAGGCCAAGATGTGTTTAAGGACCAGTAGTTAGCTTAGGCAATCTGATTTCAATAATGGAGACAGTAATGAAAACTACAGTTTTGGTCTCTTGTTAATCAACTGCAGCATCCTCTACTTTTACCTTTTCTATAAAGATAAATACATACTGAATGTATATATTCAGTGTGATTTCACAATCCATCAATACTGATGCTGCCATTTTTATGGAGAAATAATTTTCCTGGCAGTTCTGGACACACCCATGGATGGAGCTTTACATAGGAGAATCTACTGACCATACAGGACACATCACTTTTAGTTTTCTCACAACCTCCCTGATTTTCATTTGCAAAAGTTGGTTACCTTGATTTACAGAAAGCTACAAGAAACCTCTTTTAAATCAAAGGCATTTGGGTATGTTTTCCCACCAGCTATTATTTCTCAGATAAATAGTTTGCTAACAATTATATACTAATAATATATATCTGTGAATAGCAATACATCAGAACCTGCTCATGCACTTTTAGGATGCTTCCATCTTGTCTTAGGCTACATTTTAATGTTTCTAATGCATGTTAAGCAGATATAAACCAGTCTTTTTACTAGACTGTTTAGAAACTCTGTTTTTTTTGATCATATATCTATGATCATGGTAAGTCTTTGTCACAAAAAATGTCTGTTTATAATAGAGGCAAAATCAATCGATTTCCCAGCCAGTTCGGAACTGGCTGGGAGAGAACGTCCCTTTTGATATAAGACCATTCTTAGCAGAGACCCACACCCGTCTATGATGTAAATGACAATCATCAAATCTTTTATCGTTCTATTAAACAACATGAACATAATATATACTTTCTAATATAACCTGTCTCTGCTCTCACTCTGTTTATGTAAATTTCAGAAACACAATGGAAGCTGGTGCTGTTGCTAACCTTAGAAGAGTAAAAAATGCCATAGGTGTGGCCAGAGCTGTCATGGAGCATACAAAGCACACGTTCTTGGTGGGAGAATCAGGTATGTTGCTTAGAATAACTTGCATTTAGTTTTTACCTTTTTATATATATTTTGGTTTAATGTAAACCAAAACTACTGTATTACGACTTACACTATACAATGCAACTACAACTACTGACATAAGCCACTGAAGTCGTATAGTGGCTACATATATCTATTTTCTTACACTGTTCTGTGCTTATCCTAATAGCACAGTGCTGTTGGACCATTGAAGACAACTGAACTTTCTAATTACTGTCATGCGTGCATTTTAGGGACATTTTGTATGTGTTCAGGAATACTGAATGATCCAATAATCAGGTCAGCACAATTGAAGACCACTTTGTCTGTCTTCTGACAAATCTTTTTTTTCCTTTCCATACACTGTATGACCAACTTAGATCTGACAGGGTGGTGCATCCACTCTGGCCATCTAAGCTCCGTAAAATGGGTGCGGGGGTTTTACAGTCTAGGTGGAATTAAGGGTTACCGATGAGTCACACGTGTTACTAAATTACCTAAACTCCGTGTGAGAGAGGGGAGTTAACTCCCCTCTTTCGTGTGACCTGCCAGACCTCCGTGCACTTGGTAAATACGCGGAGGTCAGGATCTGCTTCTTAGTCTTGTATTTCTGTTAACATATAAAATTTTCCTGATCCAGCCGTTGTGTCCTGAAATTCTGTAACTTCGTTGGCATTCATTCATTGTGTAATATAATCTCTGCACAAATTTATCTTGTGCAATTAGATTTTTTTCCAGGTAATTAGACTTTACTCTAATTGGCTATTTGGTTTTATGCGTAGACGTTAAAGGATACAGTTTACTCATTCAAGTTTGTAGTTTAGGTTGTGAGTTGGTTTTTCTTACATTAATGTTTCCAAATTTCAATTTATGGGGTTAAAAAGCAGAAGCAAATAAAAGGCCAGATAAAACATTTGTTCCTTTTGAACAGATCTCTTTATGCCAGGTTTAGTAGCGCTTTCTTTTCCTAGAACACATGCAAATTTATTACAGAAATAATGCAAGGAAGCCAGCCTCAATTATACAAGAGCTGATTATGACTGTTCTTGTAAGTTCAGTGATATTTGCAACAATAATACTAGAAATAGAAGAGTAGCAATCTCATTCCACACAATGGAATTTTCCCAATTGTTATAAAGTAGAAAAAGGTTTGAATTTCATTTGGAAGACACATTTTTATAGCTCAATAAAGTTCTGTCTTGTGTTTTTAAATGTGTTTCAATTTAACTTTACTAAGCGTAATCTGTAAAGGACCATTTTCAGTCACCATGAAAAGTCAAGATAATAATTAAAATCAGACTGAACTTATAGAATATATCATTTTTAGCATCTCTGTTTGCTGAGAGTATGGGTTTTGTATGTGAAGACTTAACTACCAACAGATCATTCTCCATGTATACAAAATGGCTTAATCAGAACTGTCAACCAAATTTCCGTAAGGTAAGTAACCATAAATGAAGCAATACGTACATGAAATCACTGTTGCATGCATATTATATGTAGTGTTATTACTATGAAGTAGCATTAAATGATTGTGCTTGATTGACTTAAAATTCAAACTTAGTTATTTTTCATTAATAGCAATTTATCTTTTTCACATTATTTTACTATATGCCAAGACTTTGTGTAATTTAGTTTTTCAATCTGTATATACTGCTACTGTAAGGCCCTGTGAATCTCTGGAATGAAAGACATAGCTGTACCCTATACCTTTAATACAAAGGTCTACTGAATAATTTGTCAGATTTTTATATGCAATATAATGTTATTATATTTATTGAAAACAATTAGGTTCAGTTTTTCTCTCTTGATAGTGACTAATATGGCAGACATTATAGGCCTGATTCAATTAGCCTCTCACCCGCGTATTTTGCGGTGCAAAGCTAATTGTGCAAATTTTTTGTGGTGGATTTCTATTCACATCTCATAGACGCGCATAAAAAGGCGCACCGCAAACTTTTTCCCGTCTGTTGTGGTGCGAATTTGTATTTGAATCAGGCCCTATAAATCCAAAAAGTCCTAATACTTTTGCCGTATCTTTTAATATGTGGCTTATTCTATTTGATTTGCAGAATGTGACTCCAGATCCTTCAAAGTCATGTGGCCCTTATAAGCCTGTTAGAGAACAAGAAGGCAGAAAGACATTCTCTCCTCCAAAAAAAGTAGATTTGAAAAACCATGATACAATTGGTAAGCAGCAATTCCTTAATACAAACCTAATAAAAACCTACTTAAGACTTTGTGGATGCTTCATTCAAGTGGTTTGAACAGTGGCAAAAAACTTTAAAAAAAAAAAAAAAACCTCACACGCACTTTTCCTTCTTTTAGGAATGATTGCCATTGATAGACAAGGAAATGTAGCCACTGGGACCTCAACAAATGGAGCCTCTCACAAAATCCCTGGGTAAATAAATAACTCTTTAGAAACTTGACAATATAAAAATAGTGCGGGGTACACACTACATAATTAATGGGACAATCAATAATTGTGTAGTGTGTATGCTGAACCAATTTGTCAGAACACCAACAAACTATCCAAAAAAGATTCAAAGCAATAATTGGTTCGCTTAGATTGCATAATTGGGAGATCTGCCCCCCAAGGATTGGGCAGTGTGTATGTACTACCCTGTTTCCACCAGTTATCAGACTGTTTGGTCTATAGCTGGGAAAATTGTGCCTAGCTTAACTCTTTATAACCTAAGAGTGATAATACTATACTGAATCTGGAACCCATGGTGGCTAAAATAGAATAAACAAGGAGTTCTGAGGGATGAATAATTTCTAGAAAATAACCTTTAAGATACTTTATTTCTCGTGAGTGAAATAGGTTATAGTATAGGTAAGTGGTCGAAGTGTAAATTTAGAAGGGGTATGAAAATTAAGAAATAGAAGTGAATGGAGATATTTCGCTTTTCAAATAAATCAGTAGGTGAAATAATGGTATGGCATACCCCTGTATACCCCCTCGCTTTGAGCCCTGGTAAAGGTGCATATTAATGTGATTACCATTTAATTATTTTGTAGTGTGGTTCTTTCTGTTGTGACCCAGACATCACTAATATCCAGATTTGCAGTAGGTATATAGGAACAATTAAATTGTTGCCTAGGTTCAGAAATCTTTTTGGTGTTCAAAGATCAAGATTGTGTAATTTCTCTATAACATTTACATTAAATGGGTGGATACAATTGAACACAGGTGTAAACTTTAAATGTAACAAAGTGTAAATATAAATTTTAGACGTGTTGGAGATTCTCCTATAATTGGATCTGGATCGTATGCAGACAGCTCAGTGGGAGCAGCCGCAGCCACAGGTGATGGTGATACTATGATGCGATTCCTACCAAGGTAATTAAGAATTAATTGTTACGATATCTGACTGAATGCACAGGCTGCATTCTTCGAGAGATGGAAATGCTTAACATACATAATTCTGCTCCATACAACAGCAGACTTTGATCTATTAGTTCAGAATAACACACCTACTCACAGGTTTTATCCAACTTAGTTTTTTTTATTTTTGCCATATTTACTGTTTTATAATTATGTAATTGATTTTGGGTCTTCGTTGAGGGCATTGAATGAAACATGCAATTGAAAATGTTTACTTAATTCTGACATATGGAAAATGGACAGAACCATCCTATGTAGTGTCACACATTATGCTTGGAAACACGTTGTGCTGCTAATGTTCAGTTAAACTGCTGCAAAAGATTTGTCATTTTATGCATTAAAAAAAAGAACATTTTTTGAATTTAGAACTGTGAACCATGCAAATCAAAATCTATGTAACTCATGGCAGCTCATTAGCGTGCAGTTACTACCATTTTGGAGCTCTGAAGCTGATATCATCTCATGTTACCTGTGCTCCAAACTCTGATGTAAGCGGCTTACAGAGAGAATTCAGAATCTTATTAAAGGGCTAACTTTTCAATAAAATGTTAATGTGCTGACGTCTGCTTATCTATGATTGTATGTTAACCATTCTTGGGAGACAACGCTACCATTATGGGTCCATATTATTAGATCTATATATTTCTTTGTTGAAGACTTACAAATAAGCTGAGCTTAAACCATGCTCTAGATAAGCACTTTATCATTGCTACTATAAATAATCTCTGCAGTTGGACTGATAACTGTTTTCTTTCAGCTATCAAGCTGTGGAGAACATGAGGATGGGATCAGACCCCACAACTGCATGTCAGAATGCCATTAGCAGGATCAAAAAACGCGTTCCTGTCTTTTTTGGGGCTATAATCTGTGCCAATAAGACAGGAGCTTATGGTAAGTTTACCACTGCAAAATGTTAGCCCTAGTGTAATAACTACTTTGTTAGTTATGCTCTATGTTGGAATTACTAATGATACACGCGTTGAGGAACAGCCTGAGGAACATACTAGTGAATTTATATATTGTATACAACTCTGTCTACAGCACAACAGCCTAATGATGTGCCTCACAGCACTAAGGTCTTGAGTGATTACCAGAATAGATCTCGGACCTGATTCAGAGTTGCGCATCCGTGTGAAAATCACACGTATATGCAGCGTTTTTGTGCAACTGCGCATGCGCTAAAAAAAGCGCAAGGAAGTCCTATTGCTGGCAGAGTTTAGTGTATCCGCCAGCATACGAATCCATGTCCTAAAAGGGGTGTCATACAATATTTAAATGAGAAAAGGTGAGTTTTTTAGTGTAAGGCATAAGCTCAGCCGAGGTGGCCAAAAAAAATAAAGCTTAAAAAAACCCAAACAATAAAAAGTTAACCCCTTCACCCACCGCCACCATGATTTAAATAAATAATCCAGACAGGGCATGCTGATGCTTGTAGAACTACAAGCACCAGCATGCCCATGGATTCCAGGGCATACTGGCACTTGGAGAACCACAAGCGCCAGCATGCCCTGTCAGTAAGGGCCTGCTGCGCTGTAAAAACTGCCCCCAGCATAATAAAGAAAACATAGCGTCCCCCTACAATAAATAATTCCAAATGCCACCAGCATAATAAGAAAATATAGCATCCCCCATAATAAATATTTTCAAATGGAGGACAGTATAGTTTTCGGCCATTATGGTGGGGGGCATTTGGAAATATTTATTATGTGGGACACTATGTTTTCTTATGCTGGTGGCATTTGGAATTATTTATTATGGGGGACGCTATGTTTTCTTACGCTGGGGGCAATTGGTATGCTGGCGATTGTGGTTCTCCAATTGCCAGTATGACCTGGCATCCATAGGCATGCTGGTGCTTGTAGTTCTACAAGCATCAGCATGCCCTGTCAGAACAGAACTATTTATTTGCGGCAGAGGGGATGGCGAGGGATGGGGTTAATTTTTATACTAAGTTAAAAAAAAAAAAACTCTGAAGCGGGGCCTATGTGCTATTCAGACTGGGCAATTTGATGCATGAATGCGCATCCTTGACTAGCCCTTATTTAAATTAGCTTGCGTGATTCTGCCTTGCACGTGTAACTCTGAATCAGCTCCCTCGTGTGTGTGTGTGTGTGTGTGTGTGTGTCCTCCCACATGCCAAAAACATTTAGAGAATTTAGAATGTACCCCCCAATGGGGCAGATATAAATGTGAATCATTCTCTGTAAAGCTCGATGTAATCTGATGATGCTATATAAAACTTGTTAATAAATATGTATTTTAATTACAAAAAATGCACAATGGTATAGGAAAAATATTAATGTTATGCTTTCCATAATGTGACAGGTATTTATTTGTAAAATTAACTGACCATAGTAGTCACACCAATATTTAGAAATTGCAGCATACAATGTCTCACACACACTGACTGTACATAACATCTCCCAGGCCTCCTAAAGGAGGCCCCTGCAGAAGCAAGAGTCTTACCTTATTATACCTTGCATTCAGTTTCTTATTTTTAATTCTGTGGGCTGAAAATGTTTATTGTAATTTAACTGATGCAACCTAGACTGATGTACAAACTATGCTCCTTTGGAATCTGACACTGTAGTTGAAATGTAGTGTATAGAAAAGTAGATAAAGAATGAGGAATTCGCAATCTTTTGCAACCAAGCGTTTGTCTTCATGTTCTGTTCTAGTTGATGCTAGAATTCTGTTGGGTATTTAACTTAATCATCCTGCATAGTGAAGCTCCTATGACACTAATCTCACTCTCAATGCAGTCATCCTAGACTTTTGATGTCACTGTACAGAAAGGGGATATGTTTTGCCAGCACATGGTCTGACTACGCTAAGGACCTTGCAAAAAATATATATGCTACTCCTAAACCTGTAACAAATAATTTTTTGTGTCCTATTACTTCTACAATTATTCAAATCTTTAAATATTATATTTCTATTTGTGACCAAACTACAGCCACTAGGATAGGGATTTTTAGTTTTCAAGCCCCATTCTACAAAGATTTAGGTTTAACAAGTTCCCTTAGCAAATCTTCCAAAATCTCTATAACAAACTGCTCACAGAACGTAGCAAAAAGATGGAGCATGGCGTTTAAATTGAGCTTTGTTTTGCATAAATATATAGAAAGACCACAGACTTCAAAGCAATCAGAATCATTCATTGTGCAGGATGTCTCATTAGCACGGTTTAGTTTAGCAGAGAGTACAATTTACCGATCAATAAGACTTATTATCTTAGACTGCTTATTTTATACTTTGATCTTCTACTTCCCACAGATTTGTGTATGTGAGATTAGACTTTGAGGAGCTTGTTACTCTTTAATCATGAAGATGCTGCAGGGATCATCTTAAGTTACATGACTCCTTTTTTGAGATGTATTTTAATGGTGTTAAATGTGCTACATGCTGTAAGGTCATAGCGTAGATCAAAAGGGCATCTTTATTACAATTGAAGATATTTTAGTAAACACATTTTTCCTGAACCATAACTTGTAGATGATTTATACCTGAATCTAGAAGTATTAACACGTTATCTTCTATATTATAGGTGCTGCCTGCAGTAAGACTCCAGGATTCAATCAGTTTCACTATACTGTTCTCAAGCCTGGACTGTCACAGCCACTAGATGAGACAGTAGATTGCCTATAATATCTGATCTTATGTTCAATACCTCCCCTACTGCAAAGCGTGGCTATCACACACCTTGTTTCCACCCTCCCGTTTCTGTCATACTTACACAAAGCACATTTGTGGATTAAACATCAAACTTTAATATTTCAAAATACATATCAAATCTTCAGTAACTTCTTACAACTGTAAATTAAGAGTAATCCAGTGATTGCAAGGGAGAATACTCACTAAAACAGTTTGAGGATTGTTTATCATTATCGTGCAATTTTACACCTGGGAAAAACCTTGTAGTACTGCAGGTAATGAAACTGTCATTTGTTGCAATAAGTATTAGACTTAAGAGGTGATATTTCCTAGGTCCAGTCTAGATAACTGCAATAAGTAATGGATCATGTTCCTCCTGCACCCTTACAAATGAGCAATAATAACAAACGACTAGAAAGTAAGTAAATAGGTGTATAGGGCTAAATTACATCTAAACAAAAAAGAAAAGTATGACACTTTAAGATTCTAGTAATGGTGATTTTCTTTAATATAACCATCCTTTAATTCAAAAGAACTTGGCCTTTTATGAATGATCTCTGTGTAAAAATACCATGTAGACAATATTTGACTTACAGTAGATACACATGCTCCTTTTCTGCTGTTTTTCCCTCTGACACAGTAGCGTTGTCACAGGTCAAAAGTACATTGGTTTAAAACCTGAAAATCAAGGCTTTTCAGTCTGAGGTGTAATTGAAAGGCTGATTCTTCATTGACAGATTTTTAAGCATTCAAAGTCTTATTCTTTTACAGACTTTTATAATCACAATGTATTAGACATGATTGTAGACTATAAGAATGTTTAAAACCATCTATGGATCAGGCACTTAGAGGGTATAAGCACAGAAATTTCACTACCTTTGTTTCACTGTTTAATAACCATTATCAAAAATGTTAAACACACATTTAATTGGTCATGAGAACTTCACATACTAAAATGTACAGAGCAATGCTTTAAGAGGCTGCTGTAGAGGACCGAAAGTCTAGCCCATGAATGCAACTGATTTCAGATTCTAGTTAGTGGGTAGCTGTAGTTCAAAAGGCAGAAGCAATCAAAAACACTTTCTGCCTTTAATACAGGGTTTGATAAACCTAATGTGCCAGTTTGCCACGGCGATAAGAAATTTTTGAGCTGGAGAGTTGACAAATGGTGATAGAGATATTTAGTACAGGGAGCTTACTGTACAATATTTCTATATCTTATCCTACATATTTTTTACCCTATTTGTTTTGCCTCTGTGTCTAATATATGTATTTTTATAGTAGATGCAAAGACAAAACATTGATGCGGGTTGCAAAACAAACAAAAAAAAAAAGGGGTCAAGATGCTTGTTCTGTAACTGTATTTTAAGAAACTCTTAATTGCATTTATCTCTAGATATAAAATGCTTATACTCTTTCTGGTACCTATGCTCCTTTTATCAGATTCAAGCTTGCACTTATTCTACTACACTAAATTTGTCATGATTGTGTAGAGATAAGCATTATATAAACACAAAAGTATGCGAATTGTTTTTGGAGGTTTTTTTTTGTTATGCACTATGATTGTATATACACTTTATAGCCTAATAAAAATGCAGAATAATGTGAAGTGCTTTGTGTTGCTACTTGAGCTTTTGAACCCTGGTCTAAACCTTTGATACACACTAAATTTTCACAAGATATGTCATTATATTACAAACTACTAGTTGGACTACTAGTCCTGATGAGCATGTTTATTCACATGTACACACTGGAACAGTTAAGATCTGAAATTTTCTTCTCCCATAACATTCTGCTCAAACGATCATAACATTTAAATATGTACGACCACAAAAGCGCCCCTGTTGAAGTATTTTCAGAATTATTGGACAGACTGTTGTGAGTGCGTACATACACTTCGGGATTGGAATAACATTGTTACATCAGTAAGTAGGAATGTTAGAAAATCAAAGAAAAAAAAATTTGCTCATAGGAGCAGACACTAAAATATTTTGTTCCACAAACTCATTGATCATGTGATCAGCATGAACATCAGGTGAAAATGCTGTTGTGTGTACCAAGTTTAAGAACTCAGCATGCTCGATTGTGATTTTAGGTATCGTCAGGCAATCCATCTCTGCACACAGCATAATCTGAATTACATCATCTTTACTTAAAGGAATAAGTAATACTAACTATGGACAGATGCAATATTTAGCAAATAAAGTAATGTGTTGTAGAAGTGGATAGTTAAGTAAACAATGCAAGGTTTGTTTAAATGAAGATTTTTTTAAATTAAATATAAATATGGCTTTCCTAATTTTATAAAACTTTACACACATACACTTATATGGTCAGCAGTGTATGTGCATACATTGTATCTCCTGCACAATTTTTTTTTATTACTGTTTTCTTCTCTGCTGGTTTGTTGATGACAAAGGAGTAACCACTGTCTATCCACAGAAAGGGTCACTCTGCAGCACTAATCCCTTCCCCACAAACTACTGGGAGAGTCAGCTGTTCCAGCAGACAAACCGGTCCCAATTTCCTGGTGCCATGGTGACCTGTATTCATAGAGTTCTGATGTACACACATTGCCATCTCTTTTTCTGCATCCTACATAATGGACATAAATGCTGCATCCAAATTTTCATAATAAAATCAGCTAAAACATGAATTGTTAATAGTAAAAAAATAAAAAAAAAATAAAAGTTTATTGTAAAATTACTGCTAAAATATTGTACTACAGATTCCTTCCTACTCCCAGTGATTATGAATTGTGTATAAGAGAATATACAAAGCAGACATTATTACTGGCATATAAGTATACATCATTAAGCTGACTGTTTAGCCCATTCAAAAAACCCACATTGTCTATCTTTCCCATAAGGGCAGACATAAAAGTTTTTACCATTGTTTGGACCAAGCTTCAAAACAGTCCTCATAATGCAGCGCTTTGCATGGTTGCAGAATGGAAAATGCAGATCTGCCCACTGTAAAAAGTTGATAATAAATGAAATCATGTTTACATAGTAATTGTTAAAGCTACAGTTATTAGTTCAAATAGTGATAATTTGGTAGCATACAATTCGCAAAAAAAAAATAAAAAATGTACAGTGTAAATACTATCTATAATGAACAGCTCACAGCAACAACTTAAAGCAAATTATAAGAGAATGTTGCTAGGAATTTAAACCCAAGTTGCCTATAAATATGTATGCAGTTTCTCCAGGACATTGCTAAAACTAAAACACAGAAAGAGTTTAACACAGATAAGATAGATAAATATAACAGGAAGACAGTCTATTGAATCATTTTGTTTTTGAATGATCTTCAATATTTAGCAGTTTGTATAGTTACAATCCTTACAGTAATGACTTGTGTATTTATACCCTTGGGCAGGCTGTGGGATCACCATGGAAACCGCCTGCCCAAGGGTATAAATACACCCCAATGACAGCAGAGCTGTCATTATTTAAGTGACAGGCTACATAAAATTTAGTTTGTAAATCAGATCTTATTGATTCAAATTAATCTACATGAGTGAATACTCCAAATTCTCTACATAATCTTGTATATAAAATTAATTGGTCAGTTTGTTTGTCAATCTGTCCAGCCATGCATTCGGACACCCCTGCATCAACTGGGATGGAACCAACACAAGGTGGTCTATTGGAATGCTGGCCAGGTTCTAGGGGTGTAGAATTGGTGTACGCCAAGCAAAACTTTGAGCCAGGGAGCCTTTTATGGGCCTTCAACTGGATGGATTTGGCAGTTAGCAGCTCACAGAGTGGCGCTC
>WWET01001581.1:217017-237501 GCA_011038615.1 Limnodynastes dumerilii | reverse complement strand
GGAATATTTGTTTTAATAATTTAATGTAATGAAATCTCTTACAAATCAGCCCTTGCAGTTGTGCAAAAAGTCAGCGAAATATCCATGAGGGATACACTAGAATTGATGTATAACTCATGCTTCTCAAATGCTTTGAGGCTGGATGCAATTTAAAAATCTAAATAGCAGACAGACCTATAACAGATGGTAAAAAGTCATGGACCTTAGATAAGAAAAGGATATTATGTAAAAGAAGCTTCAGGTCTCACTAATGGACTATAGCACTCATCTGTAGTCTTTCATTCCTAGCCAGGTAATTACAAAACCACTATTGGCATATGCTTTGGTATACAGCATGGTCAATTACTTCGGCTCAGCACTGAGAACAAACTAGTAATTAAAGTTGAAGTCAACATCACTTTAAATACTGTTTAAAAGTAAAAATTGCAGAGGATTTTAGCAGAGCTATTTATAAAGATAAAAGTGTCCTAATAATTAGATGGATATAAAATATGTGATATGAAATAAAAGTATGTACTCTGCAATCAGGTTCACTGATCTGCATACAATTTAATAACACAGCTCCCCTAGCCTAAAAGGAAATAAACATGCTTTTTAGACACACAAAGTATTTATCCAAAGCAAAGTTAATCTACAATACCTGTTATACAAACCATGCCTAAACTGAAACTTTCAACAGCTATGTCATTTATCTGACCACACAAATAAATTCACATATAGAAACTTGTTAAAACCTGATTATTCCACTTAAGACACAATAAAAAAAAACGAAGGCATGTTAGCATTTGTTTCCCAAGATCCATGCAAATCCAACTAGAAGCGTAATGAATTGCTATTAACACTTAAAGCACTATATAAAGTCATTAACTGATGAAATGCCAAACATCATTTTACAGATTATACCCCGTTCACACTGAGCCAAAAACCCGGGATATTGCCGGGGCAAGCCCTGACGACCCGGGTCGGGGCTCAGTGTAAACAGGTGTGCCGGCTGCTACCCAGGTCTACTGAATGTCCTAGGAATTAGACCCAGGACATTTGCAAGGTTATTCCCGGGTCCGACCTAGGTAACCACCAGTGTGAACGGTGATTGGTGTAATTTACTAATGCCCTGGCAACAACTGTTGCCAAAGCAACAGTAAACAAATGACGCAGTGTGATGACTCACACTACTGACCGGGCAGACCAGGGTCACGGAATTTCCCAGGTCTGCCCTGCAATGTAAACAGGGTCTGTGACCCTGGGATCTCCTGGTGACAAGGCAATATCCCGGGTTCACAGATACTGCCAGGGTGGCAGTGTGAACACAGTATTACTGGTGTAAAAGATTGAGGGTTTTTTAATTTTGCATGCTAAAGCTGGCCATGCACTGATCCCAGCAGAAAATGGCCCAATAAATGGGACTATTCCTGCCATGGAAAGGTCCTGTTATCGGTGTCATACTGCTGGGATTGATAATCCTATCAGGAGAGGGAGCATGTCAGTTAGCTGACTGACTCCGCTTAAAATAACAGATGCTAGCGACGATGTCAAAAAATCAAATAATCATACCAGAGTATTTCTTGTACATTTATTTGGTGTTTGAAAAAATGGATCTTGCCTACTAACTACAAGGAATATTTGCCCAATCACCCGATAACTGTACGATCGGGCCAAAAATAGTTTTAAACGGTATCCTTTTAGAATGAGGTGTATGTCAAAAAATTTACACATATTAAAACACATATACATACATTATATATATATCGGTGCAACAAGTCAGATAATGGGAAAGGAAACAGTCACAATTAAAAGTGTCCAATCCTTTTTGTAGTATGAAAAGAATAGGTGCTTGATTTTATTTTAACTTCTATGTTATGTATTCTCCCATCTCTGCAATGTGGAGATATAGATATATATATACACACACACAATTGTCACCAACATTTTGATATCTTGATCCCTCCAAGTTGGGCTGTTCATTCCACAATTTATTTATCACAGATTTCACCAGTGCTGAAATCAGCTTCTCCATACCCCATGGTCCCATATTTTTATGGTTTTACTACTCACTGTTCTCTATTGGGTTTGTTACTCACAATGGAAATCCTATTGTGAAAAAGTGGTATTACCTGTCCATAAAGACCCTCAATTGGGTCCTTATCCAGCTCAGGCTTCCTATCTTTTATGCAAATGTCAGGTGTGGGTTGCCATAAGCTCGGAACTGACTGATGAATTGATTACTTTTGCCTTGCGGAGGAAAAGCAATTGATCTCCGCTAGACAGAATACAGTGATGCAAATAGCAAGTATAAATTGAACTCCAACCCTTCCCCTCCCTTCCCCACAGCCTAACACTAGGTCTCCCTTCCCCACTATCTAACCCTAAGAATGTCTTTCCATTACCCTAACCCTACCTTTCATTTAGTGGGAGTCCCCACTGCAGATGCTGTCTTTTAGTAATTGAGACGGCCAAAAACTGATTTTCAGCTGTCATTTTTTCATTTTCAGAAGCTACTGCCCGCTGAACCTGCTGTCTGGGAAAGAATGAAAAAGGGCTGTACTCAGCAGCGACCCATATCCCTGTCATTACCCTAACCCTCTCTTCCCCACAGCCTAACCCTAAAACTTCACAGAGAGCGTTACTCACCTCTCTGGTCAGTGCATGCAATGGGTCAGCAGCGGCGTTTAAAAAAAAAAATTTGCTTTTGGCTGTCTCTACTTCTAAAAAACCCATTTCACAGCAGCAACACCCACCGGCAAACGTTTGGTGCAGAAGAGTAAAAGTCTGAAGCTGTTGTCTTTGAGGGAAGAGGCTGTTAAGGATCAAGGGACATGTAAGCGTAACTATGTAAAATAGTTACTAAGCATGTGTAGTAACTACGATCAGCAAACTAAGGAGGTATGTGCTATACGTCCAGGGTTGTGAATCCGGGCCAAAATCTCTACAGTTTCAGAGGTCTATTTAAAAGGGACAGAGTATTAAATTATGAAGACAGGTTTTTGTTATTGGTTTTTTTTTTTTTTATTCAGCTCTCTACCTGTTTAGTAAAGCCTCAGCAAGTTCTCAACTTTCTTATACCTCTTACTAATAATAACTAAGAACTAAGTCCCAAGTCTAATATCCTGGGACTTACACATGGCAAAAAAGAAGGGTTTTTCCTGTATCCAGTGGCAGTATGAAAGGTGCTGACCCGGGTCTCACCAAATACATCTGATTGGAGGAATTTGTTTACTGTTGCTATGCAAGAGTAAACAAGTCCCTCCCCTAGAGCCACGTGCAGCCCGTTCACAATGTCAGGGCAGACCCGGGACCCAGAATTTTCCAGGTCCACCCTGGACTTTTTTTTTTTTCACCAAAAAGTACCGACTAATACCACGTTCATATTACCCAAGCTGAAAAAGCTGGGTTCTTTAGCCAGGGTGTAGAGCTGGGGAAATTTTGGGGGCTTCTAAAAATGGAGCGTTCAGATTGAGCTGAAAACACCAGCTTTTTTGATGAAAAAGCTGGCTGCAGTGAAAAAGCCGGCTTTTTAACTCAGTCTGAACGCGCCAAGCCGGCTACTGAAAGCCGGGGTTCAGAGCCGGCTAAAACCCTTCTTTTTATGCTGCGTTCAGATTGCCACTGCCTAAAAAGCCAGCTTTTTAGGCAGTGGGCAAAATTTAGAAAATTTTAGCCTGGTGTGTTCAGACTGCGCTGAAAACACCGGCTTTTTTTTTTCTTTCTTTTCAAGCCGGCAGCTATTTAAATAGCCGGCTTTTCAGCGCAGTGTGAACGGGTGAAGCCGGCTTTTTAAAAAGCCGGCAAAAACCCTTCTTTTTAGCCGGGTCTAAGACCCGGCTAAAGAGACCCAGCTTCACCGTTCACATTGCCAGAAAAAGCCGGGGTTTTCATGAAAGCCGGCAATTTCATGGTAATCTGAACGGGGTATTAGCCGGCTCTGAACACCGACATCCAGTAGCCGGCTTTTTGTAAACGGACCGTTCAGATTGAGTTTAGAAGCCGGCTTTTTCACCAAAAAAGCCGGTGTTTTGAGGCAATCTGAATGGGGTAAATAACACGAGTTGAGAAACCCGGGTTATCGCCAGCGTGGCATTCTGAAAGCTTTATTAATGAGGGCATCAGGATTCAATAGGTGTGGAATAGCCCAGCTCTTTTCGAGTTTTTCTTCAATTATTTTACCCAGTCAAGATTGTGATCCTGTACCTCTGATCCCCCAATAAAAGGGTTCAGGCTTCTTCTGCTGCACTGTCATGAACTGTCGGTACTGTCATGAACTTTAGGATGCCTTCCAACTGAGCATGCCAGAACAGAGATTTCATACAGACAGCACTGACATATTGATTCCTTATTTTTATTTTGTTCTGCGAATACGAAAATATCCCAAGACATTACTGGAGAAGGCAGCTCTCATTGCTGAGCAGACCACCAGCTCACAGCGGTTACAGCATTAAATTAACAAAAAAAACGCCTCAAAAACGCCTGGCAGGGGTAAATGATGAAATCCTGCCATAGATGGGGCCAGTAGTAGTAAAGAGTGCAGAGTGAGGTAGCATAGATCAGTCACTCTATAGCACCCTGGACACAAGGGAAGTAGCAAGACGAGAAGTTACAGCTGCTACAGTACTGGTCACAAGCTAACAGCAAGACCGTCCCGCATACTCACCTGGCGGCTGACCGCACATCCTCGTAGTGCCTTAACATGCTGTCCCTGAGTAACCCGAGCCCGGATCTTCTCCCCGTTCAGCGTGCAGCCCGGACCCTCCACCATGCTGCAGCTGCGAGCAAAATCCGTTCATGAACTTCTCAGCAATTCAAAATATGGCGGCAGCACAAGTCTAAACATCGTCCACAGGCTCAGCGTGATTGGTGGATCTCCAGGAAGCGCAGACACTATACAAACTCCCTATGAATTCCAGAGTCCAGAGCTGATGCTGATTGGCGGAAGGATAGTAACTGACTAGCAATGTGTCACTTTAGAAGAATGTAAATATCTTGTTTATTACACGAAGTCAGTAAAAACTGCACGAAAATATTACAAGTGTTATGTCTCTAATGCTTGTACATTGCACATCTGACACCCCTGCTACACAGTGTTGACGTCTTTATGGTGTCTTAATCCTTGATTATTGATTGTGTCTGTTAATTTATGGATTGTGCCTATTAATATATATCAAACTTTATGTTTTTCTTTCCTTGTTTATAATCCATCCTGATGAAAATGTAAATCTGATAATATAATATTGATAGTGTTACCAATGTTTATACTGTTTGCTTCTATTAACGTCATACAGATGTTTATGTGCAAAAACTTGTAAATTTAATTATTATTACTGCTTATATTTTTCTTTCATTGAACTTCATTGTATTATAGTTCTATTTAGTGTTTTTATTTACACTTTTACTTTTATCATGAAATGCTCCATCCTAGCCCTTTTTTATGTGAAGGGGCTAAGGTACCTAGAGTCAGCCAGGTTCCAAAATTGAAAGAACTGCAGGGGAAAAAAAGAAAAACAGGGGATCGAATAGTGGAATAAGCTGGTGCGACAAGAAGCAGACATAGGTGTCTATTTACAAACTTCATTTTCATGTGATAATGCCCATTTTCATGTGAAAATGAGCATTATCGTATGAAAATTAAGTTTTTAATATTTACAGACATTGATCTCCATGGAAAATAGCAGTTTCCATGGCGATCCATGTAAATATCAGGGCTTTATTCATTAAAAAATTAGACTAATCATAAATAGAGCCCATAGTTTCTAAAATTCACTATAATTCCCTCATGGAAACAAAGCGTACACCTTACTCTGGGCTCTATTTACATACCCATAAGAACGTAGCTCATCCACGTTCAAATTAGCTCGCTGGCAGCTATGTTCATATTATTTACTAAAATTTACCCTCCGCTGGCTGCCCTGCGATGACATATAATCTTTTTCGAGTCATCGCAGGATGACTTCATCTAAATGAAGTCCCGTCGGAGGTCTGCTCATGCACAGAGGCCCTCTTCTGGGACTTTGTAAAAATAAAGCCCCGGCATGAGAAACACTGTGCATGACCAGGCTCTTCATGTCAGGACCAGCACCTGCGGACAGACGCATCTCGGTAAGTAAGTAATATTTATCCCCATTCTGTTGTTGTTTTTTTAATTTAAGTTTCTTTTTTCATAGTTTTTTTATTTTATTAAAAAAAGATTTTTTTTTTTAAACAAATCTATATTTCCATATATTCCAGTGGTCTCCCTTTATATATCCCCCTTTTCCTCCCACTAATAACAGCTATTAGGGGGAGAAAAGGGGGTTATATGGGAAGATCGCTGGAATAGAAGCCTTAACGCCAGTCTGAGCTGGCATTATTTTAACTCCCAGAGCGGAGTGTAAAACTTCACTCTGAGGGTTAGTAAATATGACATAGTGCCGGCCCCCACTGAAAAGAACGGGCCGGCAAGGTCTTACGGTATTTACATGGATCGCCATGGAAACTTCAGTTTTCCATGGCGATCCATGCTTTGTAAATAACATTAACTTTGTTTTAATGCGCTAATGCCCGTTTTCGCATGAAAAAGAGCATTAACCTATGAAAACGAATTTTGTAAATAGAGCCCTCTATCTACTTCTTCGATGTTATCAAATGGTTTGCTTGGCATGAGTTTGTAACGGTGGGTGACGGGGTTTTTCTGGTGCCATCCTCACTGGACACAGATCCCTTGCCATTCAACATTAATGAATACTATACAATACTAGTAATGCTTTGGTTATTTCTATCTTCTGACCAGCTATGGCTTTCTACCCCCTTCTCACTAATTTATCACTTACTTTAGAAGTATATTGCTACATTTGATATTGTGTGCCCCCCCCTTCTTTATTTTTAGTAATATTGCTTGTGGACATAAATATTGCAGATATATCATTTATTGTACAAAACACACACAAAATAATCAGATTGGCTATTCAAACCCATCTGAGATGGACCTTATACTGATGCACACTCATATAATCAGACAGAGATTGAATGTTCTCAATTAAAACCTAGCATTTTAATTCAATTGTTTAAAATTGAATTGGGAATTGGAGCCGGAGTCTCACCACGCCAAGTAAGAGGCTGGACGGGGGCAGTAGGAATATTTGGTTCTTCTGACTGTCCACGAACTGTCATCACACGACGCGCGTTTCGCCCGCACTGGTTGGAGCCGACCAATTCCCAGATCAGGGAGGGATAGTTCCTGCACGGAAGTGAGAAGTGTGGGCCGTGAGACCGCTAGTTGTTTGGTAGGGTGAGTTCTCATCTACTGCAGCTTAGGGAACCGTGAGTCTCTTATATTAATACTATGTTGTTCTGCCAAACATATGTATATACAATGTTAAAATCATTTATGTTGGTGGGCATGGCTTATTACTTTTAACACATTTTGGAAGACATGGTGTTTTTCCTTTTAAACTATTGAATTAAAATGCTAAATTCAATCTCTGTCTGATTATATAAGTGTGCATCAGTATAAGGTTCATCTCAGATGGGTTTGAATAGCCAATCTGATTATTTTGTGTGTGTTTGGTCTAATTTGAATTTAGAACCTATGGTAGCACCTCTACTACTCCTAGCTATTGTCTTAATTAGTATACTTATAGCTGGAGCGGCTCCAGTATTTTCTTGTACACAGTAGGGTACAGTATAAAATGTACTTTCAATAAAATATCAATAATAAATAATAATAATAAATAACAATGCTATGTAATAACAGCAATTATAAGAACGATATTAGGTACCGCACAATGAAAAAAATTAGTGATTACCATTTGATGCATATTATAGCATCAGATAATTATTTGAGTGCGCACATGGGGGCTGATTTAGAGTTGCACTTACACTTTTTTTAGGTGCAAGTGTAGACCTGAGCAATACCATGTTGAATTGCAAGGGGAGGCAATTTTAAATTGTGAAACCAGAATTAGAATGGAGAGGTGAAGTTTCTTAGCTCAACTCTATTTTATAGAATAAACATAAAGCTATTCAGTATGTGAGTTTGATGTGTAAAAATAAAGAGTTTTCCCTGCATGCAAAAGATTTTAAATTAATGAACACCCTTTACTTTGAAAAATGGTTTACCCGAGATGTAAGCTTGCACCTTTTTTACCCTTACTCCCAAACTCTGAATCAGCCCCATGGTCTCTGTGGTATTACAATTTAATTAACACTATTAATCATTTTCCTATTAATTCTCATTTTGTTCAATTAAATCAATCCCGCAAAGCAGGTTTTTCTTTTTTAGTCCAGGTAACAGCAAAAAAGACTTCCAACATTGGGGCTGATTCAGAGCTGCACTTACACCTTTTTTTTAGGTGCAAGTGTAGACCTGAGCAATACCATGTTGAACTGCAAGAGGAGGCAAATTTTAATTATGAAAGCAAAATTATATTGTAATTTCTTAGCTCAACTCTGTATCATAAATTAAACATAAAGCTATGCTGTATTTGAGTTCTGAGTGCAAAAGTAATGTATTTTCTCTGCATGCTAAAGATTTAAGATTAATGAGCACCCCTCATTTTGCAAAATGGTTTAGCCATGCTGTACACTTACACCTATTTTACCCTTACTCCCAAACTCTGAATCCAGGCCATTGTCTGCAAGTGTCATAGAGCATTATTTTTTTGGTACATGGATATTTATTTTCATGTATCGTAAAGGTTATGAATAACACCGGTATATCTGCGCTATGACCCTTAGTTAGGACTTTTAGATAACAAGATGTAATATGTTGTAAAACTTAGACAGCAGTTTTGATAAAATGATAGGGTACTTCTAAATACAAATAAGATACAAATAATACAGTAGGTAAGTACTGTAGTGAGGTATAAACCTTGAATAATTTCAAAAGGTGCAGGGCACTTTGGTAAATAGTAGGTCTAAAGAGTAAAATGTCTAACACACAGATGTTCAGCAGTATAGGCAGTCTCTTAATGAGTTAATCAAATACTAGGAAAATTTGCAATAAGTAACAGTTTTCAACAAATGAGCTACAAAAGTAACAATGGGCCTGATCCAGACCTATGCTCGCAAGCGATCTTACGTTGGTCGTAAGCGTAAAATCGGCAGAAAAAACGCACTGCGCATGTGCAGAGTGACAACTTCCGGTCGTACCGAAGACCTTTTCGTATTCTTTGCGTATTTTCCGACGACGGGGCGTGTTTATATTACGAAGTTAGTACGGACGCTGGAGTTAGGGAATGTAGGCGGGGGAGCCATTTAAATTGTACAGTATGGGCGTGCTTAGCCCGGTACGATCAGCGCGTCACTACGAAAATTCATACTGACGCCGGGAAAAGTTAAGGTAGGGTTCAGCCGGCGTACGGAGGTAAAGGTAAGGGGAGTGTCATGGGAGTGAAAGTTTTTACGCTGAAGCGGTAATACGCTCCGCTCTCATGCGTAGTCTGGATCAGGCCCAATGTTACTAAGTTCAGTAGCAGTCTTAAATGTCCAGTCCACAATATGCAAAGTAATATATGCACAGCAAAATCCCCTTAGAAACACACGGTAAAATGTTGAGCAGGATAGTTGCAAGTGACTACTGATAGCCGCATATAGGGAAGCAGATGCTTTCAGTGATGTGTGTCTATTAGCGGCTGCAAGTGGCTGATTGTGCTCACGTACAAGCGGTTCTCCCTTCTTACATGTCAGTGGTAGAAGCAAATGGTTAAGTAATGGGCACAGTACCGTATATCCTCTGGTCCTGGTGGTGATATTTCTCAGTGCTGATTGCGGCTATGCAAGATAAAGATGCTGCTGGTGTATGAATTAGGCACAATGGGCCGATCCAGAACAATAGCTACTGCGCATGCGTAGTATCTATTGTACGTAATTGTATCGTTTCTATACGTAGATTGCGTATATGCGGTCTTTTAGACCGCATATACTCAATCTACGTATCGAAACGATATGCAGATTACATACAATAGCTACTACGCATGCGCAGTAGCTATTGTTCGCTGAATTACAGCCGTCTGTGGAAGACGGCCGTAGTTCTGGATCCGGCCCAATGGCACTGCGGCAGTTAGATTTTCTTAGATCCTGATAGGCACCACTGTCCTGGCCTCCTTTCTGCTCTGTTATCCTCTTTAGCGGCAGATTCCCCTCTATTCCGGTCACATGTGTCTCCAGATGCGGTAACAGCTGATGGTGTCCTTGGATACAGACAGCAGGGATATGCAGGAAGACAAAAGACAACTCTGTGGTGCAAATAACATTTGGAACTTTAATGAATAAGAGAATTAGGAAACATACTCATATAAATAGTGGACACATATGTAAAATAAGTGTCAAAAGCGATTTTTACATAAGAAGTTGGGACACAATGGCACCCTGTAAGCCAACGCGTTTCTACTCCTCAGGGGGTCTTTCTCAAGGCTGAGAAAGACCCCCTGAGGGGTAGAAACGCGTTTGTTACACTATTTATGTGAGTTGTTACTGCATCTGGATGTGACCGGAACAAAGAAGAATCTGCCACCAAAGAGGATAACGGAGCAGAAAGGAGGCCAGGACATTGACAACTATCAGGATCTAAGAAAATCTAACTGCCGCAGTGCCATTGTGCCTAATTCATACACCAGCAGCATCTTTATCCAGAACCTTGCATAGCCGCAATCAGCGCTGAGAATATCACCACCAGGACCGGAGGAAAACTGCATTACTCGCAGATATCCAGGATATACGGTACTGTGCCCATTACATAAACCATTTGCTTCTACTGCTGACATGCAAGAAGGGAGAACCGCTTGTACGCGAGCACTATCAGCCACTTGCAGCCGCTAATAGACACACATCACTGAAAGCATCTGCTTCCCTATAGGCGGCTATCAGTAGTCACTTTCAACTATCCTGCTCAACATTTTACAGTGTGTTTCTAAGGGGATTTTGCTGTGCATATATTACTTTGCATATTGTGGACTGGACATTTAAGACTGCAACTGAACTTAGTACTTATTGGGCCTGATCCAGACCTACGTCCACTTGCGTTTTTACGGCGGGCGTAAGCGTAAAAATGGCCTTTTGTACTTACTGCACATGCGTGGGGCAGATGTTACGCTCATGTTACGGTCTGAGAAACTGAGCGTATGGCCCTTGATCGTAACAGCTTCGTATTTACGCTCGGGGGGGGCGTGGCTGCCTTACGAAGTCCGTAATTACGAACCGAGGGCGGGGTGAAGCATTTAAGTCGTACAGTATGATTTCTTTATTGTAATGATTTCTATGTGTTTATTGTGTCATGTGCAGTGGACACATATGTGTGGAAAATGACTTCCTAATGCTAATCAACACAAATAATTTGTATAAAGTATAATCTTATGGCGAATATTGTGTGTTTAGAATAAAATGTTTTGGTTGTTATCATAGGTATTGTATGTATGATTATATATGTGTTAACTATTGTTGACACAATTTTTGTATTTGGATCATGTACCCTTTGAATTTTTTTTTACAAATATCAAATTATAGATGCTGACAAAAAAGGCTTTATTGTTGAGAAACTTTTTTATCCTTCTTAGTTACATACAAATATATGCAAATATCATCCCAATAATGGAAGGTGACTAATTGGATTTCTAACAAACACCTGAAAAGGGACGGCCTTAAAAGGTATATAAACGGCGCTCTGTTACTTACCTTTATGCTTGAAAAAGTCCTGCAAGTTAGGACGAAACACGCCGCAGAGTTTATTCCTGACACTCAATATTGCAAGCGGCAGTTCACAGTATCTCCAGCTACTAACTTCAAGAACCGGCTTCTATTCCAAACAGCTGAACTAGGCAGTCCTCTGCAAGGCACATGCGGGGACGCCCGCTGTTTTCCTTTACTTTATCATGGTTGTGCTAAGCATCCAGATTGCTATGTAAAACTTTTAGCCATAGCTTTTACTCCAGGCACTATCATGATTAATAGGGCTTAACTGGTGCACAATTGCCAGAACTCAGACCAATCAGGCTCTCCAGCTCTGATTGGCTGTTCAGTGTTTAAATATCCAGCAGAGAGAACTCTCCCTTCTCTGTCTACTCTAGTCTGTTTCTGTTACTAGTTTTGATCTTGTGATTGTCCTGTCTTATCTTGTTATCTCTGGCCTGCCTCAGTCTTGTCTGTCTGCTGTTGTCTATGTCCATCTGCTTCCTGGTATCTGACTCTTGTAACCTTGTCATTGTATACCTGCCTGAACCCTGTTACATTTTATCTGTATACCTGTCTGAACCGTCTTACCTTGTATATGTATAATTGTCTGGACCTCGTTACCTTGTATCTGTGTACCTGCCTGGACCCTGTTAACTTGTATCTGTATACATGCTTGGATCCCCATTACCTTGTATCTGCATACCTGCCTGGACCCTGTTACCTTGTATTTGTGTACCTGCCTGGATCCCTGTTATCTTGATCCCATATACCTGCCTAGATCTGGTGTCCTTGTCTCATTTGTCAGTTCTGTCCTCGCCCCTGCCGTGTTTTTTAAGCCCTTGTCCTTATTGTACCCACACCCTGTTCTGTTGCGATGTCTGACTCCCAAACTATCCTTGCTATTTTAGGAGTTGCCACCAGGGGCCACGGCGTACTGGGTTCCTGCCGCAGAAGCCTATTTCCACCATCAGGAGCTCTAGCGAACATCTCGCCCCAGTTACACACTCAAGTCCTTATGTGCAGCAATCGTAACAATATAGCTGTCAAAGCCACTACGTATTGTCACAGTAAAAATAAGTTTTAAATCATAGCTACAGAATAAGGACCATATTCAGACTTAATAACGTTAGCCAACTTACGCATGCCATGTGAGTAAGTTGGCTTTATTTTGTGAACTGCACATGCATGCTACAGATGTTACATATCGAATATCAATGCGTTTAGAGTTGATCCTGCGCATGCACAACTCCATACAATAGGATGTAACAACACTCAGTATGTGCAACAGGCATTTAAATTGTACAATATGGGCTGGGTTAGGAACTACTACACGTCCGATCACTGTCCGCACAATGATACACATGGAGAAGTTAAGGTAGGGCTATGGTCATGGAAGTCAGCTAAATTTTGTAAGTGAGAGGGGAGTGTCATGGAAATGCACTAGCCACCTACACGTGTATTTTTGCTACTCCTTGTATATGGAAAGCACTCTTAAGTCTGAATACTGTCTTAATCTTTATTTTATAGCATTCAACCACAGCACAACAGGGGTCCTACGAGTAAAGGGGCGGTTTTAATGCTGGAGCTGTGATATAATGATATGTCATGTCATAGCATAACCCCTCTCCCTATAGCTCCTTTGTCTTTTGAATGACAGAGAAGGAGTCTACTCTACACTGATGTGACTTTAGGTCATGTCACTCTTTTAAGAAATGTAGAGTATGTTGAGAGTGAACACCACAAATAGAAGAATTTGCCATGTCTCTTGAATGCATGGAGTTCTGTGAGTAGACCCCTAACATTTTTATGGGTGTGGGTCTCCGGAAATAATGGCCCCAGCCAGTTTAGAATTGGCTGGGAGTTTGATTGTATATGCCTCGATGAGGAATAGCAATTGATCCACGGAGCACCATAACCCTCCCCTTCCATTACCCTAACCCTAACCTTCCCTTCCCTGCCTTCCCTGACTCTAACCCACCATCTCCCGCAGCCTGATCCTAACCCTCCCTCTCACGCAGCCTGACCCTAACCCTCCCTAACCTAAAGTCTGACCCTAACCCTCCCTTCCCCGTTATCTGACAGCTAAATGATGTTAGCTGGAAATAAATAACACTTCATGCTTCTTTTTTATTATCTTTATTGCTTTGAATAGACAGCTATGTAAAAGTGTGGAAATGAGCATAACTCCTACACATGAATTATTTCTACTTTTCCTTCATTATTGGATTCAAGAGTGGCACAAAATAGAAGAATAACAGCTACTTTATGCCAAAGCACTTACTTGCACCTTCATTTTTAGATAGTCAGTTTACCCAGGTTCTTCGGAGTTTGCACTTGCTATCATTAACCCTATTAAAGGGTGTGGGTCCCCGGAAAGAAGGGCCCTATTTCGATAGGGCCATTTTCTCCCAACCAGTTTCGAACTGGCTGGGATTTCAATTGCTTATGCATCGATGAGGCATAGCAATCAATCCACGGAGCACCAGACATGGTGCTCCAAAAGGTAAGCCTGAAAACTACCCCAACCCTTCCCCTAAATCTAACCCTGACCCTCCCTTCCCCACAGCCTGACCCTAGCCCACCATCTCCCGCAGCCTGACCCCAACCCTTCCTTCTCTGCAGCCTGACCCTAACCCTCCATCTCCTGCAGCCTGACCCTAACCCTCCCTTCCCCTCAGCCTGACCCTAACCCTGGATAAGTTACTTACCTTTCCTGTGGTGCGGGTCCTGCGGTAGCGGCGGCATTTCCGAAACGGAATGGGTGAGTATGCAGATCGGCATACTCACCCATTCTGAAAAAAATTATAATCTGGGGGTTATTGAAAATAGGGACATACGAAAAGGAACTTTCGGATGTCCCTATTTCGGAAATCAAAGTTTTTAACTGGGAAATGCAACCGCATTTTTATGTCAGGGCCCATTGGATAGTTTGGAGGGGTACCTAGAATGCCCATATTGTAATATTATCATACATTCCCCCATCCCACTATTATTCAAGAGTGATGCAACCTTTATTGTAGGTTTTATGGACCTAATTGCTTTTAAGAATCTGGACTTGCCGGAAAGCATCTTGAAAAATTTATTGAAACACTAATGGTGTCTGAAACTGAGAATGTTTGGGAAGCATTGTTTTATTTCAAGTATTGAAAAACAATAAAATGTTTTCTGCTTCTCTCTTCCCTTCTCTTATATCTGTCCTAAATAATTACTGTGACACTTTAGTTGTTGTGAAACTACATGTCCCTGCATGCTTCAACGTGTAGGCATAGCTGATACCTGGCACAGCATGATGGATCATGGGACCATATTCAGAGATCCGGTTCTTTAAAGTACGCAAATATATGCACTACCGTTGCAAGGCAACACCCATGACACTCCCCTCACACGGACGGGTTGACGGTGACTTACGAGTGCCTCGACCCACCCCGTATCTTTAAATGTGTAGTTCCAAGCGTATAATGCTTCTGTTCATGTGTATCTAACTAACCGCGCCCTCAAATGGTCATTTAAATGGCCCCACCCACTTACACGGATCTTGCTCCAGACAGATTATAAACACGCCCCTCTGTACGGATCTTCACACGTGCGATTCACAAGTCCGTACTTACTGGACTTCCGTGTGTAAAATCAATGTTGATTGCGGAAATTTTGTTACTACACATGCGCAGTTCATCTGATCGTAAAAATTTGCACGGAACTTCACGAAAAAATGGATCTCTGAATATGGTCCATGGTGCCATACAGGGCTGCCACCAGAAATGGTGAGTCCCGGGACATGCTGTTACATCAGATATAGGTGGAGTGCAGCAGACCTGGAGTAACAATTCACGGCAGGCTGATGTACAGGGAAAGGTTGTTTTTAAGCAGTCCTCTGTGCATTGGCCCGCTGATATGTGGCCTGGTACAGCTCTCTAGCAGCAGGTATCGGCTCTAGAAGACAGATGACAGTGACTCATCTGTCTCTTACCGCCGACACCTGCCGCTGAAGAGCTGAGATAAGTATCGGAGGGTCCGCTTTATATCTGGGCCTGGGACTCCATTCCCATCTTGATGGCGGCCCTGGTTCCACATGTTGCTTATGTCTGGTCTATTCAAAGCTTACTTATTTTGTTGTTATGAAAGAGTCAAGGAGGCATGCAAGAAAGAGATTGGACATTAGATGTATGGCACTTTTATTTATAATACAATTGATATTTACAGTTTATTTATAACAACTTACTCCCACTGTATTACCATTTTGCCATCAATTCAATTTGCAAGTTCATCTCTCATTGAGTTGCATCGGGCACATTCAGTGGAGCACATACATTTTTCCTTAAAATGTCTCTAATAGGCTGCTAGACAGAATTTCACTGCTGATATATTTGCTTTCCAGCCACTGCACAGTTACTTAAATCGGTTAAACCCTTATTTTGGAAATATAGGCTATCCATATTATTTCCTATTCTAAACACATTTGTACATTCTATAGTAATTTACAACAACAACAAAAAAAATACTTATCACAAAACTCTAAGCTTTATGTGACAGGGTCAGATATTGAAGAAAACATTTACAAAGACATACACAGCCCAGTGTTAGAAAAGACTAAGTCAGCAATCATGTGACAGTTGTATCAAGCTTATGCCTCCATACACCGTATTTGCATTTCAAATCTATGCAGTAAAGTTTTCTTAGCAATGTTCTGCAATAATTCACCTAATATTATCCTTTGTTTATTTGGTTTCATGTTTTTTTTTTTACTATATATCATATTTTGTAAAGTTATTTCATTTTTAAAAACTCAGTGACACCCTTAAGGGTCACAGGCAATACTGGCTATTGTCCTACTGACAAAACAATTAATCCCGGATTCGGTTGAGGGCAATGTATGGTTTATTGCGATATTAGCATTTGCATTTAAAATGGACAGAACATAACTTCCAAACCATACAAACTTATTCAAATTCTCAATATTGCTGTGATGTTGTAAATTTCACTGCGATGTTAAACCCAAAATCAGAGAGATGCGAATTATAATGTTGTTCTATGTAAAAAAAAACTTTTATTGGTGCACTACAGTCAACAGCAAGCCAAGGCTTCCATTCTTGGGGATGCTGGTGCTTGTAGTACTGCAAGTGCCAGCATGCCCTGACATCAGGGCCTGCTGCGGCATGTAGTATGCCCACAAAAGAGTAATGGCCACATAAAATACATAATAATAAATAAAATAAATAATGAAATCATTTTTAAAAAAAACCTTTATACTTAGTGAATTGATCTTAATATGTTGATCCAATCTTCTAAGCTTGTGACCACTCAGACCTCTTCCGTGAGACCCTGATGGCAGGGACCTGTATTTAACTTTCCACGCTGTTTCAGTCTTATTGTCGCAGCGGAAGTCTGAGAGATCAGACCTGTCCATACCGTATCTTTTACAGGGTTTTCTGTTTTTTTTGCACACATGGTTGTGGATTACAAGCTTTGAAGATTGGAGCAACAAATGAAGATCAATTTGGTAAGTATAAAGGGATTCTTTATTTTATTTATTTCATAATTATTTATTTACTTATAATAATGGGACGACCATTACTTTTTTGTGGGAACACTACAAGCTACAGCAGGTGCTGGTGTCAGGGTATGCTGTTGCTTGTGGCTCTCCATGTGCTAGCATGCCTTGGTCACCATGAGCATGCAAGCACTTGAAATACTATAAGCGCCAGCATGTCCAAACTTCTAATGACAACTTGGACTTGCTGTGGACTGTAGCACAAGGGGTATTTTAAGTTTGCTCAAATTGCCCACATTGTGGTGCCTGTTTACTGCCAGATGTGGGTGATGTACAGTAAGACTCTCAATTAAATTGTGTGATGTTGTACTGTTGTTCTGTTGGGCATTATATATGCTATGTTCACATTGCACCCAATAGGATAGCAACTCAGTTGAATCAGGGCCTTAAAATATATTTTTAACCAGTTATTTGGCAGACATCACTGAAAATAACTATTAGAAACTTCACTGTGGATAGTGACTGCTGCAGGTTTCCCTCTAGGATTTCTCTGTGCTTTGTCCCATTCATTTTCTAATCTATGAACTTTATCATCCCTGCTATAAAAAAGCATCCCCATACTATAATTCTGTCACCATTATTAATTCACTGAGAGGTGCCAAGCATAACACTTGGAATTCAAGAATGGAAGTCCACTTTATGTTTCATCAGACAGATTCTTCATCTACACGGCCATATGCCACACATGGGTAAAATGTAGCCGGGCTTTGATCTGAGTTTGTTTTAGACAAGAATTATGAAATTGTACATGTTAATAATGTACAATTTATCCCATCTTTGTTATGAACACTACAACCTTTTTAGAGTTGCCATTGGCTTTATCTTGATCTTTGTTACTACAGTTCTTGTTTCCCAGACACTTCTCTTTGGAGGACAGTCTTAAACTAAGAAGTAAAGGTGCCCCAATAACCAGTATCTACTGGGCCATTTTATCTGTAAAATAAAATGTAGAAACATTAGTTACACACATTTGCAAATATTTCATAAGACACCTGCCACTTTCAAGGCTTTGGTGGTCCTTACTAGAGATGAGCGGTTCGGATTCCATGAAATCTGACAGACCTGAATTTTGGTGTTCCAAGAGGAACCAAGCCATGCCTTGGTTCCTCCCACCAAATTTGGATCTGTAATCGAGGCAAAACACAATTTTCACAAAAAATTCAGATCTTCCGAGCCTTGCACTTCCTACTTCCTGTCTCTGACAGGAAGGATCATATGACTGTGATCAGCCATTCACAAAGGGCTGAACATAGAGGCAGGCTTGTGGCTTTTTTTTGTGAAACAACTACAGCTTTATTGAGCTGATTAGAAAAGCAGAACAGAATGCATAGTATGAGTATTATCAGGGATGCAACTATAGAGGGCTCTAGGGAATATATCTACTAAAGTCGCTTTTTGCAAGCGTTTTCAATTTGATCATTCTTGCCACGATTTTCCCGTGATTTTTTAGTTAAAATCGCGATATTCACTAACCGACGATTTTTACCCGCGATTTTCAAGCTCCGTCCATTTGCACCGATTTTTCAAGGGTTAAATCCCTTGAAAAATGGGCGTCGCTTTATGTAAAAAAAAATTTTTTAAATCACAAGCGCAGTATGTTTTAAATGCTTATCATGGCTGTGCTGATAGAACACAAGGCTCAGCAATGCTGAGCCTTGTAGAAATATCAGCGTCAGCATGTTAAGCCTTCTAAGCATGCTGCGCTGTAGCCAAAGAAAATAAAACTTGTAAAAAAAAACTGTGTCAAATAAAACATACGCAAAATACATTTACACACATGTCATATGAAGATACACATTTACAAACCATAATATTGCCCCCTACCATCTAAAATTAATACTGGGGGCCACACTGTGTTTTAATAAACTTCTGTTAAACTAAAGTGGGTTGCATAATGTCATAAAAAATATTTCTGACTTTTAGCTGTCCTCATTCTTGGGACCAGTTGCTTGTAGTTTCTTTTTTCTTTGCAGTTAATCTTCTCCAGTTGCTTGAAGAATCTTGTCTGCTTCTAGAAGATGATGTTCCTTCCTTCTGTTCTTCAGCCTCTTCTGGCACTAGCCCCGACGACAGGCTCCGTTGTCTTCATGGAAAGAGAGAGAGAAGGTGGAGCAGTTGTGTGTTTGTGTGTGTGTGTGAGAGAGAGGGCAGTTATGTGTGTGTATATGTGTGTGAGGAGCGAAGGGGAGCCAGTTATGTATATGTAAAAGAGAGAGAAAGATGGAGAGGCAATTATGTGTATGAGAGAGAGAGAAAGAGGACAGTTATGTTTGTGTGTGTGTGAGAGAGAGAAGTGGGGAGTTATGTGTATGAGCGAGAGAGAGTGCAGTTATGTATTTTTGTGTGTGTGTGTGTGTGTATATATGTGAAAAAAAGAGAAAGATGGGTGGCAATTATGTGTATGAGAGAGAGAGGGAAGTTAAGTGTGTGTGTATGAGAGAGAAAGAGAGAGAGGTGTGTGTGTGTCAGTGCTTCTCTTCTGTACTGTATACTGCAGGGGTAGAGTGCTGTTCCAGGATTCCTGTTCTGATGTGACTGTTGCACAGGAGAAGGGAGTCAGTGTGTTGTCACAATCAGGATCCAGGATAAGGTAGGTTCATATATGGGAAACGTAATCTATTTTAAATGTATTATATTGGACCGTGTTCACACTTAAGAGTAAATTAGCGAACTAACCTAAATATGCACATGCGAAAATTCTGCAATTCTGAAAGTTTTTTCTGGGTATATTTAGGTACCTGCGGACTAAATTAGCTGTGGTTGTGCATAATGGTGTTTAAAATTGCTTATGATTTAAAGATATATAACTAAATACACTAATTAGGATTTGGAAAAGTATAAAAACAGTTCGTAGTCTCATTAACATTTGTAAACAAAAGTAACAAACACAGAATGGAAGTTGCTCAATCAATTTATAGGTAAATGCAAACAGGTGCATGAAAGGCAGAGGTTAATCTGCTAGCCACAGAAACAAAGGGAAAAAAATATGCCTCAGCAACACTTCCATAAACCAGTAACAGACCATACTGTTCTATCTGTAAAATAAAACACAGAAATGTCCGTTACACATATTTGCACAAATATATGATAAGCCACCAGCCACCGTCAAGGCCTTTCTGCATATGGTGGTCCTAACTCTAACAATGAGAGTCCCAATGTTGGGTCATATATATATGTTTTTAAATTGAGAGCCAAACTTACCTCAGGAGACACCCCTTAAAGCCTCCAAAATGGCTGCTGTGGAACAACTCCCCCTCTCAGCTGCTGCTCCCAGACATGCTCCAAAAACAGTACAAACACAG
>WWET01001581.1:194236-204412 GCA_011038615.1 Limnodynastes dumerilii | reverse complement strand
AAAAAAAAAAAGTAATTAGTTAAACAAAAAAAAAACAGTTCCAGCAACAAATTAACCCCTTTCCCCGCTACCCCCTCCGCTGCAACCTAGTAAAATAAATAAATAATCCCGGACCGACAGGGCATGCTGGCGCTTTTAGAACTACAAGCGCCAGCATGTCCATGAAAGCCAAGACATGCTGGCGCTTGTAGAACCACAAGTACCAGCATGCCCTGATATCCAGGGCCCGCTGGGCAACAGCTCAATTTTACCTCCTTTAGAAAAGTTGATTTTCCCTTTGCGTATCTCATACATATTTATTTGTAGCTCATTTTCTTCCTTCATTGTAGGCATCTGAGTTATATCCTGTAGTACAGCAATATAAAATGTGTATCTATAATTTGGAAATAACTGTATGTATGTCATGTCTATATAGCTGCTGTGACAGAGAAGAATATAAATGTTTCCAATCTCATGTCATCCACTCAGTACAATAGTTCACATATTATTTTGCATGTATGTCAATATATGTATTTTTACACAGATCATTTAGCAAATATAGTATGAAGAAATACACTGACTTTTAATCTTCCACAGATGAAATACTCTGTAGTTTTTGATGTTCACTGAAATATTTCTATTCCAATGAAAAATATGTCTAATTGCCTAGTGTAGATTTCTGGAGTAGAACGGAGTAGTTATCGCTCCCACCTAATATCCTGTTCTATATGCTTATTCAGTGAACATGTTTTATGCCATCTAGTGCCATTAATGGAAGGCTGTAATACTAATAACTAATTTGGATAGTTGTGGTTTTCCCCAGCACTGCCTTCACCCAAATTCCAGCAGCACATTAGTCAACTATTGAGCCAGGAAATTGTGTCTCCAAGCATCTGATGTCAGTGGAGAGTCTGCACAGGCAATCCATCAGCCACCAACACAATGAAGTTACTAGGAGGAAAAGATATTGGAAAACAAAGTGAGTGAAAAATGGGGAACGGGCCAGGGTTTGGAGAGATATATTAATATATCTCTGTATCACTGTATATTAGTGCTGACATCTAGAAAAAATAAATAAATATAAGATACATTTTAGAATCTTAGCATCTTGTGCATTGTGCTGTGAGTAATTTCAATACTTTATTGTTGAAAAACTCAAAAACAATGGGTAGGAAAGGGATTTTGTGCAGCTGAACAATACAGTTGCAATGAAATACATGCATTTTTAAAAAATGTTTTAATGCAGGGAAATTACTTTTATTTAAATTTGGCAAAATCATCTCTCAACTATTATTCTCTTCATAATAATCTCTCTCCCTTTAGCTGCACGTGGTTCAAACAAATTGACTAATTAGTTATCAGATGTTTCAAATTCTGCTGATACAAAGCAAGCAAGCAAGCCTGTTTCCTTATATATACATATATGTGCTACCAACAACATAATAACAATCTAATAAATGTAACAAAATTGAAATAACATTTAAAGAATAGGGGCCTGATCCTGAGTTTTAGCGGATGTGCAAGGCGGATCTGCTAAAGTGTTTCTAAAGAAACACGCACCTCTGAATTAGCCACAGAAAAGCCGGCCTTGGAAAGAAAAAAAAAAAAGCAGTCGGAGCTTTAATTGCTCTGTCTGCAGTGTGTTTTTTTTAAAAACAACAATAATAAAATTAACCCCTTCCCCCGGAAAATCCGCCCCTGTATAACTGCAATCACCAGCATGCCCATGGATGCCAGGGCATGTTGGCACTTGGAGAACCACAAGCCAGGGCCCGCAGCAGTGCTCATTTTTGCTGCGATTCTGTCTGAAAAAAAGACGGAAGCGCAGTTCTGGATCAGGTCCTATGACCGATCACTTAAAATTTACATTTATTAATAAAACATTAAAGATTAATATTTGAAAATAAATAGAATTAATTTAAAATATAAGGTTCAGTCCTATTGTATGGAACTCTAAGGGCCAGATTTACTAAACTGCAGAAAAGGAAAAGTGGAGATGTTGCCTATAGAAACCAATCCAATTCTAGCTATTTCTTTACTATTACATACTAGAAAATATCAGCTAGAATCTGATTGGTTGCTATGGACAACATCTCCACTTTTCTTTTCCCGCAGCTTAGTAAATCTGGCCCTAAGGATTCATTCAATCTCTATGGATACACAGTCTGTCTGGAACATCCAGAAGAGTTCTCTACAACCTATTTGATATACCTATCTTCACCTCTTTTAGTAAATTTAACTGATTCTATTGGTGTTAAAATAAAACCTTCAGAATTTCTATTGTGTATTTCATAGAAGTGACGTGATACGATGTGAGAGAGCATACCTTTCACTATATTGGTAATATTGTAGGGAGCACAACCATTCTAAAATATATATAACTAGGATAACTCAATTGATAACATCCGTAATACAGAATCAGAGGTGTAGCATGGATTAATGGCACCCAGAACAAGTGAATGCTATGGCGCCCCCCATCCCCATAATTCCGTATTGTAGTGAGCCAGGGATCGGAACATGTTCTCTGACATTTGCTGGCTAAAAGGAAGTGCTTTTCTTACTTAAATGAATATTGATTATTTGGTTCTTTGTGCCTCACATTGGTTTTTACTGTACTGAAAGTCTACGGAGAAAACGAAGATAGCCATCATTACACATCCCCCCCAATCCCATTGCATGTTTCCCTTCCTCTATTACACATCTGCCTTTCAGTCTCTTCTCCTTAATGACATATCTATATTATTGTGCCCCCTCTCCAATACATTTTCCCCTCCCTGCACCCACCCCTCCATACACATGGTCCCCCCGTCCCCCTTACATTTACACATCTCCCTCCATGTCTCCTTTACATTACACATCTCCCTCCCTGTCCCCTTTACATTACACATCTCCCTCCCTGTCTCCTCTACATTACACATCTCCCTCCCTTTCTCCTTTACATTACACATCTACCTCCCTGTCTCCTCTACATTACACATCTACCTCCCTGTCTCCTTTACATTACACATCTCCCTCCCTGTCTCCTTTACATTACACATCTCCCTCCCTGTCCCCTTTACATTACACATCTCCCTCCCTGTCTTCTTTACATTACACATCTACCTCCCTGTCTCCTTTACATTACACATCTACCTCCCTGTCTCCTTTACATTGCACATCTCCCTCCCTGTCCCCTTTACATTACACATCTCCCTCCCTGTCCCCTTTACATTACACATCTCCCTCCCTGTCTCCTTTACATTACACATCTCTCTACCCCTATTATGGGTCTGGGAATGATACATACTATAATATGTAGTTTATATTAGGGTTTGGGAATGGCACACTATATACAGTATATAGTGTGCCATTCCCAGACCCATAATATAACCCACATATATTATATGTGTCATTCCCAGACCCATGATATTTCCTACTTGTACATTATATAGTGTGCCATTCCAGACCCCTAATATTGTCCCACATGTAATGCTAATATACTGGGGATCTGGAGAGGGCACTTGACTGTCCTCTATGGCACCCCTTGGGTCTGCCAGCACCTGGAGCACAAGCTCCACTAGCTGACAGAAGATCTGAAAGAATGTGAGTACAACAAAAGCGGCATTAGCAATAGTCATTTAAAACACATAGATGACTTTACTGTATAAATATTAGTTTGCATTGATATTAATATTTTAGATATGCCTTGCCCTTTGACAATTCAGTGTTAAATTTGAAATACAATTAGACTTTTTTTTAAATACTTTACACAATCTTTGTTAATTTATTATGGATAAATGTCTTTCAGACTTTGGTAATGTTAGTGTAGAAAATGCATGGCTCGACAATGCTCTCTAGTGTAAGTTTGTATTACTGCAGCTACTATAACAATTTCAGTTAAATATCTGCTACACCAAGAGATCTGGTAAAAATGCCTGAACTGGTTTATTCCAAAAGAATCAAATAAATAAATGTATGAAAGCATTGTAATTGTTTACCTTTAAATATATGAAACTGTATATTATATTTATAACAAGTATAACATTCTTAATAGATTTGCTATATTGTTAAAAACAAACATAATCCGTAGTAAAGTGGTAGAAATATTGAGTGCTAAAAACAAGTGTTAACTGAATAGGTACAGATGTTATTGAACAATGATTGAGCATGGTATTATAATGCAACTAAGTGTGTGTGTGTGTGGGGGGGGGGGAATTGTTGTAGAGGAGAAAGTTATCACAAAATTGCAATTTCTTTTTTTTTATTCTAAACAATTACTACCAATTTTTGCACAAACACTGAATAGATAATTAAAACTATACAAACATAAACTGTGACACTGGCCATCTTTTAATGGCAATCTCAATCCTAACCAATGTATTTAGAAGCATTGAATTCTATTAAGCCTGACCTCTTTGCCATACAAATATATACATATTTTTTTTACCAAAAGTCTTTCCAAAGATAGTTTACCTACACTGACATAAATATAACATAAACATAACCTCTGTCAAGGTTCCGGTATTTTTAGCTTCTTTTTTCTACTTACTCATTACGAGCAGAAAAGTACTGCAGTCGGGGAGAACCAATCTCTGACAGAGAGGGAAGACTTGGTACAGGTAAAGTTTACTGATACCACTTTCAACCCAGGTTTTTTTGTGTGGGCTTTCAGCAAAAATGGGACCCTTAAAAAATTGCTATAGCAATAGTAAACAAATCCCTCCAATCAGGTGTGTTAGGTGAGACCTGGGTTGGAAAACCTGGGTGGCACCTTTCATAATACCACCTTACTGGGGTCAGACACAGGAAAACCCTTTATTTTTCCTGTATTGGGTCATTAGTATCTTTCACATCACGTGACCTGTGCGTTGTATGAAATTTTATTTTTGCCTTTTGCATAATAAAAATGTTTGTAATTCAGCCAATATATATTCAACTGCTAGGTCAAGGTGTAGATTTCCTATACAATCAAATATACAAAAGAAATAGTTTTTATTTTTTAAGTGAATTCTAATTCTATCATAGCCAGAAAGGGCTGCATGCTATGAGAAGTTTTATATTAATTCTGTCCACAATCTGACTACATCATTAGTATTGAAAATAGTCTGAACATTTACGATCCTTTTAGGATCCACTTATGTTTTTTTGCTGTTTTTTATGGTGTGCAGAATGGCATATCTGGAGCAATTTACTGCCTACGACATTTGGCAGTACAAAATATATCATTGCAGCTGTTGTGCATCATTAAATTGCAGTCCTAAATGGGATATAGAATTTATAAAAGTTTAAATGCATCATAAACATTGTGTTTTTCTAATAACATGGGACATATTCTACATGGTGTGTAATCCAGCTTTATCATACTGATACCAAATAATTCTTGAACAGAGCCGATAGTCTATGCATTTCTTGTTTGTTACCAATTGGAAAAAACTATTGACAAATGCTTTCAAATATGAACTTGCTTTATTAAAGTCTGTTATTTGCTATTTACCATATTTCCCCATGTATAAGATGCTCCCATGTATAAGACACGCCTTAATTTCGGAGCCCGAAATTTGAAAAATGTATTACATAAAGCCAGCCAGTCTTATTGCCCACTCTATTTGTGTCCAGCCAGTCTTATTGCCCCCTCTTTTAGTGTCCAGTCAGTCTTACTGCCCCCTCTTTTAGTGTCCAGTCAGTTTACTGCCCCTCTTTATGTGTGTCCACCCAGTTTTATTTCTCCCTCCTTCTGTGTCCAGATAGCAGCATTGCACCTCTTTATGTGTCCATTCCGCCTTGTTGTTCCCGCCTCATGTCCAGCCTTCACATCCCCATTCCAAAGATGCAGCACACTTACCTTTGATCTCCCTCCGGCACTCTCCCCCGCGGCACGCTCTGCAGAATTACTGTAAGACGATGATGTGACCTTAGGTCACACTAGCGTCATTCGATAGAGCCACCGCTGTGCATAACATAGCCAGCTCACTTGCAGGGCAATAAACAGTTGAGCCTACAGGCACTGGGGACCCACCGGGGATTTCCCCAGCTCCCTGGCAGACTACAACCACTGTATAAGACGCACGCAGTTTTTAAACCCACAAATGTTTTGAAAAAAGGTGCGTCTTATACATGGGGAAATACGGTGTATGCAGGGCCAGTGCTAGGGTGTTCGGCATCCCCCTGCGAAATTTAAATTTGCGCCCTTGTTTAATTATCATATGTCTCCAGCCTCCCAGTATCCCCAATCATGTCTCCAGCCCCTCATTATCCCCATCATGTCTCTCCATCCCCCAGTATTCCTAATCATGTTTCTCCAGACCCCCAGTATACATCATGTATTTAGCTCCCCAGTATTTTAATCATATGTCTCCAGCCCCCAATATCTCCCATCATGTCTCCAGCCCCCAGTATCCCCATCACGTGTCTCCATCACCCCACTATTTTCAATCATGTCTTCAGCCCCCCAGTATGCCCCATCATGTCTCTCTATCCCCCCAGAATTCCCCATCATGTATCCAGCCTACCAGTATCCCCATTATGTATCTGAATCCCCCCGGTATTTTGAATCATGTGTCTCCAGCCCTCCCAGTATCCCCATCATGTCTCCAGTGCCCCTTTTCACTATCATGTCTCTTCATCTCGCCAGAATTCTCCATAATGTCTCCAGACTCAATTTTTCCCTTTTGACTCTTAATACACTTGCCTTTGATGTCTTCCTCCTGGCGCCGTCCTCCACCGCATACCCCCCTTACTGTATAGCTTGACAATATGTACAGTTTTTTTAGTAATGTCATTTAATGTCATTTAACACTATTCAAAATAAGCCCCACATCTTTCTGTACGAACGGTTGCATTCTCCGCCTAGAAAATCTGATTTCCGAAAAAGGGACATCCGAAAGTTTCTTTTTATTAGAATGGGTGAGAATGCCTTTGGAAAGAACGATATCCCTCTGCTGCAACGCCGCCACTTCTATTAGGTGTATAAACTCTCTGTGTGGGGTATGGCTGTAGGGGGGGAAGGGTTAGGGTCAGGCTGTGGGAGATGGAGGGTTAGGGTCAGGCTGCAGGGGAGGGAGTGTTAAGATAAGGCTGCAAGTAAGGGAGGGTTAGGGTTACGGTAGTGAGAGGGGAGGGTTAGGGTTAGAATTAGGGAAAGGAGTGGGGGACTATTTTTCCTTACCATTTCGGAGCACGAAGCTTTTGGTGCTCCGTGGATCGATTGGTATGCCTCATGAGGCATATACAATCCAAATCCTAGCCAGTTCGCAACTATATATATATATAGCAAAACACTGCGGATGCAGTAGCAAGCACTCTTGTAAATAGTACAATAGTAGTATTTATAGGTGCCAAGGCTTCAATATTAAGAAACCAACACCACTTAAGTAAGTAGTTTAGCCAGCATTTAGAGCATATGGTACAAAAAATTACCTTTAATAGAAAAAAGTGAGCATAGTAAATCCAACACAAAAGAAAAAAAAGCACGATCCATGTAGACCATACATAAAAACAAAATATAAAGAAAAATATATAAAAAAGAAAAATCAAGAGACCTATAGACCAAAACAAGACTGTGACCATGTAGCAAGCAATTGAATCAATGATAGTCCAATAATGGTTAACAGTAAAATGATACTTTACAGCTCCAGGGCCGTATTCAGACTTCCGTTGGCGATCGGGTCGCAAATAACCACAACTAAGTGGCAGGTCGGAGCAGGTTACACCCACCAGAAAAAACAGTCACTCCCCTCGCAACCCCCGGCCAGACCTAAACTTCCACCTGTATTGACTTGCCCTATCTGGCCGCACTTCCGGCCTTATGTGTACTAGTATATATTTAGGGCCCTAACTCTGTAAGCGTGCCCACTTTCCCTAATCTCAATGCCTCCATTTCTATGCAAATCCTTCGGTCCATATATTTCCGCCGCTCTAAGATTCGCATTAATCCCCGCCTGATTCACAAGTCCGTCCCTTAGCCATTTCCGACCTTAGCCTCTACGTAGATGGCGTATCACTATTACTACGCATGCGCAGTTGATGCAAAATCAATCCGATCCTAAATATACGCACGGAACTAACGTTAGAAATGGATCTCTGAATACGGCCCCCAGTCTTTAAAGTCCTCATCTGATCCAAAGCAAAAGATATGAAAATCACAAAAGTCCTCCTGAGACCGACAGCCATTCCGGGGCACATAAAGGCTTCTTCATCAGGGTAGGGAAGAGTGAGCAAATGTTCAAAAATAGCAAAACGGATCTATAGGATAAACACACATCATCAGTGAACAGTTTAAATAAGTCCCTAATTACCCACCTGTGGCTCCCATTGAATCCCACCAATCAGCATCGTCAGAAACTCAGGGCTCCGTCCCACCACCTGGAGACTGCTCGCACGGCCGTGCACTCAAGAGTGAAACGGCGCTATTCGGCAAAGCCAGCGTCATCTCCATGGTGATGGTGTATAAAGAGCAACCTGAGCTCCGATCGCCAATCTGTCAGTATACAAAGAGTCCTAGTGGGAAAAATCTAAATGAAAACATAAAGTGCAGCAAAATCATAAAAAACTAGTTAAGCTAAAGGCTTCATTTAATCCTGACAGAGCAAGCAATTGAAAATGGTAAATTAACTTAGCTTCATGTTGAAGCAAAAGTAACTCTCTATTGTCACCTCGTCTAAGAGGTGGTACCTGCAACAATGGCATGCATTTTAGATCCTTAATAGTATGATGACACTCCACAAAGTGTTTAGCCACAGGCAGAATCTTTCCATCAGTAACACCCACTGCCTTTTTAATAGACGAGCGGTGCATAGCAAGTCTTTCGTTTAGCATTTGTGTGGTTTTGCCAATGTAAAGTTTGGGATAGGGGCATTGAATGGCATAAACCACAAATTTGCTTTGACAATTGAGGGTGTGTCTGATGGAAAAACTCCAATGAGTAACAGGATCAACAAATGTATCTCCCTGAATAAGAAATTGACAATTTACACAATGTTGACATTTAAACACTCCCATTTTCCTCTTCAACCAGTGTTTAGGACAATGGGGCTTCAGGTCAATCTGAACCAGGTTATCCCTCAAATTACAGCTCCGTTTAAAGCATGAGGGGTGGTTTTTGTGTGTAAGCACCTAATGTAGTGTCTGACTGTAAGATATAACAGTGTTTACGCAGGGCACTGCGAATAATAGGTGTCATAGTTGAATATGTTGAGCTAAACACCAATCTATCAGTCTCAATAGTTTTACCGCTGTTACCAGTGATGTCCAAAAGGGAATTTCTATTTAAAGAAAGACACTTGTTAATTGCAAAGTTCTCATCCTTTCTAGGAACCGATCACCCATCTCTCTTAGAGCTCTAATGAGCATTTCATGATTAGAGAATATCCTCACAATTCTAATCCTTTGCGAGTATGGCAAACCCGTTTTCAGTGTTCTTGGGTGGAAGCTACCAGCTTCCAAAAAGGGTGTTCCTATCTGTCGGTTTTCTAAACAAAGATGTGTCGAAGCCTCTTGAAGTCTGAACAATGCTAACATCCAAAAAATCAATATGATCAAAGTCAAAATTTGCTGTAAATCCAATGGTAGAGTTAATATTATTCAATTAAGTAATGAATGTTACCAAGTCAGAACTTGAACCGCCCCATAACAGAAAAATGTCGCCAATAAACCTAAGGTAAAAAAGAATAAATTTAGAAAACATAGGGTCATTGAGCAAGTATGTTCTCTCATATGCATCCATAAACAGGTTTTCATATGATGGGGCCATATTTGACCCCATCGCAGTCCCCTGTTTTTGCAAAAATAACCCATTCTGGAACATAAAGTAATTTTTGGTTAATATGAACTCAATCAGTGACAAAAGGAAAGGACCAGAAGGACCTGAATATCTTTCTGACAAAATATCTCTTTCAATAACTGCTAAGCCCTCAGAATGGATAATGCTAGTATAGAGGCTAGAGACATCTAAGGTAACTAGCAAAACTTGACCAGCTAGATGATTCATATCCCTTAAGCCAGGGGTCCTCAAACTTTTTAAATAGGGGGCCAGTTCACTGTCCCTCAGACCGTTGGAGGGCCGGACTATAGTAAAAACAAAAACTATGAACAAATTCCTATGCACACTGCATATATCTTATTTTGAAGTGAAGAAACAAAACAGGAACAAATACAATATTTAAAATGAAGTAAAGTTAAATCAACAAATTTACCAGTATTTCAATGGGAACTCCCCCATCA
>WWET01001581.1:179889-193449 GCA_011038615.1 Limnodynastes dumerilii | reverse complement strand
TATGACGTTGCGTGACCTGGGGTCACACAACGTCATAGAGCCTGCGTCCCGCCGCAAAGGAGAAGAGCAGCGGCAGGACTACAGGGAAGACGGCCGGGGATGCGCTGCAGTGAGCGCAGCGGCATCCCCAGCCACAACCAGCTCTGCAGTGCGGGGGGTGCAGGCTTCTAAGAGAAGTCTCCACCCCCCTGCAAAACACCCGGCGGGCCATATAAATGTCCTCAGCGGGCCGCATGTGGCCCGCGGGCCGTAGTTTGAGGACCCCTGCCTTAAGCGATTAAAGAAATTAGTTGTGTCTTTAATGTAGCTCTCTATAGATTGTACAACAGGTTGAAGGTGGAAGTCCACATATTGTGATAATGGTTGACATAAAGAACCCCTCGAGGAGATAATGGGTCTCCCCGGGGGGTTCTCCAAAGATTTATGTATTATGTTTTTCCATCAGTAACACCCACTGCCTTTTTAATAGTGCCGTTTCACTCTGACTGACGTTAGCATTGAGCGCCGCATCGTGCATGGCCGTGCAAGCAGTCTCCAGGTGATGGGATGGAGCCCTGAGTTTCTGACGATGCTGATTGGTGGGATACAATTACAGGTGGGTAATTAGGGACTTATTTAAACTGTTCACTGATGATGTGTGTTTATCCTATAGATAATTTTGCTGCTAACCATTATTGGACTATCATTGATTGAACTGATTGCTACATGGTCACAGTCTTGTTTTGGCCTATAGGTCTCTTGATTTTTCTTTTTTTGCAACATTTATATATTTTTTTTTTATGTATGGTCTACATACATAATTTTTATGTATGGCAGCATAAGCTGCCATAAAGCCCGCACGACAGAGTGGAGTGACAGGGGGTGTGCACTCCCCTCTGTCTCACATAATTTCAGACCCCCGTGCGCACGGAAAGCACGTGGGGGTCTGGATCCGGTCCATTACCCTCAAGCATTGATAGAGGGAAGCTATCAAAAAGCTAAAACCCTAAATAGGGACACTCTACTTGAATATAAAGAAAAAGCAATCATTAAGAAGTCCAATAAACTAGACTCTCCACTAGTAACTGACTATAACCACCTAGGTGGAAAAATAAAGAACATAATAGAAAAACATTGGTCAGTGTTAGCATTTTATTCTGTCCTCTCCCCGCATTTATCTGATAAATAAAATATCAGATTTCAAAAAGCAAAAAACCTAAAGCACTTTTAGCACCAAGCACTTTATGTACTCTCGAGACAAAGAAATCGTCCACTTTTAGAACCACAGGTTGCTTTCCTTGTGGTAAGTGCAAGATTTGCTAAATTATTGATAAAACTAAAAAATCCTCTAGCTCAGATGATAACTTTAAATTTTGTATAAAACATTACACCAACTGCAATTCGATGTTTGTAGTTTATCTTTTAACATGCGGCTGCGGTAAAATGTACGTGGGCAAAACAAAACGTTATTTGAAAATTAGAGCCCTGGAAGCCCATAGGAGTATTGTGAACAAAAATTATGCACACACTGTCCCTAGACACTGTGTAGAGTGTCCAAAAAATCTAAATGTTAAAATCAGGGCAATTGAACATATACCCGCTGACAGACTCCTAAGGCTCTCATAACGTATTTTGGATTCTTACCCTGGAGACTCCTGCCCCTTTTGGCTTAAATGAGAGATCTGAGCTTACTCCATTCCTGTAGTCAATATATATGATGAAGTGGTTTCAGCCTTTTTTAAGATATTTTATTACCTTTTGAGATTTTTTTATTACTTAATGATCCTCGGTTATATTTATTAATTCTGTATATTCTTATCATTAGTTAATTCTGTTAATATTTTGTGCCTAATGATCTACATTCCCTAGTTGTTTATTTAAAAAAAAATGTAAATGCTTTTTTATTCTGTTTAAATATTTGCTGTTGAATGTTGTAACACTGCTTTGCGCCAGTTGAAGTGAGAAAGCAAATTAATTACTCATTCTGCACCTGCCCACAAAGCTATTTAAATGTAGCAGCTAGTAAGGTAGGACACGCCTCCTGATGAAGTCTTCCCCGACGAAACGCATAGAGGCGGAGTCCTTCAACCCGAGGTTCTCCTCCGCCATCGCTTTTAAGCTGTGCATGCCGTCTCCTGCTATCACTCGTTTTGGTACGTACGCTCTAGTATTTTATTGGATGTATGCATTTATTCAATTAAAAATGTATCTGCACCATGAAGCTCCCCCTCTCCTTGCTTTGTTTTTAGATGAATATTTGTCACCTGTCATGGCTAGTGTGAATTAAAGGGGAGCTGAGGCCTCTTTTGTGTGACTTTGGAACTGGAAATTCACCTAGAGATCTGATGCTGGATCAAGAACTTTATCTAAATCTTTAGCTGGATTTGTGAGAACTAACTATTGCTGTGGTGATTGAGCACACCTGCCGTTGCTGTTATATATATATATCATACACACACACTTATCAATCCCCCCTAGAGGGTCTTTTTTCATGCAGCCAATGGTTCAGAACATTGGCAATTTTATGAAAGACACTACGGACTTCCTAAACCATTTGAAGGAAGTCAATCATCTGCCGAGAAGATTCATTATATTTACCCTCAATATAAGCAGTTTGTATACCTTGCATACCGCATGTAGAAGGCACAAGGTTGTAAAAACAAGATTGATGACTCCAACATCTATGGGGGCCCTCCTGTGGGTTTTTCATTAGCATTAATGAATTTTGTGCTCAAGTGCAATTACTTTCTGTTCCAAAATAAGTTCTTTCTGCAATTACTAGGCACAGCGATGGGGTCAAAGGTGGCCCCATACTATGTGAATCTATATATGTACCAGTATGAAGTGCTGAACAATCCTTCCTACTCCCACTTACATTTTATGTGAGGTACATTAATGACATCTTTTTTTTTCTTTGGTCGAATACCTCCATCGATCTTAAACTTTTTCTTGACCAGTTGAATACCTTAAGAACTACCATCCAGTTCAACCATCCAATTATGCATGACGAGCTCCAGATCGATTTCCTTGATGTCACATATTACTATCTGTTATTAGATCTGATCTTAGTGGCTGCACTGCAGACCATGGGGAATTCTTCATTGTAAGAGGATATATGCGGACTAGAGTCACACACCACCCCCTGGAAGAAGTATTTCACGAAACGCGCGTCGGGAGCGAACACTTGGCTGCCCTGGTGCACCAGGACATGCCGTTGCACGTCAGCTACTGAGGACTCATATGACCGTGAAACTTGTGGGTAGATGCAGTGCAGGGTGAGTTCCTTTCCCGGGAACGGGAGAAGCGAAACCGTGAGGTTTCTATGGGCTCTGGACCAGGGAAAGCTTTGACTCTCTTTAGTTAGAAGTCTCTATTTCACCTTATACCTCTGGTTTGCCTTAACCCTGCCTGCTAATGTGGCTAACTAACAGTTGAATCTATATGTGTACATATTTGCTACATTTGCTAATTACATTGTATTGTTTTTTCCTATGATGCCGCATGTATATAACTTTGGATATTATTATTATTGATACTGTGTTATTGTGGCCAATTCATAGTGGCTGTCACATATAATTTTTCTACTACAGTTGCCAAATATATTGTATAATTTTTTTTCTACTAACTGCATTTATATTTCTGGATCTTGTTCCTATTGATACTGTTGATGATATAATTACCCCCCCAAGCAACGTGTAATTGATACTCTTGTATCTGACCTGACTGCAATTATCTCTTATTATTCGTATGCTGTATTCTGAGTGTGTCTTTTTATATTTTATATTTGAAGAATTGAAATAAAAATTATCCTTTTAATGTGTACAATAGAATCACTACTAATTTATAATAGAATCGGTGTGCATCAAAGACGGGTTACTTTTCTGGGATTCTGTTTAGGTGGTTTCCCAAATTTGCATACCCGGACTAGAGTTAAATCTGCTATTACTAGATGTTTCACCATCAACAGACAGGACCTGCTCAAGGAATCTAACAGACCCACTTCTGACAACAAAATGGTATTTTTTATAACATATTCTACCATTTCAAGAGCCATGAGGGATGCCGTCCATCATCATTGGCAGATTGTGTTCTCTTATCCCAAAATTGGACCTTCCTTACAGGTATAATCTCTAACAAGCTTCAAAATAAGTCACAATTTAAAAGACAGATTGCTCATTAAACGTTATAACTTAATCCACTACTGATTGGCTTTCATTGCACTTGTGGGTCTTTAAATGCAAGGAGTACGTTAACTGCCAATATTTGATCACAAGGGACACATTCAATCATCCCACATTGGATTTTAAATTTATAATTTATACAGACTTCGCTGTGGTACCAAGTTTGTGGTGTAATATAATACAATGTCCATGCCCTAAATTATATGTGGGTAAGACATCCCGCATGCTGCAGGAGTGGATGGCCCTCCATCGGTCATCCGTCATTAAAGCCTAGGTGATGATGGACAACAAGAAGCCACCTGTAGCTAGACATTTTGTGGAGTGCAGACATTCCCTGCATGACATGTGTTGCATGCCAATAGTACATTTACCTCCGCCGAGAACAGGTGGGGAATGGATAACATCCTACTACACAAAGAATCAAGGCTCATTTATCTGTTTAAAGCCTTGTCTCCTAATGGTCTCAGTGAGGAATTAAGCTCTGTGACATTTGGATATGGGGCAAGATATTGGTATTGTCTATTTTAAATATGCTAATGTAATATATGATCCTCTATGATCCATATTTATGCACTTATTATTGGCTGGTTGAACCTTCTGGCTATATGGTCTGGCCATGTTTATTTGCATGTGACAGGAGTGATGCTTTTGAGCTTTGCTTTAAGACATAGATTGGTGTATGGGGGTGCCACCATTCTTCCAGTGTCACGTTCCCTTCAGTTTCCATTCACTGCACATTTACCTTTGTTTACTTTCTTCATGCTCCTCGGCTTATTAAAACCTTCCATCGGAAGTTCCCCTCCAAACCTCATTAGGGTGTCCGGTGTCCACCCTTTAGGGGGGTGGGGTACTGTCACAATTCCTTCAGTTTCCATTCACTGCACATGTACCTTTGTCTGAGACTCTCTCAGACAGCACTCTGGTGTCAGAGCAACAGCTTTCTTGCTTGCTGTTAGTATCCTGAGTTTGCTCATGTCCTCTGGCTCCCTGGTTTCTGCTTATGTTTCTCCGTCTGGTTCCTGGTTTCCTCTGAGTCCGGTTCCTGTATCTCTGGCTCTAGCCAGCTCCAGCCTTATCATCATTCCAGCCTCTGTAGCAGTACCTGTACTACCTGCAACAACTACCTCTGCTGTCCTTGGATCTCGCCTAACCATCTCAGTGTCTGTGCGCTTGCCCAGAAGGCTGCAACCTGCCCCTTTCCAGCAACCAAGCCCATCCCCACCATCATGGGCTCTGGTGAATACCTGGCTTGGGATTAGACTCTGCGCCTCTGGTCCGGCTTGGTCCATTTCCTGGATCGGCGCTAAGCTGATTGAGTGACAGTTTACTCTGACCGCACATCGTGCGTCATCATGTCGGATCCTGTCATCAAACCTTCTGCTTTCCTAAAGTAATTCCAGAAAACCTTTGATGAGCCTGGAAGAGCTTCTTCTGCGGCTTCAAGCCTTCTCCAGCTGTGCCAATATGCTTCCACCGTGTGTCAGTATGCTATATCATTCCGCATACTGGCTTCTGAGCTCAATTGGAATGAAGAAGCCCTTACTGCAACCTTCTGGCAAGGCCTGGCAGACCGGATGAAAGATGAGCTGACTGCTTGAGAACTTCCTGAGACCCTAAATGCCTTGATTTCACTGTGTTATCGGATTGACATCCGTTATCAAGGGTGCTCCAGAGAGAAAGCTCGTGACCGCAAGGTCTTTCCTCGTTTGGCACCCTGCTTCCAGCATCCCTCTGTGCAGCCATCTGCCATGCTTCCTCCACTTACTGAGGAGCCTATGCAACTGGGCCATTCTCGACTGCCCCCCCAAGAGCTGCAGAGACGCCGATAGAACTTATGTATGTACTGCGCTGATTCCGGCCATTTCCATGCCTCCTGCCCAAAGCGTTCGGGAAACGCGCGTTCCTAGTTGCTCCCAGGGAGCGACAACTAGGATCAACCTTACAGCTCCCTGTATCCTCTGAAGACCCTAATCAACTTCTGTGCATTCCAGTAACCTTGGTTCACGGGAAAAAGTCTCTGGTGCTAATGGCTTTTGTGGACTCTGGTGCTGTGGGTAACTTCCTGTCTGCTGAAATCAAGCAAAATTATCTATACCCACCAAGCCTCTGGAAGAACCCTTGGTCCTTTCTGCTATTGACGGTAGTCAGATTGGTTCGACTCCATTGCAATCTAGCACGATCTCCGTTCAAGTTGGGGCACTTCACTTCATTCAGAGATCTCATTTTTGGTGCTGCCTTCAGCAATCTGCCCAGTAGATTGCATTCTCCCACCATTTACTGGAATACTTCACAAATTCTATCCTGGGGTGGCAATTGTCAAAAGTCCTGTCTACGTCCGAGTCACTCCTGTGTCTGTGGTTCCAGTGGCTACTGCCAACCCTGAAATCACCACCCAGGACAGCCTTGCTAATACAGAATCCTCCATTCAGGACAGTCCTTCCTGTCCATCGAGCATGCTCCCAGGTTTACCACCTCAGTATGCACAGTTTTCAGATGTGTTCTGCAAACGCAAGGCTGAAACCTTGTCACCTCATCGTATGTGTGACTGTCCTATTGATCTTTTGCCCAGCAAAACACCTCCACGAGGTCGCACCTACCCCTTGTCAGTACCCAAAGCCAAGGCTATGTCTGATTACATTAAAGAAAACCTGGCACGCGACTTCATTCGGAAGTCCTTATCTCCTGCCAGTGCAAGTTTCTTTTTTGTTAAAAAGAAGTCTGGAGAGTTACGCCCTTGCATCAACTACAGGGGCCTTAATGAAATCACCCTTAAATATCACTATCCCTTACTGTTAATCTCTGAACTTTTTGATCATGTCAAGGGGACTACTGTGTACACTAAGCTGGACCTGCGTGGGGCTTACAGTCTCATCAGGATTTGAGAGGGTGACGAGTGGAAGACCGCATTTAACACCAGGGATGGACACTATGAGTACCTCATCATGCCTTTCGGATTATGTAATGCTCCTGCAGTGTTTCAGAGCTTCATTAATGAGATCTTCCAGGACATCCTCTATGTGTACATGGTAGTCTATTTGGATGATATCCTTATTTTCTTTCCTGACTTAGACACCCACAGGACTCAGGTTTCTGAAGTGCTATCCCGTTTTAGGCAGAACAGGCTTTATGTTAAACTGGAGAAGATGGACCCTGACAAACTAAAGGCCATCCTAGAGTTGCCCCAAACTGAAGGTCTTCTACTACCGTCAGTTCATCAGGAATTACTCCCTGGTAGTGGCTCCCATTGTGGCCCTTACTAAACAGAATGCCAAGACCTCAGTCCGACCCTCCGAGGCAGTACAGGCTTTTGACAACCTCAAGAAGGCTTTCGTCTCAGCTCCTATCCTGAACCATCCAGATACCTCCAAGCCCTTCTTTCTTGAAGTAGATGCCTCCTCTTACGGTGCAGGTGCAGTTCTCTCACAACGGAACTCTGCGGCATGCTTCTGCCTTGTGGGTTTTTCTCTAGGAAGTTTTCCTCGGTGGAGAAGAATTACGGCATTGGAGATGAAGAGCTATTGGCCATCAAGTGGGCCCTGGAGGAATGGAGGTATTTCTTGGAGGGTGCCATTCATCCGGTCACTGTGTACACTGACCACAAGAACTTAATGTACCTTAAGGCGGCTCAGTGTTTAAATGACAGACAGGTATGTTTGTCCTTCTTCTTTGCCAGATTCCAGTTGGTGTTCACCTATTCCCCTGGAGCACAAAACAAAAAGGCAGATGCCATCTGAAGCAGAGGATCAACGGCATGAAAGACCTATTTTGGACCCCAAATCTGTCATCCTAGCCCACTCTAACCTGGACCCTCCTCCTGGAAAGACTTTTGTGGCAGAAAATCTGAGGTTGACACTCCTTCAATGGGCTCACTGCACCCATTTCTCTGGGCCTACCGGAGTCAAGAAAACCTTGGAGTGCCTGTCCCGTTCCTATTGGTGGCGTTCTCTTCGAAAAGATGTGGAGGAATTTGTTTCTTCCTGCTCCAATTGTGCACAGTCCAAGACTCCTCAAATGAAGCTTGCCGGTTTGCCTCTCCCGAATCCTGATCTGCCATGGTCCCACATCGCTATGGACTTCATCCCGCTGTCCAAGGGATATAATACCATCTGGGTTGTGGTGGACCACTTCTCTCGAGCTGCTCACTTCATACGATTAAAGGGTCTACCCTCAGCTACTGCATTAGCTCATCTCTTCATCAAAGAGATCTTCCGCCTTCATGGTTGTCCCTCAGAAATCATGTCAGACCGTGGCACCCAATTTGTTTCATGTTTTTGGAGGGCTTACTGCCAGGCCATTGGTGTGAAGTTAAATTTCTCTTCGGCATACCATCCCCAATCTAATGGACTCACAGAGCGTACCAATCAAGAGCTTTAGAAGTTTTTGAGAACTTGCATCTCTGCCAATCAAGATGACTGGGTAGACCTGCTTCCCCGGGCAGAGTTTGCACATAACAATGCTGTTCACGAGTCCTCTTACTTTACCCCATTCTTTGTAATGTATGGGTGGCATCCTAAAACCCCCACGTTAAAAGACGATCTGCCTCAGAGCATTCCTGAGGTTGACTCCACTCTTCAATCCTTTACTGAGATCTGGACACAGGTAAGGCAAAATCTAGATTTGGCCTCTCAGCACATGAAAAAGGCAGCCGATAAAAGGAGAAGGCCTACATGATATATCACATTGGTTTTATCCCAACACTGCTAAGCTTCTAATTATTTTAAAAATGTTGACCGTTACATCCAAGTCATTGAACAGGCTCAAATTTCTACCCGATGCATTCCACCGTGAGATCCAACCTAGACCTCAACCACTCCATTAGGCATCCCAGACAGCTTGCCCTCCCTCTGTGGACTTTTCATCTAAGAAATTGAGATAATAAGGTGGATAGTGCGAAATCCATCGAGTGGAAGGCTCAGAACAGATAAAGTTTAGCCCAGCGCACACCAACATGATCAACATCACCCCAGTTGGTTCAGGGGTGCCCAAATGTAAAATTGGACAGACAAACACACAAACAAACCAATGATATAAGATTGGGAATTTACATTTGAGCAATATATATTACATACATATAATATTACATTCAATATAATACCTGGAAATAACAGGAAAACGGGTATATATTAAAACCTAGGCAAATGAATACTTTATGGAGACTTTACCCCTTTAGGAATTCAACAGCAAAACTTTTCCTGTTGTAACCAACAAAAAATTCAGCCTTTTGGTATGATCAATGTATTGTTATGGCAATTTTTCCATTCAATTATCCGTTTTCATGTGAGAGAAAACTTTTAAATTAATCTGAAGAATAGGATCCACTACACTGACCAGCACTAAAAGTATTTTAGGATTCTGAAGAAGCAGTCGGTGTAAGAGATCAAGTATGTGTAATGGAAGGAAATTTTGAATCCAGTAGGGAATGTGTTTATGCTATGTTATGTACAAAAAGGATAGAGACCATCGTGCTAATTGCCTGCGGTTCACCATCAAAACAAGTTCAGACGTAGTCTCTTATCTTTATCTTTTTTACAAACAACTGTAATTTTATAAAGCCTTTAAATATAAATACATACACTAAAAATCTGGAAAAAAATATGATGATTAAATAAAGTAAAATAAGTTGTCACTCTGTATAGCTTATCTCTGAATTGTATCAATAGAGATATGGCATGCGGTTCAATTAGAAGCCTGTAGTGCAGATTTTTATTTTTTTTTGCTTTCCCAGTGAGAACATGATTATATATTTATGATGGCAGTTAAAGGATAAATGAATACACCTTGAAACGCTTCCAGAATGTGACACACATCGCTTTATGCTATGCAGCCCATAACTCCCAGCTCTCACTTTCTTTTAAATAATAGAGAATGTCAGCTAAAATCTGATTGGTTGCTATGGGCAACATCTCCACTTTTCCAAACCTGCAGCTTAGTAAATCTGGCCCCTAGAATTCCAAATTGTATGCATATGGATCTGCGATTATCGGATCTGTAGGGAAGGGCTGAAAAACCCAACCATCTTTGTGTTCGCTCTGATAGCCATTTCCCTCACACCAATGGACTTCCAATAATGTTATCTAACTCTGCGAACATAAAATGGTTGCAGTTCTGATTGGTATACAGCACTTTGCCATGCCTATACTGTACATTGTAATTCTAAATCACACCCATGTGTAAGCGCTACCCAACCCCCCTGTTGGGAATGTCACTTTTGGTAATGCAATTGTGCTTCGGATTGGGAAGCACATTTATGCACAGAAGGCAAATATGAACAAGAACCATTTTGAAATGAGAGGAAAATCACAGAAAATGATTTTTGGTTTTAAAGTAGCTTTATATTATCATTCACTCCTCAGGTGTACCACTGGAAGGAAGCTTATCTCTTTAAAGTGGTACACATGCAGGCAATGAACAGCTTCAACTTGTAGCTATTGCCCAACCAGCGCTCCAGCTAGCTGTTGTCAGAAATGAAACAATGTGAGAATAAAAGTGACTCTCGCGAGTGTGTCATCTGACCCTCACTGGCTACATGCTGAGGATGGGGTTGTTAGTGAGGTAGGCATAGTTTTTTTTTTTTACCATCTTTATTATTATTGTCTAAATACTATAATGGCTTTAAATGTTAACTGCATCAAATATATCCATTAAATGGAGAAAAGTAATGAATTCTGGTGTTTCCAACAGATCCGTTGCCGCAGGTTTATAAAATCAACTACATAACCAGGCAGTCTCCATTTGCAAACATTTGTGACACAAAGTAGGTCGTTCTGAAGAGCTCAGTGACTTCGAGGGCCTCATTTACTAAGGGGCGATTTAAATCACACCTAAAAATCTTTTTTAAACTCCGGCGATGTGGGAGATTTTTTTTTAAATCGCTGGAGATGGCGTTGATTTTGTGGAATGTAATGTAAAGTATGGGAAAAGACTTGTTTCATAGAAAATCGCCGGAGTTTGCTGTAAAATTGCCGGTGTTACTCAAAAATCGTGAGACTTCACACACACAGGACACTATTTAATTGCTGATCACTTCCTGATTAGGTTGAGAGAGTTTGGAGTTTGTTTGCCTGCTGTTATCAGCCATTTTGGAAGAAAACTCTGTGATTGATCCGCAAGACACTGTCTCTGTTTGTCTAAATGGTACATTTTAAACAGTTTAACTTTCTTTAGTAGGTGTTGTAGTTTATTATTGGTAAATGTCAGTAATCTTTGTACAAGTGAAAAATAATTTTTGGTTAATGTAAAGTGGACCTTATATTCTGTGTATACTATTGTATTTTTTGTTTTCTGTTTTATACTTTAGTGTTACAATGTCAAGACAAGATTCTGATCATTCAGGGGAGGATGAACGTGGCTCTCGCTCACAGGCAGGGCCGGCAACAGAAATCTTGGGGCCCGTCACACTCAAATTGACCAAAGGGGTGATGGTGATGGGCTCCATCATCCCCTTTGACACTGACACCCCTTTTATGTGCCCTGTCTCCTGTTATTCCCTCTTTTATGTGCCCTGCCTCCTGTTATTCCCTCTTTTATGTGCCCTGCCTCCTGTTGTGCACCCTTTTATGTTCCCAGCTACCTCTTTTATGTGTTCAGCCTCCTCTGATGCCCCCTTTTATGTGCCCAACCTCCTCTTGTGTCCCCTTTTATATTGCTAGCCTCCTCTTGTGCCCCCTTTTATGTGCCAAGCCTCCACTTGTGCCCCCTTTTATGTGCCCAGCCTCCTCTGATGCTGCCTTTTATGTGCCCAGCCTCCTCTGATGTCCCCTTTTATGTGCCCAGCCTCCTCTGATGCTCCCTTTTATATGCCAAGTCTCCTTCTCTAAACTTACCTTTACCTTCTTGCTCCTCAGTGTCATTCAGCTTAACTGTCCAGGATTATACAGGACTCCTATGGGAGCCCTGTAGGACAAAATCTATTCCAATAAATAACGCTACCTCCATGCCCGACAACAGAAATCTTGGGGTCCTGTACAATAATAATTTTGGGGCCCACCCCTCTCCACTAGGTACAAAGTTGAACCAAGGAAAAAAAAATTAAACTTGAATTACTAATTATAATTGTTCTTTAATGTCATCAAATTGAATTGTGTACAAGATTCCATAATTAACTTGCTTACCATACTACATCCTAGTGACTTCCACACAGCACACACTGCATGCTAGTAAACGCATTAACTTAAGGTCCATACATACTACAGTTTTTTTAAACAATAATCCTTCAAATCAGCCGATAAAGGAGTGTTTTGAACGGTATCTTGCATGTGTATACGCTGCAACAATCATGCCTGATCATTGCAAATTACACAAAATAGTTTGATCGCATTTTTTCAAAAGTTTAATTTAAACGATCAAGCCATTCAATACTAAAGGCTCAACCGAAAATCATGTGTGGTGTGTGTGCAGGCTGATTGGTGATTAAAGTGATCTAAAATGTCACCCATCGTTGTGTGTGTTTGGGGCTTAACAACATAATGTATTAATTTAATTGCCACTCAAAACACACTGAATTTTTGTGAGGGCCATAAAATACAGAAAGCATTCTTGTAACCACAACACACTATATCATCATCATAATTAAGCACCTCCTAAAAATAATTTACCCCTTAAAATCATTAATTGCTTCAGAAACAATAACATTTAATCATCAGATCAATAATTACATGTAATAACTCCTAGATTCCTGTTAATGGTTAAATTTAAGAAGTTTTTAACATTTGACCATATAATAAATACAGACCCTCCAACATGACCCATTCCATTAGGTACAATTTAATCCGCTCCTGAGCTTCCAACTGTCATTCACCTGGCTTAAATGAATTAACTGATATTTAAAAAACTATTTGCCTGTTCAACAAAGGTGGGTACCATAGTAACTGAGAGTTGAAGGCCCAGGAGCAGAGTATTTTGTACCTAATGGAATGGGTCATGTTGAAAGGTATGTACATAATAAAAAAAGGTTTAGAAAAATATTGAAAAACAAGTGACCTTCTAATTCAAGATCTGGCAATTTAGAAACTGTTGTCTATAACTTAATTAAAATGATATATCCGCTCCTATGGCAAGTAATGATAAATCACTAAATAAATTAAAATTAAATAATTAAAATAAATGAATAAGTAAATGTTAAACTCAGCTCACTTAGGATACCACCTTCCATAATACAACACAATAAAAAACAGATTGCTAATAGTAACATATTACTTTTAATATATTAAAATGTAGCTTATAGTCTTAGTAATAAAAAGGTAAACACAAATAGCGTTATAAAGCAAAACATATATAAAGCTAATTTTTCAATAACGTGCCATTAATTAAATTAATGCAAATACTCAAACAAAAAGTCTCAAGATAGCAAATATAATGTCAATTATAAAGGATAAATGTATTTCCAAGGAATAGAAATGTT
>WWET01001581.1:164890-175113 GCA_011038615.1 Limnodynastes dumerilii | reverse complement strand
CCTTTTCTTCAGTCTTCAGGCTCCTCTCTGCGCACTCCTCACTGAAAGTCACTCCCGAAATTCAGTGAGAAGGGAGCATGGAAGAGTGAGGAGAGCAGAGGATGCTGGGTTCCGGCGCCGCCATATTAGGTAAGTATATCTTTTTTTTTAAGTACTTTTATTTTTGTTTCAGCGCTGGCATGACCAACGGTAAATGGTAGGCAAAGGGAAGCTTCTCCCCTGCCGCTCTTACCTGGGTTAGTGGGTTCTGCCAGCATGTTATATACATATACACACTGTGACCCATTTAAGACAGACTACCTCTCTCTCACACCACAAAAATCACTTTACATGAGAGACAATGCAGATATATGATTGTAAATGAAATCACTCTGACACAGCAGCAGCTTCCATGTGCTGCACAGACAGGAAAATGGAGGAAACACTGACTCCTCCCCTGATCAGGTGACTGATAACATGGGCTAGACATCAGCAGAGGTCCTTTAGCCCACTTGGATCTAGCATCTACCTACAGCACAGGCTGGTGCCACTGTATAGGGGACCGGCACCAGCTCTCACAGTTAGATCTGGTTAATAATAATCATAAAATGTAATGGAAGGAGGGCACAGCACTGGCCACACCTACAATATATGTCGTGTTCACTCCCACTTCAATAGGCCCTTGATAATTTTCAGCCCCAGGCCTGTGTGATCCTTAATCTGGCCCTGTGTGTACACCTCGCTTGGTACACATGCAGGTAATTTATTACATATGTAAACTAATGACAATTATGATGCTTTTAAAAACACAAGTACTTACCTGTTTTTCCTTCATTCAGAGCCACCTAAAATTCTAAGCGACACTGAGGAGACCGCTTATCCTGCAAAGGATGAAGAGGAGTAGCAATTTGTGATGCTGTCCTTTGTCGATGAACCCACTTCACCCCAACAAGATCAAACAGCACCACTGCCGCAACAGTCACCCACACCACCAAGTACAAGCGACCCAATGCAGCTTATGGCCGAAAGGCTGGAACGCATAGATTCCAACCAAAGGCAGTTCATGCTTAAACAAAATTTGTTCATGCGCCATATTGACGCTCACCTGAAACGCACCAACCACATAATGAATTTGGGCCTCACTCGGCTTGCTTGTGCTATGGAACAAATAATCGTTCATGTAGCACATTCCTCTTCCACCTTAGATGGAACTGAAAGGAGGCTGGGTGACATTGTGGCAATTGAGACTATTGTCAGTCTCAATCGTATGTTGGCAAATGTGGAGCAGCATCAATTAAGCACTTTACCGGTTGCTGAAATAAGTACCACAATTGACAGTAGCCATGTAACCAGTGCAAACCCATCCCAAAAAAGCACTCCCCAATCACCACAACAGACCACTCCAGTATGGAGAGGTGCTTGTACAAGGGGGAGGGGGCCGTTAGGAAACAAACTTAAATAAAAATGTTTTTTTCTTTTCCGGAAATATTATTACATTACATATGTACATAATGTGTAATTTTAGTTTATGTTGTTGTACACAAAAAAAAAACTCCAGAGTTTATGGATGTTAATTTGCATTAGGGTATTGAAAAATAAATACTCTTTTTTGAAAAAAAAAGTCATTTTTTTGTTGTTTAATTTTATATGCTGCTTATGGTAAGACAATTGACCTTTCTATAGCTTTATTTCTAATCATTAACCTAAATACATTTCTCAAACATTTCATTGTTAAGCACCCTGGTATATCTCACACATATGTATTGCTATTAACAATGTTACTTGAAAAATTAGACACTACTCCATCCCTTGTCTGCCTCCCATCCTCTGTATTCTGCACCACTTCCAATGGCATGGAGACCCCCGCTTGCTCACTGCCAGCTTCAATTATATCTGAGAAAGGTTGACTTAAAGCAAGATTATAAAACAGACAGCAAGCCAGCACAATATCAGACACCTTTACAGGCGAATTTAGGAGCACACCACCAGATTTTTCTTCTGAAACGTGTTTTCAACAGGCCAAAGGTACGTTCTATTACTCCTCCAGTGGCTATGTGTGCTCTATTATATCAGTGCTGTGCAGGAGTCTGCTGATGCAGCAGAGTAGTTATCAGCCAGTAACAAGCAGATAGTAAGTACTGTGAAATTCCAACCATTCTGCCAGTCACAGACTGGAATGACTCTGTGGCCAAAAAATAGAGAACACACATTAATTTGTGCAGGCCAGACACTGCATGAGACCATGATGTTGGTGGGTCCAAATCCATCCTCACTTGAGGCATATAGCCTCAGGAAGCAAGTGCGGTTGAGGCGAAACATTTTAATTACCTCTTTATCTGACAGGGAGTGAAAGTTTAAACACACACCAAACACATGCACATGACGTGTTATGCACTGCCTACAATGAACCAGGGGTTGCTGATGGTTGTGGTCCTCCTGCTCATCAGTCCGTTGTATTGCCCTTATTAAAGCTAAACTGCCCATTAATGAACCAGTATGCATATGCAGCAGAAAAAAAGCCATAGCTTGCCTAAAGAAGCAACTGAAATAGATTTCCAGCTTACTTTTATACCCTGACACATGACCAATTGCCAGTGATTTTAGAAAAGTCTCCACTGACCCCCATGAGATTTTTCTCTAATTTTTCTCTGGTGATTTTAAGCACAAACTGCAGCAATTTTTCAAAACCCTCCCTTAGGAAATACAGAGATTTGTATGTTCCTCGTGACAAAAAGTTAAATCGCCACTCATCTCTGGCCATTTTATGGAGATTTTGCTTTAGTAAATCCGGCGATTTCAAAATCACTGGTAAACTACTGCAATCTCAAATCACCATTAGTAAATGAGGCCCGAAGTGTGGTACTATGATAGGATGCCACCTTTCCAATAGGACGGTTCATGAAATTTCATCCCAGCTGGATATTTCACCGGCAACTGTAAAGGATATTATTTAAAAGTGGAAGAGTTTAGGAACAACAGTTACTCAGCCACAAAGTGGAAGACGTAAACACGTGAACACGTAAAATTACAGAGTGGGTTCAATGAATGGTATATAAATGTCACCAACACATGCTGATTCCATAGCTGAAGAGCTTCAAATGTCCACTTGCATAAATGTAAGTACAAAAACTGCAGCAGGAGCACTTAATAGAATTTCAAGCGTCAGATGAAGTCACCGACACTGGACTGTGGAGCAGTGGTAAAGTTTTATGTGGAGTGGTGAAGCACACTTCTCTATTTGGCAGTCACATGGGCGTGTCTGGGTTTGGTAGCTGCCAGGAGAACGTTACCTGTCTGACTGTATTATGCCAACTGTGAAGTTTGGTCGAGGAGGAAAATGGTATTGGGCTGTTTTTCAAGGCTTGGGTTAGGCCTCATCTCTAATGAAGGGCAATCTTAATGCTTCAGCATTCCAAGCCATTTTGGACAATGCTATGCTTCCAACTTTTTGGGAAATACCCCTTTCTATTCCAACATAACTGTGCCCCAGTGCACAAAGTAAAGACTATAAAGACACGGTGTTCATTGTGGAAAAACTTTACTGGCCCTTGAGTACCTTTGGGATGAACTGGAAAGGACACTGCGAGCCAGGTCTTCTAGTCCAACTTTAGTGCATGACTTCATCAATGCTTTACAAGATGAATGGGAACAAATACCTACAGAAACACTCCGATATCTTGTGGAAAGCCTTCCAAAAGAGAGGAAGCTGTTATAGCTGAAAAATGAATACAATGGGGTAGATCCAGAACTACGTCCGTCCATAGACGGACGTAATTCAATGAACAATTCAATGAACAATAGCTACTGCGCATGCGTAGTAGCTATTGGACGTAATCTGCGTATCGTTTCTAAAAGACCGCATATACGCAATCCACGTATCGAAACGAAAGATTACGTACAATAGCTACTACGTGTTATGACACTCCGGGTTTACCTGGTCAGTACCGGAGTGGTCAGAAAGGGAGTTAGTGTGGTACCCCGGGTTTACCTGGTGAGTACCGAGGTGACCACCAAAGAGACAGGCAGAGTGAACGAGTAGGTTTCCGGAGACCGGAGACTTTACTATCCAGGGGGTCTTCACCAGTACCCCTGATGGTGGGCATGGAATTGGCAGCGGCCTGATAGCCTGGACGGTCCCCGGTGAACCAGACTTGTGGAAAAAAGAGAAACACCAGGAGAGCACACCAGACAGGAGGGACGGGAGTAGTTGATAGATAGTGGGAGTAGTAGTCCATAAGCGACCGGACTGTAACAGACAACACTGAACACTTAACGCAGCACGTGGGACAGAAAAATGTTCACGAGACGGTACGCGACGTACAAGGGCTATCACACACTCAAGCACACAGCGGTGCCTCCAAAGAGGTAACATAAACATTCACTCAAGGTAAGGATAGGAACTGCAGGGAAGGTAAGTACAAGGTAGGGGTGAGAACCTGGGAAGGAAACACTAGGGCAGCTAGGGAGCACTAGGGAGCTAGGGCAGGATTCAAGGCTGGTAAGTAGGTCAGGCAACGGTCAGATCACTAGACTGGAAGCACTAGGCACACAGTAAGTAGCAGGTCACAGAACTGAGGAACAGACTCTATAACCAGCACCTGGGAGAAGTGAGAGGGAGACTAAATAGAGACAGCTGCACAGTGATTGGCCAGCAAACCCAGCCCCAAACCAGGAAGTGACACAAGCAGCAGAAGGCATAAGAACCCTGCAGGCAGAGCATGTGGCTAACAGAGAAGCTGCACATGAGGTAACTATAGAAGCTGCTGCTAAGGAGCCTGTCCCCAGACGCGCGCCGGAGCAAGGTAAGAGAGTGACGGGGTAGGAGCAGCGCGTGCAGCTTGCCGTTAGACGCCAGCTGTAACACTACGCAGTAGCTATTGTTCATTGAATTACGTCCGTCTATGGAAGACGGATGTAGTTCTGGATCTGGTCCAATGTCATTACAGTCCATGTTGGTGTAATGATCAGGAGTCTAAATACTTTTGTCCATATAGTGTGTGTATATGTGTGTGTATTTATGTATGTGTTTATAGAAAAAGCAGCACTCTCAGACTCCAGGAAGAGTTTCAAACTTTGTTCACATATAATGACGTTTCAGTTGTAAACAACAACTTTCATCAAAGTTCAAAGTTCAAAGTGGTAAAAGCAGGAATATAAAATAGCCACAATCAAATTTACTTACCCGCACCTGTGTAAAATTCCCCTCATTTGCAATACATCAATGGCAAGTGGAACCATGGCGCCCGGCACACCGCAGGAAGCCGTTGGTCGATATCCACTGTCCGATATTTTAAACTGGCAAGAGGATGTTTGTTCTCCAAAAAATGTTTTGGTACTGGTTGCTTGGCTTGTCCATATTGTAAGGCAAGTCTAATACTAGATCTATGAATGTTAATGCGTTCCTTAAAAGGATGAATTGTCATACCAATATAGAACAAACTGCATATGCAAATCAGCATGTAGACCATAAAGGGAGTTGTAAATGTTAAAGGAAATTTGATCTGAAACTTCTGGCCCGTCTAGAATTAAAAAATGCACGTCTTGAAATTAGATGATAACAAGTAATGCAATTTAAGCGTCTGTTAAACCATGTCAAAGATAGGTCACTAAAAGCTGAAAAATCTGTCTTAACCACCAAAACACAGATGTTACATCCCCTAATATAACAAAGCATCAACATTTTTTACTTAAGATCTGGCAAAGATGGATCTGTTACTACTATCAGCCACAACAACCAAATTGCTCAGTTGGTAAAGGTACTCAATGGATTAAAATGATTACCCACGGGATCAAAGAATTATCAGAGTTTCTAAGTTTGTGGATCAGTAAGGTTTCTCAGGTATGGCTAGTGCCTTAAACATAATTTTATCAAAAAGTTTGGGATCATGTCCCCTAATTAGAAATTTTTCCTTCATTTTCAATAGTTGTGTCATCCTTGTTTGTGTGCTTGAATTTATCCCACGTATTCATAATAACTGTGAGTGTGAAAGTCCCACTTTTAGTGATCTGGGATGATGACTCGAATGGAGAAGTAGCATGTTATGGTCTGTGCTCTTTTGAAAAATTGAACTTTTCAGTGTGTCTCCAAGTAATGTAAGCACAACATCCAGATAATTAGTCTGATGTAAATCCATTATGTATGTAAACTTAATGAAAAGGTTCATGGGGTTCTCCTGTTTCAACATATCCTCAAAATCTTCTGGAGATCTATGCCACAAGATCAAAAGATTGGCCCAGATCCTGAACAATGTTCTTAAGCGTATTAACGGAGACGTAAAATCGCTATTTTGTATGTACTGCACATGCGCGCGGCAGATGTTACGGTACGTAACTCTGAACATACGTACCAGACTACTATCAACAGCGTAACTACGACTGAAGGGGCGAGCCAGCCATACAACACCCGTAATTATTCTTCGAAGGTGGGATGAGGCATTTAAGTCGTACAGTATGGGCGTGCTTAGGCGCGTAAGTATGTGCAGCCATTACGGCCGACAGGAGTTACGCTTGCAAAAGTTAAGGTAGGGTTTGGAAAGCGTAAAACGGCAAAAGTACATCTGACCGAGGGGAGTGCCAAGGGGAATGCATAGTAATTACGAGCGCAGAAATACGGTAAGCGTTGAAACGGAAAGGGAACGTAGGTCTGGATCTACCCCATTGTTTGTATAGCTGGTATATATAAAGAGTTTATTTACACACAATGGATTAGAAAGAAATAATTCAGTTTCCACCTTAAGCAAGAGTTGGCAAATGCAATTGCCACTGGGGACCCCATGGCACAACCAGAAATTAGTAGAAAAATGTTTTTGTTAACCAAAAAATAGTTATCAGTTAGAGTCAAATACAGAATCTTGATAAGCAAATCTATCAGAAATCAAATGTACAATTCATTATTACTGATAAGTTCTTTATCTGGATACAAGTAGGAATAAAAGAGCACCTTCCTATGTAGCTGCTACTCATACAAAAAAAAGGATACTACTAAATCCCCTATAAACTGAAAATCAGTAGAATGCATATCGTGTGAGTGCGCTGTACACAAGTTCTTTAACTGCCTGCACACCCTGTTGTGGGATACTAGTATATAAATTGCATACATCGAGTGTACAACTAATGTTGATGGTAAAAGTGGTAAACTTTGTAGTTTCAATAATAGATCGCTAGTATCTCGCAGAAAAGTAGTTGTAGATAGAGGAACAAGCCGCACTCGCAGGCAGATAGTTCCAATGTTTCAGAAAGAGTCTCTCTTTCATCAGGGACATACATGTATGACAAATATAATAAATATAACCTCTGCTGTATAGTAATATGTATTTATATAAGCCATAAAATATTTATACATTCACAAATAAATTACTTTTGTTGGAAAGTGATGAAAGCTGGGCACACTATATAAATTTCACATGATGCAATATATTATACAGTTTTATATACAACTGAAAGATGCATGCACTATACACAATGGCAACTCCAGATGTTACACTATGGATTGCATTGTGTACAGAATAAAATTCCATCCACAAAGAGATCCGTACAGGTGTGAGTGTGTGTGTGGGAGGTCATGCGATGCCGATGTCAGTCCCCGGTCAGAAACTCTTCTTTGCGAAATAGGGACATCCGAGAAAGGAGGGTTAGGGTAATGAGAGGGGAGAGTTTGGGTTAGAATTAGGGAAAGGAGTGGAGGACTTTTTTTTATTACCTTTCGGAGCACCGAGAGCTCAGTGGATCGATAGGGCCTGGCTGGGAGAAACTATCAAAATAGGGGACCCACACCCATACCATGCTATCTGCATGCCTAAACCCCACAAGAAAGGCGGGGATAGGGATGTAGAAAAGGCATTATGGGCAGCATTAGGCATTCCGCATGGATCTGTGTTCATATGACATGCATATCTGTGTGGAAAACACAGGTCGCAGATATGTCCTCTTCCGTGCTAACATCCAGACATACGTATGTGCGGACGTCTGATGTCTACATCAGGTCCATTATTTTTAACACTAATCATCAGTATTATTGGATTTTATATTTTTTTCTAATGTACTTAATATACTTAATTTGGGTTTGAAGAATAAAAAATATAGAAATCACTGGAGTAACACTTAATATAGTATATGAGGTTGTTAACAAGATTGCTAGACTGTAATTTGGTTGCTTGCCACAAGATGGTGCTGTTGCAAAATATAATAAACATTTGCACTGCTTACAAATAATACATTTTATTCTTACAATATTTCGCTAATTAGAAAATATTTCTGTTATAATTTGCAATTGTTTAACTGTTGTAATTTGTTTTAGTTTGTCTATATTTTATATCACATGTTAAAATTGTATAGATGAATTTAAAAATAAAGATAAATATTAAAGTTAACTTAATCCCATATCTTAATATTTGAAAAAGTTTTAAGAATTAAACCCAGTGATGTCTGTCACATTCTTTAGTCGCCAACCAAACAACATAAGAATTTACCTTAAGTATTTAGTAACTGATGACAGTCATTCATATGATTAAAAATGTGGCACAATCATCTTTTAGAGAAGAATTAACATTCTTTGATCTGTGCTACACTTTTTGTGTTGGTTTGTATTGGATGTGCCAAGCTCTGTATCTTGCTCATACATTATCCATGTTCTAATCTTAAATCTGGTGTACAGTACAAGATTGGGATTGATGGTAAATGTGTAAACTTGTGGATAACACTCAATTATAGAACCACTGTTTTATTAAACAGACATGTCTTTAAATACCTGTTCTAGTACATTGCACTTTAAGACTGTTTAAGTCCTGTCCATCAAGTGCCACTCTGAGTAATCTGTACTAAAGAGGGAATGGCATGTTAATATCTTCTATATGTGTTTTACAATAACATTGATAAAGACAGGCAAATAATCAGACCTTAAGGCACTTAGCCTCATTTATCAGTGTCTAGAAGGGATTTCTCTTTCCCGAACGTCTTTGAATTGTAATTATACTGTTAATTAAAACGTGCAACTGCTTTTTTTCACATATACATATGAACAGCATTATTTTATCTTTTAAAACTGAATATCACATAAATCACATAAATCATCTGTATTTTCATGTCTACTAAAATGACATGTCATGATAAAAATGATTCTATTAGATATAAAACACAAATAGCTCATAAAGGCATGATTGTTTAATCAGTTTGCATGTGTTTTTAGTTCCAAATTAGTTTTTTGACGTGATATTTACTGTAAAGTATTAGCAGAAGACTTAAGCCTGAGACCTAAGTTAACAGAAGAAATTGAGGAAAATGGAAGGGCAGGTTGTGGAACATAGAAGCCAGGATTGCTAAGAAACAATGAGTTTGACCCTTTGTACATGCAACAAGACCCTCTATTGTTCTCGTGGAGGGCATTTTCCATTAATGAACCCAGATCAGTTCTTATTACAGCCCAATCACTGATAAGAACCAATACAAGATCCGAACCCATTCCATTCTGTCTACACTTTGCCTATAGCAACCAATCAGATTCTAGATGACATTCTTCAGAATGTAATAGGAAAGTGAGAGCTAGAACCTGATTGGTTGCTATGGGCAACATCTCCACTTTTTCAAACCAGCAGCTTAGTAAATCTGGCCCCGGGTCTTTAAATAGCTGGCAGTGTGGATTCATCACTGCTGGTTATAGAGTTTGGTCTGCACTCTTTGCCTTGTGCTTTCTTGTGATTTCTGAGTGCCCCAGCTCCAGTTTACTCTTGCCTCTTTCCTAGTGTCTTCCAGCCTTATCATCCTAGTGTCTCCTCTTATCCCTGCCTAGTATCCTCTCTCTCTTGCTGTGATTGTTTGGTACCCCTCTGGTGCTTCCTCTGTTTGTGTGAGTGTGCACAAGCCCTAGTGCATTTTGTTTGTCCCTGTGTGTAGTTTGTCAGAGCTAGTCTCATGCTTCTGATCTCTGTTTCTTCTGGTATGCTTTCTCTCTCCTGCTTCTTTCTGCCTTTGCTTCCATTTCTTCTCTGCGTATCGCCTCTGGGGCCTAAACCTGCTAGGCGTTCTGCAGCCCAGCCTACAGGGCCGTCTTTTCCACTGGGCAGTTTGGGCTAGTGCCCAAGGGTCCCACACATCAAAGGGCCCTTCAGCTAGTGGCATCACAGGGGGGAGCATGAAGGGGGTTGATGGAGCCTCCACTCCACACCCTCTTTGATAAACTAATGCAGCACCAACTGAAAAGATCCTGCCATAAAGGAGCTCAGGCTGGGGCTAATACCCTGGCTCTGAGC
>WWET01001581.1:126735-150109 GCA_011038615.1 Limnodynastes dumerilii | reverse complement strand
AGGGGGGGGGCCCAAAAAAAATTGAGTGTGACGGGCCCCAAGATTTCTGTTGCCGGCCCTGCCTGTCACTACCCTAGCCAGGGCCTAGTGCCCTCTTTCCGGGGCCTAGGACTCTGCTATGGACTCTGCCGAGCCCCCTCATATCTCACATAGGGGGGGGGCCCAAAAAAAATTGAGTGTGACGGGCCCCAAGATTTCTGTTGCCGGCCCTGCCTGTCACTACCCTAGCCAGGGCCTAGTGCCCTCTTTCCGGGGCCTAGGACTCTGCTATGGACTCTGCCGAGCCTGGTGCCCTCATATCTCAGGGTCTTAGCACCTTTTCTCTCTACAGAAGCTTAACGCCTCCTATCACAGGACCTAATGTCCTATACAACCAACAGGGCCTAATGCCCTACAATCAAATGGGTTTAGCGCCCAACTTACTAACAGGCCTAGTGCACGTGCCTAACCATCACAGGGCCTACTGCCTATACTAACCCAGGGTCTAGTACCCTTAAAAGTAAGGATACCCTCTATCTATAGGGCCTAATGCCCCATTCTACAAGGGCCTAGTGCCCAACTACCTAATAGGGCCTATGCCCTATGACCCTATAGGGCCTAGTGCCCTCTGCTAGGAGGAACCCATCCACCTCAGTGCCCTGGTGGTGTAGTGGGGGCCACAGTCGAAGCCTGGACTGGAGGACAACATTGGCAGCAGGGGGGAGTTTCCTGGTCAGGGGCCATAGTTTGCTTTTTGACAAGGTTTCTTGCTCTATAAGGGGAAGGGGCCCAACACTGGAACAGGGCTTGCTCGTTGCTGAGGGCGTTATATGACCTTCTCCTTGGTGGTCCAGTGGGCACTAACCAGTGCCCAAGTTTACTTCTCTGCGCAGGATTGAAGGCAATGGAGGCCAAGTAAACCTCTTTTGCACGTCTCTCCACTGCCTCCCTTGCTGTCTGCTGGTGTCGCAGCTTTCATGCCACCCTGATCTTCCACCTCCTCTTCAATCTCTTCTGGTCCTCTTCTCTTTCAACCATTTGTGGCCCTTTACTTCAGCTCACTCTTCTTCCTGGGAGCTCTTGTCATGATGATTACCTTCTGTTGCACACCAGACTTCTCTCTTTGGCCTCTTCTAGCCACTACTAGCCCATGCAGGGGTTTATAAACCCTGCCACAGGGGTGGATGGGAGGGGTCATGTGGTGAGCCCTGATTGGCTTGTCACGGCAAGACAATGCACCCCGGGCGCCATAGGGGGCACTTGGGTGCAGTGATGTGGCAAGCCCTGATTGGCTCACTGCATTTTCCCCTACAAAGATGGCCACTGCGAGCCCTGATTGGCTCATGGCCATGACATGTGATTGGCTGGCAGCCAATCAGAATTGATCTGCTGCCATCCGGGTCTTCTGGTCTTTGGGACACTGTTTCCGTCCCCTGCCGCACCTCTCACAGATATACTTAATTGAAGGGAAAATGGTACGAGGCTAGCTGGGGCGTGGTCTTCACTAGGGTCCCTCATGGTGGGGATAGGCTTGTTTGGCATAATAACCAGCAGGTTACAAAGCCTGGAAGGCAGTCCTAGGTGTAGCTAAGCACTAATTACCAGACAGGAATGAAGAGATCAATAGTGTTTATTAGTGCACACAAGGTAATACAGAAAACAGGTGACTAGTGAACTAGGAGTAACAATAACAACACAGGGAACAAAACAATATAAACCACAGGCTATAAATACTATGGAGTACATATATAGACAGGAATCAGAGGGAGCACCAAACTCAAAACACTAGATGCTGAGGTACACAAATAAACTGAATACAAAAATACAAAAGTACATAAATACATAAATACAAACAGAAGTCCCGACAACAGAGCAGGCTATATGCAAGAATACAAGAGACATCCAAATGCAAGGATTCAATGAACATAAATACATACAGACAGACAGGAGGCAGCTGGTATACAAGGCACAAGGTGATAACAGGCAGCTGATCAGAGAGCATACATGCACCAGAAACAGGGGATAACAACTAATGACCAGCAAACTTACTACTACTTACTACTACAAGGAGAGAAAGTCCTATTTGTACAGGTTGACCAGGTGGAAGATAATTAATTAAAGGTTCAACAGCAGCCCTTAAGTGCAGGTCCAGATAATGTCCATGATGCACACAAAAGTCCAAGATTGCCCCATGCGGAAAGACAAGATATTACACTCCCATTTCTTTTTTCTCTTTCATTCTACATTCTTATCTTTTATTTAATTTAATTTCACATTTTCATTCCTTTTATATCCTTCTTTGCACTAATTAAATGCCTCCTGTTATTGAGGCTCTGGCCGATTCTACACTAACTATATACATTAGGAACCTGGCACCACCCTTCCCCCTCCCACTTCCTCCCCACTTCTAACCTTTTAACTTTAGAAGTTAGGTATTTTGTGCTTAGCATTTGGTGCCTTACTAAACTCTTAATTTAATTCCACATTTGTGGGGACCTCTTTAATTTGATGTAAACCAACCATCCTAGTACTTTGAGTTTAAATTATTGCTCTTGATCAGTCTTTCCAATGCTGTAATTTTACTGTTACTCCTGCTGTGTTCAAGTAGACAACCCCATCACAGCTGTTCCCTTAAATAATAATTTCATATTATTTATTGACTCCATACAGTATATGTGCTTACTTAGAAGTTGTATTTTCATCCGGTTACAAAATGTTTTTAACTAATTGAAACATTCATACCGCATTAGTATATTACAGAACAGTAAACAAATACACTGTGCTCATTATAACATAGGGCATATGGTGGTATAGTGGCATATCTTATTATGAATTAAATTAAACCATTTAGACAAATTCTTTATAACAACATTATAGAAGTTAATTATTAAATAACTTTAGTCTATATTTTTTACTTAATATAATATATACTGACTACTACCAACATCTTGCACTTATAACATTAGAACAATGATTACAAATGCCATTTTATTGAAATACGCATTAGATTAGTTTAGTGTAACAGTAACATTTTTGCTGAAACTTATTACCTCTGTTGTGATGCCAGATTTCACCAAACTTCCAGAAATGCACTTGTGTAAATGCACGTAACAACTTGCCTGCCAAACTGGATTAAAGTCAGTATTGTAAATTCTATTTCTTCTGGGGCATGACCTCACATACAACAGGTGCCTACTTATTGTGCAATGCTCTTTGCATACTTTTCAGTAAAACATATCATGTATCATATTCAGGTATACTGATATAAATGGTGTAAAAAGAAAATAACATACAAATTTATCATAGTGGTATTAAAAGGGGATTGCACATGTCATAACAGCTGCCAATTTATTATCTTTGAGAAAGGACAGTGGCTGCGCATAGCTGGGAGTTGTCTACATGAATATGCAAACATTTTCATTATGTTGACTTGTCAAGCTAGTTTTGAATTTCTTATGTAATGTATAGAAGATGATTTTAGGAACTATTGTTAATACAAACAGTGATATGTTTTGATAGATTTTCTACAGAAACAAAATAACTTTTTCTAAATAGTATCAATGAAATTTGTTAAAATATGTGCTAATAATAAAGGACCAGCTCAAGAGATCCGATTTTTCCTTATTTTCCATTTACAGTTTTAATTACCAAATAAACTATATCATATTGTCTGGGTAGTTCATTTACATATTATTTGACTGTTATTTTTGTGTGTTACTATAGCTACTGTTCGCACACAATGAAAGCCATGTTGTACGCATATCCAGTAATCACAATACTAGTCTTTTGAATGTCAGGCCTTATAAACATGAGTCACACAATGCTTGTGTAATGGAATTAATTGATATTAAGCATTGTTATGAATTTTGATTTACACCACAGATTGATTAAGTTGAATTTTATCATGAGCTTTTCTTCTGGTTATAAAATGCTAAACTTTCCCCAAAGTTAACTATAGCAAACAACAGCACCATATTATTTAACTGGTGTGAAGTATGTGACTCTTTAAAACCTCAAATGGTATGTTCAGAACATGTAACAGCAGTAGTTTATTAGGCATAGTTTTATTAATGTTGACTATACGTTTCTTTAGACTGTAGTAGCATAAGCAATTATAGTGATTAAAACAAGTTTTCTTTGTTTATTAATGAACTGCAGTCAAAGTTGACAAAAGTTTTTCTTCAGGAAGTAATACAATCAAAATATTGTTGTAAAGCTTAATTTATTACATATACCACCACACATAATCAAATGTTGATACAGAGCTCCCCTGGGGATTTATCTTTTGAAATGCTTTAGTTTTATATTGGTTTGATTTGATTATTATGTTATGAACACAACATGTACCCAGGATGTACAATTAACTAAAGTGGAAGCCTTATCTAGGTTTTTGTGGGATCAGTTTTTAGGTTGGTTTCATTTGCAAATACAGATATCACCTCTTGTCTTTCTGTGCTGAAGGCATCTGTAGCAGATGGTTGTGCTGGCAATTTGCTCATTATCCCCTTCATTCTGCACTGTTATCGTGTAGCTTGGTCTAGTTGTAATAGTTTTTTTTTTTTAGATATGAAGAGGTATGCTTCCAACAAACATCAGTAGGTCATCCTATGATTGATTTTATAAGGTGTGAGTTGAGGTCAGATAAGCCCAAGGCAGTGATGATAATGGCATTATCAGAAATGTCATTCTTTTTGCAGTTAAATAGTGTCACAGTTCATGTCCGTGCTCCTCATTCCTGTTCTCTGCAGTCAGCTGCTGATTGCTTCTTAATCTGCTGGTGTGCTGCTGCTTAGCAACATCAGGCTCAGCTCTCAGTAACAACACAGAGGCAACCAGCACAGGCCCTATATCAGTGGACTCCAGCCAGAGTATCAGGCCCACTTGGTTCCCATGTGATGTACTACTGTGATGTACTAGTCCAGCATTTTTCTTGTGTTATTGAGCATCTCCTTGTGTACCTCTCACAACTTCCAGTACCCGGGTCCATTGTGCTCCTGTCAGCTACCATCATCCATCATGCTCCTTTCTGCTGCCATGCATTCACAGTTCTCTTGTCTGCTACCATACACCCACCTTGGTCTTGTCTGCTTTCCTTGCAGTCTACTCAACATATCTCACTGCCTTATCCATTGTCTCAGGGATGTTGCTTGTTTAGCGACCTGCCACCTTCAGGGGCTTCATCCAACACCTGTCCACGATTAGACTCCGCTTTCAGGTATTCAGTCCAACATACCATCAAGACACTGGTTGTATCCTCTTTTAACCTGAGACAGAATACTCTTGCCATGGACCAAGCCTTAGAAGCCATCTCTGATGGAATGTCTCCACAGTCTCTCTGAAATAGTGGATGAGCAGAAGAGCACTCAGAAGTTGTTAATTTAATGCATTCAGGATCTCATTTCCAGCATTGAATAATTGCAGTTGGTTCCCTCTACTACTTCGACACAGACTCCGGTGAGTCCATCCCTGACTACCAGCAGTTGCTCTATCAAGATTCCAACTCCTGACAAGTGTGATGGGGATCCTAAAAAATGTAGAGGGGTTCTCAACATATGCTTCATACATTGTGAATTGCCCTAGAACTTTGTTTCTGAGAAATCGAAAGAGGCTTTCATCTTATTACTACTCTCAGGACAGGCCCTGACTTGGGCTTCACCCCTTTGGGGAAGGAATGATCCGTTGTTATATAATTCCATATCCTTTATCGACAGCTTTATGAAAGTGTTCAATGAGCCTGGCAGAGTCGTGTCTGTAGCTACCAGTCTCCTCCATCTATGACAGGAAACCTCCACTTTGGGGCAATATGTAGTGCAGTACTGTATGCTGGCTTCAAAGACAAAGTGAAATGAGGAGGCTTTAGCAGCTACCTTTTTGCTGAATGAGCTCATTTCACTTTTTGTTAAAGTAGACATTCGGTTCTGTGAACAAAGTTGGGAAAAAGATCTAGGAGGCCTACTGGTTATGTCACAGCTGTTCCTTCCTTGCCACTTCTTTTGTATTCTGATGCAGCTCCATTTACCCTCTGGGCTGCACTCCTACTGTCACAAACCACGACACTTACCACGTCAGGGGTCATCTGTTTGCTGCCCTTTCTCGCCATTGCCATGCTTCCAGGACTATTACATTGGTGCTGCCATCTTGGAATCATCACATGCCTGTTCCAACTAATCAGAGTCCAGCTCTAGGAATCACATGACCAGGCTATCTAATACTGGTCATGGGCACACTATTTAAACCTGTGGCATAGGGAGTCCTGTGCCAGAACAACTTGGTCTCTCAAGGTGCCTGATTCTCTTGTGTGTTTACTTGTTACCTGCTTTCTGAATCCCTTGCTAGAGGAGTCAGTTCTCTAATCAGTATCAAGCCTGCTTTTCCAAGTTTAGTTGCTTCTCTAATCAAGCCTGCTTTCCAAGCCAAGCTGCATTAACCCTGCATTGCCAGCTAAGCTGGATCAAGCCTGCTTTCCAAGCCAAGCTGCATTAACGCTGCATTGCCAACTAAGTAAGCCTGCTTCTCCAACCTGTTCCAGTCCAGTCTGGTTTGAGTCAAGTCCAGAGCCAGTCCTTGTGAAGTCCAGCATAGGTCAAGTCTGTCAAGTCCAGATCCTGTCCTGGGCAAGTCCAGCTCAAGCTTGTCCAGTCCAGTTCCAAGTTAAGTCAAGCCTGACCAGTCCAGTTCCAGTCCTGATCCAGTCCAGGTAAAGTCAAGCTTGTCCAGTCCAGTTCCAGTCCTGGTCCAGTCCAGGTTAAGTCAAACTTGTTCAGTCCAGTCTATTCCTATCTACTACAATATATCTCAAGAGCAGACCCTGTAATAAGCCCTCCAGCTTCTGCTACTCATCATTGTCAGTTTATTCGGGACTACTACACCATCATTGTTCCCATCACAGATATGACCCGCCAATCCTCAAAGTCAATGCTCTGGTCCAAAGATGCTGTTCAGGCTTTAAAGTGGCTTACATTACTGCTTCCATACTTCTTATACAGGATACCAGTTGTTCATTCTTTGTAGAAGCTACCCTTCAGGGTAGGAGCAGTTTTGTCTCAAAAGTTTGCTCAAGGGAGGATACATCCCTGCTACTTCTACTGAATAAATTTCTTCCTGCAGAGCTTAACTATATCATTGGTGAATAACATTATCATTATTATTAACATTATCAATTTGAAGGTGCCATACACCGTCACCACAGATCCACAGGTCCGTCAGTTAGGCCACTTATGCATGCAAAGTGTGTAAGTGGCCTGTTTTGATTGGAGCATGCACCCTCCAGATGTTCTATCATTTTACGATAGTAACTTCTATCATACGGAACTCTTCCCCTATGCCCGCACAAATATGAAAGATGGATGGGGGGAATATTCTAATTGTACACATGGATCAGCGGTTGCACGGACTGCTGATCTGTACGTTTAACTTAAGGCATGCATATGGCAGCGTAGCTGCCATAAAGCCCACACAGAGAGGGGAATGACAAGGGGAGGTCACTTCCCTCTCTTGTGCATAATGCCAGACCCCAACACATACGGAAAGCATGCAGTGGTCTGGATCTGGTCCTTGGAGAATTTCTTGATATTATACATATCAGAGAGACAAGAAGGTTGGGTTTATCTACTGAATCTTCTGTATTTTCTTTATTTCAAGTCCTCAATGGAAGAATAACTCCCCACAATTGTTACAGAGGGCCAAGCTGCCTGTAATATATTGTGTAATATGTCAGAGATTTAGGCTCTTATAAAGAAAAAAAATCTGGAGCAATCTTCTCTTTAAAACAAGCAAGTCTCTAATAGATAGAGACACCCATACCCAGTTCCTGTTATCAGTATTGGGGATGTAGTATGGCTGTCCATGAAGAATCTTTGACTTTGGGTATCCAATTTTAAATTGGTTTCTAGATACATCAGGACTTTTGTTAACACTCACATAATCAGCCTTGTTACCGTTCAGCTCACAAGGTCATACCATATTTCATATTTTTCTATTCAAACCTCTGATTTTAAATAGGTTCTCCACCGATCCTCTATAATCTTTGGCCATGGAATTATCCTCTGGCCTTGAGTTGGAGGTAAACAAGGTCCTAGACTCCTGGATCTTGAGACATAGCTTAAAGTATCTCATCCATTGGAAGTGATACCTGGGAGGAAGCTCACAACATCCATCCTCTTCTAGTTGCTAAGTTTCACAAAAGGTACCTTCTCAAATCTGCTACAATACAGGGACATCCTTCTAAAGTGTTGTAAGGCCACATTAATTGAAGGGTGGCTATTGTCACAGTTCATATGCCTGCTCTTTATTCCTGTTCTCTGCAGTCTGCTGCTGATTGCAGAGTATCAGGCTTACTTGGTTCCACTGAGTTGTGCTACTTCACTGTTTCCTCTCACAACTTCATGGAAGTTGTGAATCCACCATGCTGCTGTCTTCTACCATCAGTCATCCTGTCTGCTATCCTCCATTCACAGTGCTCCTGTCTGCTACCATCCATCCATTATGTTCCTGGCTGCTACCATTAGCGTTTACTCACCATCTCTCACTGGCTTTTTCCATTGTTCCAGGGCTTTTACTTGTTAAGTGACTTGCCGTGGCCTGTAACTTAGAACATCCTCACTCCAGCAAACACCTGTTCATGGTCCGATTCCACTTCCAAGTAATCAGTTCAACATGCCAACGGACCCTGACTGTATCTTAGTGTAATCCATGACAAAAGGTTTGTTTGATATTACCAAAACTTTTTTGATTTGTAAGGCTTTAAGGGGCTGGTCTAGAGATCGTCCTTTTTTGCCTGATGCTAGTCTGCCAATTTCTGTTACTTTATTAGATAATTAAATTTGTTTAGTAAGTAATGTTGTGTTTAGTATGTGTGAATCATGTTACAGTTTGCTACAGCATTTTCACTTCTTTTCATAGATGCTTTTAGGGTTAGTGAGTTAGTGTCATATATTTAGTTTTCTGTTAATTTTGGCTTATTAGCTTTAATTGTAATTTCAGAGAGTGTTATGTGTAGGTTACATTATGGTAAAACTGATAATTTAAGAAAAGGAGGGTAACTATTGTTATCTAGAAGTAAATTCCTTGTAAGCACCTTCAGAAGCACTTGTGTTTTTGTGCATCGAATGGTTCTACTCTCATGAGGTTTCAATTTCTGGAGCTGCTCAGGGGATGCCTGGAATTAAGTGGTGTGAACCCTTGTAAGTTTGGTATTCATTTTTTCGAATCAGAGCAGCTATGATGGTGACTGAGACAGGAAGGTTATCATTGGTAAGTTAACATCTTGGAGGTTTGAGTACCAAGTGCTAAAAGCGTTCTATGGTGTTTGTTATTATGATTGTTTTACAGGTACTCCTCACTTAACGACCTACCTATTTATCGACCATTCGGATTTACGACCCGGCATCCAGCCACTCATCAACAGGGGAAATTAGTGCTAATTACCTCTGCCCTTGCTACGTGATATAGCACACGCTCATCAACAGGGGAAATTAGCGCGCTTTTGACCTATGCCGTTGCGACGTGACGTTGCCACACCTGTACTACCCGCGTAGTGCAGGATCTGTGTTTGTGGAATGAAGCCTTCTCTGTACTGTACCGCATCAGTTTCCATGATAAGTTCACAATTTCCTCAATTAGTACATACAGTACTGTACATATATTATATAATATTTGTCTTCTAAATTCGAACTGTTGTGCACTCATAGATATGTCAAAGAAAAGAAAGGCTATCGATCTTCAAATGAAAATGAAGATCATTAAAGACTATGAAGCTGGCAAAAAAGTTAAAGTGATAGCACAGGATTTGGAGCTGGCACATTCGACCATTTCTACAATTCTGAAGGACAAAGACAGAGTGAAAGAGGCAGTGAAAGCCTCAACAGGATTTAAAGCCATCATAACAAGGCAGCGTAAAGGCCTCATCCATGAAACAGAAAAGTTACTGGCAATCTGGTTTGACAACCAAATACAAAAAAGAATGCCGATGAGCCTGTTCATCATTCAAGCTAAGGCACGCAGTATCTTTGAAACTTTGAAGGAGCGTGAAGGAGAGGAATCTACAGAAACATTTATGGCAAGCCATGGATGGTTTCGCCGGTTCTGTAGAAGATTCAGTTTGCATAATCGGAGTACCCGCAGTGAGGCAGCAAGCAATGACGTAGAAGCAGCGGAAAAATTTGTTCACAAATTCGATTACATCATTGGGAAAGGTGGCTACTGTATGGAACAGATATTTAATGTGGATGAGACCGGACTTTTTTGGAAAAAGGTCTTACATTCACAAGGAAGCAAAGACAATGCCCGGTTTCAAGGCTTTTAAAGATAGGATCACCCTGTTGTTGGGAGGAAATATCACCGGGTTCAAGTTAAAGCCTTTCCTCATCTATCGCTCTGAGAACCCACGTGCATTTAAGCAGATTAATAAGCACACATTGCCAGTTTACTACCGTTCAAATAAGAAGGCATGGATGACACAAGCTTTATTTGAGGATTGGTTCCTCAACTGCTTCATACCCCAAGTCAAGCAATATTGTCTGCGGAAAGGAATTGCCTTTAAAATTATATTCCTCCTTGATAATACCCCAGGCCTTCCACAACATCTTGATGAACTACACCCAGATGTAAAGGTGATGGGCCTGATCCAGACCTTGTTAAGTGCATGAACTTAGTTACTCCTGGGCTAAACCATGGTGATTGCAGGGGAGTCATATTTCATCTGTTGCAAACAGCATTAGAGTTGAGAGGTGATGTTTCCTATCCCAAGTCTAAATAGTTTCAAGGCTTTTAAAGATAGGATCACCCTGTTGTTGGGAGGAAATATCACTGGGTTCAAGTTAAAGCCTTTCCTCATCTATCGCTCTGAGAACCCACGTGCATTTAAGCAGATTAATAAGCACACATTGCCTGTTTACTACCGTTCAAATAAGAAGGCATGGATGACACAAGCTTTATTTGAAGATTGGTTCCTCAACTGCTTCATACCCCAAGTTAAGCAATATTGTCTGCGGAAGGGAGTTGCATTTAAAATTATACTCCTCCTTGATAATGCCCCAGGCCATCCACAACATCTTGATGATCTACACCCAGATGTAAAGGTGGTGTATCTACCTAAAAACACAACTGCCATTCTACAGCCAATGGATCAGGGGGCTATAGCTACGTTCAAGGCGCACTATTTGCGCACAACTTTTGCCAAAGCTGTAGCAGAAACTGAGAGTAATGAGGTAACCCTTCGAGAATTTTGGAAGTCCTACAACATTTATCACTGCATCCAGAATGTTGATTCAGCTTGGAAGGAAGTGTCAGAAAAATGTATGCAAGGGATATGGAAAAAATGTCTAAAAAGATTTGCAAATAATTTTGAAGTATTTGACGTAGACACACAGGTCGCTGTCATAAATAAAACATCTGTGCAACTAGCTAGCAATCTTAATTTGGAGGTTGAAGTACAAGATATTGAAGAGTTAGTGGCATATGTTGAGGGAGAGCTGAGCAATGAAGATTTAATTGAGTTGGAAGCTCAGCAAGACTTGGAAAAAGTGAAGAAGTACAAAAGAAGTTCACTTTAAAACAGTTAGCTGGTGTATTTTCAAAAGTGAATGTGGCTATGTTAGAACTAGAGGCTATGGACCCGAATGTCGAACGGTTCATGAAAGTGGAGCGACAAATAAATTAAGCTTTACTATGCTATCGTGAAATTTATGAAGAAAAGAAAAAATTACAAAGCAAACCACACTAACAGGATACTTCTGAATACTGCATCTAGCACCTCCACTCAGACACCTACAGGTTCTTAGCTATCCTTGCCGTGATCTCCCTGAGCCATTTTTGTTATACTGTTCAGTGATTTGTTGCTGTTTGTACACATGTTTACAGTATTTTGTGTCATGCTAAGTTATGCAAAGTAAAGCAAACTTAAAACACTGTTTTCTTTAGTCCATTTCTTTATTCAGAATCACTAACAATGATTACACATGTACAATACATGTTGGTGCATATTACAGTAATGTACTCACTTAGCGACCAATTCACTTAATGACCAAGTCGTAGGAACGGAACTCGGTCGTTAAGTGAGGAGTACCTGTAGTAGTTGTCACGACCCTGACCTCACCTGAGGCTTTCGTGACTTATCTGGGGCTCAAGGGGTTAATCACAACAGCCACCTGGTCTGTTCTACAATGACTAATGCCCCTTCTCCCAACCCAAATATGACTTATTACCAATGAACTGCCACCACCAAGGCTATTCACAGGAGGCCTTCGGTTCTCCTTTACCCAAATCAAACACAGTTATGCTTTATCAGAATTATCATCAACCCAGAATGACCTCTTCTGTTACCCTTCAGTAGCGTTTAACCGAGCTGGTCTGACACGTCAATCCGTAAGAACACAGAGACGAACTTATTAATTGATATTTAATATGATAATAATCACAATGCTTAGTTACAGAGAATAACAAAATAGACATACAATATGCAGAACAGTTTCTTATAAAATAAAAAGGTGAAAACACAGAAAGACTTACATACAAGAACCGTCTTGGCCGGGACAGACCAGAGATCAGGGTCACCTCTTCCGTTTGGAAGTCCCATGAAGTGAACCAAAGTTACAAATCCATACACACTTTTTAAAGGCCAAACTGCTCCTCTCCAAGTAGCCCCCACCTTTGTGACAGTTTGAGTTTGGAGAAACACTTCTTCAGAGATCTATCTTTTATGACCCCCCTAATATACTGATACTTTTAGGATAGGGTCATATACTGACCAGAGCCCTAGCTCGTTCTGCCCCACTACTTTCAAGGTATTTCCATGAATTACCAGATCCTGGCCAAACAGAGGTCACTCTATAGTTTAATATTAATTGATACCCCTGATATTCGTTTGTATCCTGACAGTAGTTATTATTCTTCAATTTATTGTAATATCTCCCCTTAAGATACAGCTTTTAGGCCATCACCATCTTTTCCTTTAGGACTCGGAACATCTCTTGCTTGCCTGGTTCACAGGAGGCATGGAGGGCTTTCTCCCACAAGTTTTCCTCTCCTTGTACGATATTGTAATTCGATTATATTTATTCTAGGGGTTTTTACCTACGCTTCAAGCTCCTGGATTTCTTCTGTCATTTCTAATGTCTTATCTTATGCACTGAATTTACTTTTCTTATATCTCCTTTCCTCAAGTATGTTTAATATTTCTAAAAGTTTTTGTGAATAAATTTATTTATTTACTGGTTATTCATATTATAAATTTTTCCTCCCGTTAAAGTTTTTCTTAGGCCCCTGCTTATCTGGATTATTGGGCTGCTGGTGGTTTTTTGCTCAGGTGATTTGGCTGTTGTGGGGTGTTATGAGAATCTCTGTGTGAGACGTTTGCCAGGGAGTCAGTACAATTTGTACAGTCAGTACAGTTTGGGCTATACAATTGTAATTGGTTATACAAAAGTAAGAACATATTTGTTTATTTGTTTAAGACCATGTTTAAGGATTTAGATTTTCTGTTGGATAATTGACCGGGTTTGATCCAATATTTACCAATGACAGAAGTGGCACAGTGCCGTGTTGTCATAGATAAAGTCTGCAGGAAGGTTAATAGAACTGTGTTTAAGTTTTTGGTTCCAACAGGGACCATCCATTGTTTAGAATTGAAGCTACTCATTTGTTCAGAAGTGATTGGGTGCATTAAAGTGAGGACAGTATAAATCACTTTTTTCTATGCATTTATTTTAGGTGGCAACACGTCTCTTTGATTCATGTGTTAGTGCAGCTGTCTTATGAGTTTTTGGCCCTTGTTTTGAAGCATTTTTACTAATAGGCTGGTTTGTTTAAATTGGATTTGAGTTTGAGAGCTGTTTTTTATTGTGTATTTATTGTGCCAAGTATTTTGGCTTAGCACGTGACTGGCACGCTCTTTGGGAGGGTTACCCTTCTGTGGATAAATCCTCAGAAGTTTAGTTATTGATATGACATCTTATAATCAGTATTGACTGATTATTTGCACACAGTGGTGTGATTGGCTGGAGTTACACTCCTGTGGGTGGGCCTTAAAGTGTGTAAGTAATTAGTCATTTATAGTGTGTTAGTCTCTTAGGTTTTCAAACAGCCTTTTTTTGCCACATTTCGAAAAAAAATGTATTTTGTTTAATTTTCATGCAGCTGCCAATTTTTATGTGCAATTACTATGTGTGTGTCCAATTTCTTTATTTAATCCCAATACCTGGAGGTTAAGGCATCAACTGTTACAAAATAGGTTATAGAATAAGCAATTTTAGTGTTTAAACCAGCTTTTCATTTTTTTCTCCCTAGGGAATTGCAGTCAGGGTGAACAAAATATGTTTTCTTCAGGATGAAAAATGACCAAAATACTGTTCTCAGGCTTAATTTATTACATATACCACTACACATAATCAAAATAGCTGAATGCAGGGCGGAAAATGATCCCACTCTACTCTAGGGAGATGGATGTTTCCAGTGTGTAGAATAAACCTGTAGGCCATAATATACATTAAAGAATGAACCTCAAGAATCAATTAGGCAAATGCCAATGGTCATGGCTCTACTTTAATTCTGGTCTTAGATTTTTTTTCGCCGTTTACTTATGATTGATAACAAACCTTTGTTCAATTGCCAACCAAATTTGTAAATATACCAAGAAATTGTCTTGCCAGTAAATCAAAGTCCTGATTTAGTGTAGCTATAGTTCAGATCTGTAAATCACATTACTGCAAAGCATAACAAGACTCCAGGAGGTACAGTAGTTAAATCTAAGCATTTAGATTTGCTGGGGTGTATGTATATTATACTCACAGGACCCCTATGGATTACCCCCTTTTGTACTCCCATATGTGTTACTTGTAACTCCATATGCAGAAATTGATCAAGAGGAACAGGAGAGGTTTTGTTTAAATGCCCATTAGATTTGAACAGCAGGTTGCTTTATTACTGACATTTTTTTTAAGAGAGTTATTTTTAGTGAGTTTATTTTCCCTCTGATAATTTGTTGTTTTTTGCTTTCCCTTATATAAGAGAAAATTTGATGTGATGATTAAATGGATCTTAGTTGGAGTGTCAAAAGGTAAATGTAAGTAGTAAATCCAAATTAATGGTTACAAGCTGACTAATACAATATAAACTTTTTTTTATTTTTTAAAGAAAAGCTTCCCAATATCAATTACATGTGTGGGCATCATTAGTATAATTAACATACACTACAAAAACACACCCCCATTGTGCACTTAGCCCACCCTTGTGAGCATAGTTTGAGCATAAATATAAATCACATACATTAGTTACAGGACAATCTCATTAAAAAAAACCTGAAAATAAGCTACATCATCAGACATACACTGAATCGCATCCTAAATTTGTTGCACTCCTTACTGTCTCGATCCACGGCGGCAAGCGCCGCACTTACCCTCTCAGGAGCCGGCTGTCGGCAGTCCTCTCCCGGCGGTCCTGCGGTCCAGGCTCCCGGAGACTGTCATCAGCATAGTGACAGTCTCCTATACTCCTATAGCTCGGACCTCTGCAGTCTTCTCCTGGCGTCCCGACGTGTATTCTGGCGGCAAGTACCGCAGAGCTCCGATCCATGGGTGCCGCCATCTTGCTCTGAGTCACATGCTAAGAAAGGCCAATAGGATCCACTTGCTCCAGTTCTCTAGCAAATCAATGCACAGGGCGCACTATTTAAACCCTTTGCACAGTCTTCTCAGTGCCAGAACAACTTGTTCACACCAGGGTGCCTGGCATTCCTGATCTTGATCCCTCCTGAATCTGATCCTGATCCTAACTCTGATCCTGATCCTAGCTCCCGTCCAGCTTACCTGCAATCCAGCTCCGGTCCGACTTACCTGCAATCCAGCTCCGGTCTGGCTTACCTGCAGTCCAGCTCCGGTCCAGCTTACCTACAATCCTGCTCCGGTCCGACTTACCTGCAGTCCAGCTTCGGTCCTGCTTACCTGCAATCCAGCTCCAGTCCAGCTTACCTGCAGTCCAGCTTCGGTCCAGCTAAACTTGCAACTCCAGCGCTGCAAACCTGCTAACAGCTCAGCTCTACGCCAGTTGGTCTGGTAGGCCAAGCCTGTACATTGGACTATATTGTCTACCTGTTCCAGTCCGGCATAGTCCGGTGCCATTAAGATTGTCTTCGCACAATTCAAATCTGCCTGTTCATGAATCCATGTACTTTTATGAGCAAACCTTACATTAAACCTGCAAGCTTCCATTTTAAACCTGCTCGTCAATTCTTTCCCCTGGTACCCGTGACAAATCCTCAAAACCCTGTAGCCATGACACTTACCTTTTCCATACTAAGCGATTTAACTAAGCGATTTACTTTACTCTATACCCTCTGATGAAATCCCCCAGTGGGATGAAACGCGTCAGGAGCCACAACTACTACTAACCTTTTAACTGTCTCAAGATCTCACTAATCCTATATTTCTATTGCTGCTACCTTGATTGAGCTATCAACTGCTATATCCTCTGCTGTCGGTTTGATACGGAACCGCTACTTGGTCAGGGTGTCGGAACAAGAGCCCGTTCAGATGTTTGGCTTCACTTAGTGAAGCGGGTGACTGCTGGGAACCGGAGAGCGTCTGGTTGCTCCCCTTGCTGCCGAGAGAGCCTGGAGCTAGAAGGTGCTCACGCCGGAGGCCCCGTACATCGGCCGGGATTCATTTAGCCGTTTAACACCATCTGCACCACCAGCCGGCTACACATCCAGCCTCAGAGTGAGGAGGAATATTGCTCATCGTTGGGGGTAACCGTAGCTCTCATAAGCTCAGCCACTACACCTACAAGCAGATAAAGACCTATACCCACCTGAATATTGGGTCATAGTGGATTGTTCCAACTAATTGGTACCTGTGCGGTGGATACAGGGACGCCTGATCCCCCTGCTAGACAGTACCATATATCCTGGACCATCTTCAGGACAAGATAAGTTTGCTAACTGCTATTTGTCACTAATAATTGCCATCATATTTGCAACATAATTTCTATTAGATTCATGTGTACACCAACGATCCAGAAATCATTTGAGAGACATTGGTAATTTATCACTGTAGCGGTTACGAATATTAGGGTTAATTTAACCCCTACCAATATTGCACTTTATGTGAGATCTACTAATATTTTTTATATATATATATTTTTTCTATGTATTTTTATTTTTTTTTCTATCTGGTACCAGTTAAATTGACTGTTTCAATTATCCGTGCTTTTCGATTATCCAGCCGAAGGGGGCCAGTCATTAGCCCGGATAATCGAGGTTTCACTGTATTATTTTAATACTTGAGAAGTTTTTGGATTCATTTCTGGAGTGGAAGTACTTGTTTCATTTCTGGAGTGGAAGTACTTGTGTTTCATTTCTGATGTTGTGCTACATTTTTTAATTACATACTTATAAGAAATTTACAGGTTATTAAATGAAGCAATCATATTGGATCAGATCCAGACCTCTGTACATGGTAGGTATTTATGGAGGTCTGGGAGTCTGAGTGGAAGAGTGAAGTACACTCCCATGGCATTCCCCTCTCGTGTGGACTTTGGTCAAAATCCTCAGCCATAAGGCAACCCTAAATAAAGTGCCTAAGGTTGCCCATACTTCCTACTTAGCATGCCTAACCCCTATATGTATCTCCTCGCAGACAGAATTGTTTTTCATATGCAAGGAGATCTACAGCATAACATTTTGGCTACAAAAACAAAGAAAAAGGTGCGCTCACGGAACTTTTAGGTACACAGTGTTCAGTACAGGATATTAGTCCTATTTAGCAGAATAAACGGCACTAGATTTCTTTTTTGAAACTGCGTCTTCCCCTTAATTAGCGAGGGTCTTCAGTCCACGCAAACAATCTAAAAGAAAATCAAACAAAGGGGGCGCAACATAGTGCAATAAAAGACTTTTTATTTAAGTACACGGTAAATGAAGTATATCTCCGTACCATAAAAGCACTTGTTTAAAAGCATGTAAACAAATCAGCATCTGAGCATACAGCAAACAACAGACTCATGGTCCCGTGTACTAGACCAGCGTCCTGAAGTAACTGCAGGGATTGGAGTTTACGGACCAGTAGACCGCATTCCCACCGGAGTAAAGTGCATGTAATGGTTCACAGCAAGCTCCACCCAACGCGTTTCATCATCAATGAATGATTTCGTCAAGGGTATGACAGAGATTGAAAGATTATTCTTATATAGTAAAGGCGGCGTGTCTTTTTTCCATCTTTTTTTTACGAAGCGGAAGCGTTCCGCCAATTAGGTAACGAGCTGTTCTATAAAAAATTAGATAAGGACCCAACCACCCAATTTGTCAGAGAACTGGAGGAATTATTAAATGATGGTTTAAAGAAAGGGTGTATTTCCTATGAAGAATTTCAGTACCTATTTAATAAAACTCCACGAATTGCCACATATTATCATCTACCGAAGGTACATAAGGATAGACTCAATCCTCCTGGACGTCCTATTGTCTCGGGGATTGGGTCTATCACTTCACGCCTGTCGGAATATGTGGACATTCACATTACGCACTATGTACCTCAACTCACTTCCTTTCTAAAGGATTCTACTCAGGTGTTAAAGATGGTTCAGGATCTTCAATGGGACAATTCCTTTAAATTCTGCTCCATCGACGTGCAAACTCTGTACACCTCGATACCCCACTCTCGGGGGCCTCGAGGTGTTGGAGGAAGTACTGGAGCAGGACTTGGAAGTGTCCTTTGACAAAAGGAAATTTCTTGTAAAATGCGCCAGTTTGTCCTGGAACGAAATTATTTCCTCTTTAATGGTAGCATCTATCTGCAAATGATGGGGACCATGATGGGTACGATTTTCGCTCCCAGCTTCGTGAACCTCTATATGGGAAGCTGGGAGCGGAAACATATTTACCCACTAACATCGCGGTCTCCCATCAAACTATATGGTCGATATATAGACGACCTATTATTGATATGGAATGGATCTGAGTTAGAATTCACTGATTTTGTTCAGAACCTAAACATAAATGATTATGGTCTATCATTTACGGCAAAATTTGGTGGAGACAAGTTGGATTATTTAGATCTTCAGCTGAAAGCACCTTCTATCCCAGACTCCGCCATCAGTACATTGACATATATTAAAGAGACCCAATTCAATTCTTATCTTGAATTCACCAGTTGCCACCTTAATAAATGGAAATATAATATTCCATATTCACAGTTCATTCGTCTTAGACGTAACTGTTCAGAGATGCAGAGTTTTGCAAGCTACCATCTATCCCAGACTCCGCCATCAGTACATTGACATATATTAAAGAGACCGATGCCAATTCTTATCTTGAATTCACCAGTTGCCACCTTAATAAATGGAAATATAATATTCCATATTCACAGTTCATTCGTCTTAGACGTAACTGTTCAGAGATGCAGAGTTTTGATGAACAAGCTACCATATATAAGAAAAAATTCCTAGAACGAAAATATCCGACCAACCTGTTCTAGTCTTGAACGTGCTAGGGAACAAAATAGAGACAGTTTGTTGGACTATAAAGATAGAACCACTAATTCTAACCTTGATTTTTGTCCGTTCATTACTAATTTCTCTACAGAATGTGGGCATATTAGGAATGCACTATCTAAACACTGGCCAATTTTGCAAATGGATCCAGTGTTGGGGAAAGTTGTACCAGACAGACCTAATCTTAGATTTAGAAAAGCTCGCAATTTAAAATCTTTTATTGCTCCCAGTTATCTGAACCCTATTTCATTAAGAGAAACCCCATTGATCTCTAGACCTGTAGGATTTTATCCATGTAGTAAATGTAAAATTTGCCAGTATTGTCATCCCAATAAAAAGGTTTTTAAAAATTCCAATGGTACACAAGAATATAAAATCAAACACTATATTAATTGTTTAACAACTTTTGTAGTGTACATGGTTGAATGCAACTGTGGTTTAATATATATCGGCAAAACTAAACGCATGCTCAAGATAAGAATCTTGGAGCATTTGCGAAATATTAAGAATAAAATGCCAAACCACAGTCTTCCCAAACATTTTATGGAATGCCATAATTCACAACTTAACAATATAAAAATAAAGGCTATTGAATGGATCCCCATTGATGCCAGGGGAGGAGACAGAGAGCTAAAATTATCCCAGCGGGAGACTTTTTGGATATTACCTTAAACACCCTGTCACCCCGAGGCCTCAATGAGGGATATGAACTAATTCCTTTTATATAAATAATCTTGGTGAATTCTAGTCATCCATTACAATTTGTACCTGTTGGTTTGAGTTTCTTATTTCTGTTTTTAACTCCGTTTTTAACTTTGTATCTTTGTACTTTTGTATACATCCATTTCACTGTTGGAATTATATGCCTAACAGTGATGCGTGCACATATATACAATGGCTGTCCATTCCGAGCTGGTCTCGGTGTAAAACTAATATTTAATTTATGTAATTTATCTAATTAATTGCAGTTTTTTATTAAAATTTCAATATATATTAAATATACCCTAACATTAAGGATTTTTTCTGAATTGAAATGTCCGAATATGGTTAGTAATTTTATAATAATTTTTAATCGCACCCAGTGTTATATGTGCACTTAATTACTGAGGTCTATCTGAATTACCAAAGTATAATATTTGTAACTTTAGCAACTTTTTTGATTTTTAAGAATCTAAATGTTTAAAAAAAAAATGCTCTTAATCAATAATAGTTTATTCTTTTATTACCTTGATTGTGTAGGCACCTGTATGCTTGCCAGGTTGAAATGTAATAGGGGGATCTGGAGCTATGGAAAAAAGACACGCCCCCTTCACTATATAAGAATAATTCTATCAATCTCTTCCATACCCCTGACGAAGTCATTCTTTGATGACGAAACGCATTGGGAGGAGCTTGCTGTGAACCACTACATGCACTTTACTCCGGTGGGAACGCGGTCTATCTGTCCGTAAGCTCCAATCCCCGCTGTTACTCCAGGACGCTGGTATAGTCCACGGGACCGCGAGTTTGCTCAGATGCTGATCTGTCTATATGCTTTTAAACAAGTGCTTATATGGTACGGAGATACACTTCACTTACCGTGCACTTAAATAAAAAGTATTTTATTGCACCCCCTTTGTTTGTTTTTCCTTTAGATTGTTTACGTGGACTGAAGACCCTCGCTAATTAAAGGGAAGACGCGGTTTCATAAAAGAAATCTGGTGCCGTTTATTCTGCTAAATAGGACTAATATCCTGTACTGAACACTGTGTACCTAAAAGTTCCGTGAGCGCACCTTTTTCTTTGTTTTTGTAGCCAAAATGTTATGCTGTAGATCTCCTTGCATATGAAAAACAATTCTGTCTGCGAGGAGATACATATAGGGGTTAGGCATGCTAAGTAGGAAGTATGGGCAACCTTAGGCACTTTATTTAGGGTTGCCTTATGGCTGAGGATTTTGACCAAAGTCCACACGAGAGGGGAATGCCATGGGAGTGTACTTCACTCTTCCACTCAGACTCCCAGACCTCCATAAATACCTACCATGTACAGAGGTCTGGATCTGATCCAATATGATTGCTTCATTTAATAACCTGTAAATTTCTTATAAGTATGTAATTAAAAAATGTAGCACAACATCAGAAATGAAACACAAGTACTTCCACTCCAGAAATGAAACAAGTACTTCCACTCCAGAAATGAATCCAAAAACTTCTCAAGTATTAAAATAATACAGTGAAACCTCGATTATCCGGGCTAATGACTGGCCCCCTTCGGCTGGATAATCGAAAAGCACGGATAATTGAAACAGTATTGAATACAGTACAGTGAATGCTAGTACAAGTGCAGGGCAGTGCTAGGAGTGGGTCCAGGGTTGTTGTAATGGCCAAATTGCAGGTAGATGACTGTGCAAACGGAGTAGCTCCTTCACTGTGCTATTATTCATGATAATAATAATGGTCCGGATTCACAATGACGTAGTTTTCGTCTTACATACGTTGTTTTAAGAATTGAGCTTATTTACACTATCAGCGTACTATTTCTGTACGTAGATTGCGTAAGCGCGGTCTAAAGACCTCACTTACGCAATCTAAGTACAGAAATGGTACATAAATAGCATAAATAAGCTACTAAGCATGCGTTGTAGCTCAATTCTTAAAACAACGTACGTAAGAGGAAAACTACGTTACTGTGAATCGGGACCAATAATTTTATTTATCATTTATAAACAAAGCCCCAGCATATTCCATTTTAAACTGAGAAGGTCATGGTGCAGACAAATAATTATGTGAAATTTAAGGTTAGCAAAAGTATAAATATGTTATAAAAAGGCTTTTTTTTAACATAGTCAACCAATTTACTAGTCACTGATTTCTACAGCACTGGGCCCAGCTTCTCCCAACTTTGCTGTCCATATCATTGTCAATGGGGACAATGGAGTTAGGAGATTTAACAAGTAGAGGAAAGCCTAGCCTGCCAGGATTTTTAGGAATGCACTTGCACAAAATAGTTCCAACAGCGCTGACATAAAAACTCTGTCGGGGCTTCCGAAACAGGTACGTTTTGGGAATATTGTAATTTGTGCCTGAAGGATAATCATGATGTCTGATGATACTACAAGGCAGATATTTTTTTAAATAGATCCCTAAATGTGTGGCTTTAGAACTCCCATAAGAATAAAGTTTACCACCAAATGGTGGTTGCTGTGAATTTAACAAGACTGGGTTAATGCATTCCAGCATTATACACACTATTTCTGGTGACTGCTGTTTTGTAAACTTGGAGTATATGAAAAGAACTCCATTGACAATACACTTAATAACAGTGCAAACAGACAGACAAACAGGTTTACTCTGTCATGACAAGTTGATCCATTTTATAGTTTAGTAAGCGGGCACCTGTAACTTTATTGATTTAGTACCTCAAACTTATTTATTACAATGTAAGAATAATAGAAAGGTTTTACCCTTACTGGCGTTTGTTGAGATCATTATTTTTGCTCAACATTAACAGATTGAATTCTGTTTAAAAAACGTTATTTTGTAAGAATGTTCTTCCTGTAAATACTTGATACTTCACTGTAAAGGGAATCCTAACTAACATGTCAGTTGCGGTTATCTCTGAAAAGTGGTTTTATATATTATGTTAATCCATACGTCAAGGCAGCTACTCCTTGGCCAGTATCCATTACAGTAAGAATTTAAGCGCATACATATGTATAAATACCCATCTATAATGTGTATCAGAAAAATAGCTGAACACCCACTTCACAGTGGTAAATTACTTCTGTAGGAGAAATACTAATTTTACAATTTAAGTATTGCACTATTCCTTATTTCCATATCACACATCCCACTATTTTTTCAATGTACTTAGTACAGCTAAGAATATAATATTTAATAAAGATCTACAAGTGCCAGTCCACTCTACTCAGAAT
>WWET01001581.1:111321-121864 GCA_011038615.1 Limnodynastes dumerilii | reverse complement strand
GTAGCGCCGACTGGTATTTTTTCCAACCCTTATCCTAATTCTCACACTTATCTTCTCCTTCCATTACCATAACCCCTCCCTTCCCCGCAGCCCAACCCCAACCTTCCCCTTCTCTGAATTATCCCCTCCCTAATTGGTTGCTGCCTGTGTGTATTTCGAAAATGCAATTTTGCACGGAACCTTTTTAGTGCAGTGGTAGACTATTAATCAAATTTAGAAACAAAAGGGTCCAAGGATCCTAGGTACAGCCTAAGCCTTATAGAGAAGAAATCCGTTGCTAACTTGAGCACTATAGTGTGTTTCTGATAGATTGAGTTTCAATCTGGTTATTACATAGGCCTTTGTAGAAATCTAGACCTAGCATCTACACTGCATAGTGTTCGCCTGGAGAGCAATACTTATATTCTCTTGCAGTGGCCACCAAACAGATGATTCTATATACTGGAAGATTAATTCTTATGAAAAGAGTTGTCCTTGCATGGATAGGGGATACTACTGGTGGCCTAACACACTTAAACCAATCTTTTTTCTTGTATAATATTATTTTGTAGACCTTTAATCTTTGGTAAAGTAGATGCAAGTAGTTATAAAACCATATGACATGCTTTTTAGCCACATTAGGCACATTTTTCATTTGAGCAAATTTCTAGTTGTGATTTATTACTTTAGTAAATATTTCTCATCTGAAGTAAAAATATCATTACACCATTCATATTTTCCATAGTTTATAATATACCACTAAAAAATCAAACAACAGGAAAAATGGTTACTAAATATACTTTACAAAGTTTAATTGCAATACATGGCGAAATGTTAGTGTTCCTGTGTTCTAGTCAACTGAAAATGTTATTATAACTACTGGAAATAAAAACCTAGCGTTATTAATCTAATACAGTTGCCTGCCCATCAGAGCTGATGAATTTCTAGCTGCTGAGATGACTGGTATACTGTAAATAGAACTTTTCTCCAAAACATGTCTAATGCCAAAAAGGAAAAATAATATTTGTTTATGTAGTGATCCTGAATATGGACTCGAACTCACAGACTTGTCAACACGTCCAGTTTCTCACTACATTTCTAAATTCATTTCGATGAACTCCTTGAACATAAGATGTTATTGTTGGCATTTGTACAAAAGATACATTTTAGCTGGGAACACATTTTGCCAATTTAATTCTTCATCTAAATTTCAAACAGTTCAATAATGTAATAATCATTGTATATCTGTGTACAAGTGTTATGACAAGGGTAGGAAGTGTTAAAGTGCTATTTTTTCCTTTACCTTAGTTAACCCCTTATCTTCCAATGGACCTTCAGGTTTCATAGCAGTAAAAAAATATCAGAAATGTAATAATAATATGTAAGGACATGACTTTTATGACAGCACACAAACATTTTCTTTGACCTGTCCACATATTTTATCTCTTCAGCTGAATCTTTCTCCTGAGTAGTTCCTCTTATTGGGACTACCTGTTCTATAGACTCAATCATCTATATCATTACAAGGAAAACACATAAAATCCAGAAGCAAATACAGTTAAGGACTACAGAAAATCATAATCACTCCTGAGGATGTATCTTGCTTGCAATTTTCTAGGCTATGTATACAAACAGCAAATGAACCTGAAAGTCGACAAGAGAACTTTATGGTGGTGCGGTTGCAATACATCACAAAGCAATCTTTATTAATAATTATTTAGGAAAAATATGCACAGCTGTTTTACTGAGCTATATTTCAAACTTTAATGAGCATAGTGAATGGAATGAAAATTCTGTGAAAGAAAATTACAATATTTTGAAATCTTACAATATTCTGAATTAGTCATATGAATAATAGTTTAATCATTTTGGTATAATTAGTAATTGTTAGAACCAGTTGGGCTGCAAGGTGGCTCATTGAGTAGCACTGGTGTCTCACAGCACTGAGGTCATGAGTTCAAATCCCAGACTTGCCCTTATCTGTGTGGAGTTTGTATGTTCTGCATGGGTTTTCTCCAGGTGTTCCAGTTCCCTCCCACACTCCAAAAACCTGCTGGTAGGTTAATTGACTGTGGAAAAAATTAACTCTAGTCTTTTTGTGTGTCTGTAATAGGGAACTTAGAATGTAGCTCCCATGGGACAGGGACTGAGAATGTAAAATATTCTATGTAATCTGATAGCACTATATATAAACCTGTAAATAAATACATCAACCAGTTAATGAAATATATATATAAAAGGAATATCAAAGTGTCCACTTTGCCCCATACTCATATCTAGGACAGAAAAGGTATGACTCTTCAAAAGGTCGAGTAGAAAATAAAAGAGAAATGTATAAATAAAGGTTTCTTCTACTCCTCTTTCTGGGCAATTTTACAGAGGAAACTGGAAAAAGATGCACACCACTACAAATAATCTTGTTGGTAGATTTATCTTTTTTAAATAAAAATAAAACTGATAAAGATGCATGGGGGGAATGTCCATTTTCTGAAAAGGTAAGGTAAAAAGGGCCCTTTTTAACCCAGATCGTAGTATTGAAGTGTTTTACTATTCTAAGAGGAAAGGTGAGGCGCAGGAAAGAAAAAAGGGGTGTTTACCCCCCTTTTAAAAGGGAGGTTCACGAAAACCCATAGAAACAAAACAACAAGAAAAACAACCTTTTTTTGACGAAAAACTTTTATTATTATTCTTTTCTGATTATGGGAAGATGTTTTATTGATTTTTTTATTGAGGAAAAGGAAAGAAATCGTTTTTTATTTATATTGAAAATAAAATACTTTTTGAAGAAAAAGCAATATCTGTTGTAAAATCCTCACTGGCTTGCAAATCTGAAAGAGAAAAATTGAAAAGGATTTATTGTTATAACACAGAAACCAAGAGAAGAATATTGTGAGTATGTCTGATTAGAATCACTCACTTTCTGTTTGGTGGTGTTACGCCCAGAGGGCGGTTGTCTGTTTTTCTTTTTGGGAACGAAGCCGATTGGAGGGGATAAAATCCTGTGGCATCTGAAAAGAACAAAGAACCCGTTACCACACTTATAACACAAGAGGAATAACATGTGAGTACCCAACTTGTCTTGTTATTATCTACTTGTGGTTGTGGCACTGCACAAGGAAGCCTCTCTCTTGTTCCTTTTTTGGGGGGTTCATGAGATCTAAAGATACCCTTTCACCATGGGGAACCACATATGGCATAGAGGTAAGGTGCCTGCTTTCGATGCAGTAGGTCACCAGTTCAAATCTCTGCTCAACCAGCCAATCATCCAATCAACCCTTTTCCCTAGGCCAGGAGTAGGTTTTGTCTACTAGTTTGCATTGAGTTGCTATGTGACTACAGTTCATGAGATCTAAAGCTACCCTCTCACCATGGGGAGCCACATATGGCATAGAGGTAAGGCGCCAGCTTTCAATGGCAGTCAGCCGCACAAGGAGGAGTTTTCTCTGTTTGTTTTGAGGAGAGATTGGTTGCAACTCAAGGAAGGAGTGGAGGCACTTGGGAGAATTAAGAAAGAAATATATAATCAACGCATACAAAACAAGAGGAGAAAAGTGTGAGTATAATAAGTATTGCATTATACACAGACTTACCTGAGGTACCACACAAGGAGTGTTCCGTCTCTTTCTTTCTTTTGGGGAATCCTTGGACCTGGAAAAAAGGAAAAAGAAAAAAAGAAAATCACAGAGAAACATATAGGACCATTCAACTATAACCACATAAAGACAACAGGATCCCCAACAACAAAGAATCTTCTTAAGGTACTGTGGACTTTTTTCACCTTTGAAAAGACATTCAAAGAAGAAAAGAAGGTGTAAAAGATAACAACATCAGGGAGATTGGCAGAACTTCTTCTGTATGCAATAGCACTGTTTGCCTACTACCCTTATATATTTTCATATTTACATTGGAGTGCCCCTTTCAATTTGGAAGGGGTACACCGATTTTTAGGAAATTGGATGTGATTTCCAGGTAGAAGGGATCAGCAGCTGTGTTAGGGGGAGCGCGGTTCTATAGATCACCTCTTTACATTAATGTCCACTTTCTATTCGTAAGCAATACACATGGAGGGGTGGGCATAAGAATTTAAATTGTACAGTAATTGCTTGGCTAAGTCCTCATGTACTTTTCAGTATTCTGCACTGAAGTGTTTCCGTACGGAAAACTTAAGTTATGGTCCTACTCGCGGATCCACAAGAGAGAGCAGGGGGTTGTCTTGTTCTCCTACATGCAGGGCTGTGGATCACCAATCAAATACAATACCCACATCAGCGGAAGTTACTGTATGGAATCTATGAATAAGTATGAATCCAGTCATTTGTTATTAATTCACACAATTCAAAATGTTAGAATCCCCTTATCAAAATATTACATATTTAATCACAACTAATCATAAATATCCAGCAGACCTCTGTACACATGCACAATACCATTATCTCCACAACAGAGCACAGCCAACTGATGCAGCTCTCCGTGCAGATCTGGGGCCCTGTACAGAGGGCATTTTTAACCCCCAGTCCCCCATGTGTGTCTCCTACAAATGGGGGGGTGCGTATACCCCCATGAAGGGGGCTCAGATCTGCACAGAGCGCAGCATCGGTTGGCTGTGCTCCGCTGTGGAGATAATTGTACTGCACATACGTACAGAAGTCTGTGGAATTTCTTATGATTAGTTATAATTAAATGTGTAACATTTTGCTAATTTATTGGATGTGAATCTGTGATATATTAATGGGCATTTCTGTTTAATTGGATCATAAAAATACTAGTAGTAATTATGTCACCACTCAGTATAGTTTAATGTTAACACTTGACTCTGTTTTGATTTTGGGATTATCTTGTCCTAGCTTTCAGTTGGTTGGGTCCATTTGCATATCTGCATGACAACTGTACTGGTTTGCTTCACTTACCGTAATCCCTCTTTATGTGCAATGGGATTTACATTCCTTAATAAAATCCTTTGGAATTTTTCAACAAAAAATTATGTTATAAAAATCAATCCAGTGGTTAATATTTTTGAGGTATAAGTCTTGTGCACTATATATTTTGGTATATTAAAAATGTCATAGTAAAAATAATGGTAACTTTGAAAACAAACAAAAAAAAAAGAATTCCCAGATGTGTTCCCAAATACTTATTTTAGTCATATACAGCAAAAGTAGTTGATTGATTGCCTGTTTTTAATAGAATAGCTAAAAACCTGGCAAGCTTGTAGTCCTGAAGGATATTATTGGGCAACAATTTGAACAAATTTATCATGTATATATGTACAACTTACATTCACTCAGGGATTATATGATCTCTTTTAATTCTTTTATTATGCAATATATGAAGCATCAATGTCAATTTATTAAAATGAACGTTATTTCTTTGTTTCTGTGTATTGCACCATTTTCAGTATGTAAAGGACACTTTTTACACACACACGTTCCTATCAAACAAGAAATACAATAAATCAAATATTGGTATTCATGAAGATTTGCCCAATATCAGTTTTTTTTTGTTTGGGTGATGATAATATTTGAAATCATATATTTTAAATGTAAAAATAACCAAAAACATTATGAGAAATGGGATAAATGCACAGCTGTCATTATTGACAACATTTTCAAACTATTTGCTTCTTCAATGTCGTACAGTACAATTCTTTGTAAGCATGTCATTTGTAGATGGACCAACATTATCATATCATGTTTAGTCAGAAATGTTATAATGTCATAATGTCCCATTCACCCCTCTGAAAATTGCATTTTCAAAATACAAACAGCCGACAGATAATTGTCGGCTGTGTCTGTTTGGAAAATGTCAGTAATTATAAAGTTCCGCTGCAAGACCCAACTGTTCCCAATGAAAGACCTGACACAGACAGGTTAGTGGACTTAGACTAAGGGGAGAGGATGTAGTGTAACAGGGTAGTCCTGAGATTAGGCTGTGGGGAGGAGATAGAATGGAGAAGGGGGGACTTAGGGTTAGTCTGCAGGAAGGGGATGCATCAGAGAAGGGGAGAGTTAGGGTTAGGCTGTGGGCAGGGGATGGATGGGAGAAGGGAAGTCATAGGGTTAGGCTGCTGGGTGGCGATGGAGCATAGAAAGAGAGTCTTAGGGTTAGGCTTCAGGGAAGGGGATGGAGCCCAGAAGAGGAGACGTAGGGTTAAAGTAATGGAATGGGAAGGTCACAGTAAGGATTAGGATAAGGGTTGGGGTTGGAAAAAATACTTACCAGACAGTGCTATGAATTATTGCTTGGGAAATTCGATTTTGTGTCTTTGACAGGGCAGGATCAGTCACTGGTGGTGGAACATCGTAAATGCACTATAGAAAATAGCCCTGTCATAAAAGGGCTGTTGTCTGTGTTCTCAAACCACAACCCTTATAAAGACAGGTTTGACTATTTGTTGCCAGCCGATAACGTCATAGAACAATACTCACCGGCTGCCTGTTTTTCCTTTGTTGCCATCTTACCCTGCAGTCCAGCATGTTCGAGCTCCCTATTTTCTTACAAGCCATGACATCTACCAATCAGCCTGCAGCAGTTAGCCTGATGACTTATCAGTGACTAGCTGCTTCTTTTTCAGTCCAAGCAGCGTTCCCTCACGCTGTCGGTTATAGCAGAGGGCACCTGGGGCAAAAAGGAAAAATGGTGCCCTGACCCAGAAATCCAAGCCAATGTAACCTTAAATAATAACTTACTGGTGCGTCCCATATGTTTAATGCTCTGTGCGGCCGCCCCTATCACACACCCCTAGTTACTGCCCTGAGTTATAGCATCTGGTCATCTCTTTGCGCTCACCTGCTGCCATTGCTTCATTGTGTTTTTATAGCTATGTGTTCCGTCCAGTGTTTTCCTTGCCCGTCTCCCTGTGTTGGATTCTCACCTGACCCTTGTTTCTCCTTCCTGCCTGGTCCTCTCTCACTCCCCGTATTTCATGTGCATCACCCCTGTGGTGTGCATTCTGTGCCAGTGAGTGCCCCAGTGCCTCTTGTCTGTATTGTTTGTCTGACCTAGTCCCTTCTAGCACTCTCTCTCTCTCTCTCTCTCTCTCTCTCTCTCTCTATCTATCTATCTCTCTGTATTGTTTCCTCTCTGCTCCCTTCCTCTTCTTCTTCCTTCTGCCTTGGTTTCGTCTTCCTCTCGAGATGTCTCCTCCAGGGGCTATGACCTACTAGTTGTCCTGCAGCCCAGCCTATCACCACCATTAGGAGCTCTAGTAAAGACCAGAGCCTAGTTAGAGTCTGCGTCCTGATTGCAGCACCCATAACACTATTACAATTAGTACACTTAAATATATAGAGTGCGACTTGAAAAACTTTTTGTGTTTTATATAAACTTAATGCCAGGGTAAGAGCCATTGCTTCTCAGTCTACCACATGGAGCAACAGAATTAAACTGTCAATTACAGTTCTGCAGCCCCACTTTCCGACACCTAAGGATATGAGGCAATCATGGTTGAGTGAGCCATGACTGCCTACACCACCAGTTGCTACTATTTCCTAGCAGCTTCAACTTTAGAAACAGAGAACCACCCACCTGCTACAGTACATCATTAGTGTAATAGCAGCTGGGGTTAGCCTTGACTCCAACCATGGCTACTTCACAACAACAACAACATGGTTTTCATGACACGTGGGACTTACCACATGAGAGGCCACCTGTTGGCAGCACTCTACAACCGTGCCCGCACTGCATGTTCAAGGAGGTGCCACTCTCAATAGTGGCAGCCTCCTGTTCAGCTTCTTGCTTTGTCTCCGATCCTCTGGCACCAAGCTCCGGTGTCCTCCGGTGCATGAGCGCCGCCATGTTGGATCTAGTCACCTGATGCGCTCAGCCAACCAGATCCACATGACCAGATCAAAGGTTTTCAATTTAAACCAGCAGCACAGTGTAACCTGTGCCAGAATACCTTGCTCACTCAAGGTGCCTTGTTCTTTACTGAGCGCTGCAGCTATTCAGAGATCAAGTCCTAGTCCAGTCCTGATCCAGTCCAAGTCAAGTCAAGTCTGTACCAGTCCTGGTCCAGTCCATGTCAAGTCAAGTCTGTACCAGTCCAGTCTAATCCTGGTCCAGTCCAGTCCAGATCAGGTCAAGTCTGTGCCAGTCAAGTCCAGTACTGGTCCAGTCCAGGTCAATTCAAGTCTGTGCTAGTCGAGTCCAGTCCTGGTCCAGGTCAAGTCAAGTCTGTACCAGTCCAGTCCAGGTCAAGTGAAGTCTGTTTTAGTCCAATCCAGTCTGGTCCAGTCCAGTTCCAGTCTAGCCTCTTCCTCCAATGATTACCCTTCATAGCTCATGAACAGATCTTACCCTCAAGCATTCACTATTCCGCTGAACCACTATCACGTCCCCGGGAACCCAGAGCTGATACCCAAATCCGTAAGTCTGTGATAGTGGTTCTTTACCTGGAGCTGTTGGGGAGGTAGTATAAATGACAACAGTCAGTTGTATATGATACAGGATACATGGCCCCCCAAAGTACTTGGTTCAGGAAGGAGGCCGAATTCAAAGGTACTAAGAGCAATACTGATTATGGATACTTACTGTGTATATTTAATTACACAGAAATATTATTAAATAAAATTTATTGGGTTTCTCAGTCAAACATAAGAGCCAAGGACTGCAATTTGAGAGTTTAAGAGTCCTTTTCTAAGTTGCACATATATATATTATTGAGTTGTAAAATGTATAAATCATGATCTGTAATAGTTGTAATCCCTAAAGGAAGATTTATTTCATTTAATGTGTTCCCAGTGGCCTTATTGGTGAAGTACACAGCTGTTTCTAATGTTACTTAGAAGGAGTTTTCCGAGATCCGTTTGTTTTCTTTCTGAGGTGGTCAGAAGACAATCTGCATATTATAAGTATAATCTGACATAATTCACAAAGACATTTAAATTACACACTGGAATGAGGCATTATTCTTGATGTTGTGCTCACATGTAGGTTGTTTTTCTGGAAATAAACACATAGAGCTGGATCCAAACATGTGTCCATCACCCCACTTACGCACGCAAAGTGTGTAAGTGGAGTGTTTTCAGAGTATGACGCGTGTGTCCTTCAGATGTTACGTGCGTTTTATGCGCATAACTTTTATGCACGGAATTTAGTGCTTCCCCTCAAGGTGGGTGGGGGGCAGCATTTAAATTGTACAAATTAGCGAGGGATTATAGGTATTTATGTGCGTATCAGCAGTTGGGTGGACCCAACTGATTCACTCGTGTGACTTAAGGCTGCCCTGTGGCAGCATAAGTCACACAAATATCTGCAAGAGAGAGGGAAGTGACAGGGGGAGATCAATCCCTGTCTCGTGCAGACTGACAGGCCATAGATATAAGAGTAACAATGAACAAGATATATTTTAAGAGCCTATTTGAACTTATCAGATGGCACACAGACTTCTTTCCATTTTCATTAAAAAACAACAATTTGTGTAACAGTCAAAAATACTGGCACACAGAAAGGATACTTCTTTTGTTGCTGTTTTTCTATGTACTGTAATTATGGATTTAGTTTATAATGTGAAAGTTACAGAGCCAAAATTAAGTATCTTTAAGGTCTTAGTTGCATACATTGATGTTTTTGTGTTTTTTTGGGTGCTTTTCCCATGCACAGATGTAGTTAGTAAAATTAGTCTTTGTCTATAATGGTCATGTTGTGTATGAGTGCACCTGGAAGGAAATTGGTTAATAAGTCTGCATAAATAGACACAGATGTCCCAGAATACAACTGTACAGTGATTCTTTATATAAGGTATAGTATTAACTAGAGATAAGCATCAATCTTGTGTTTTGGTTTTGATTTTGGTTCTATATCTTCGTTGTGTTTTGGTTTTAGCTAAACCACCCTCAAATGTTCTGAATTTGGTTTTGAATTTCTTTAAAAAAAATTGCTAACAACAGTTTATATCATGTAATTTGTTTGTGTTTTGCTCCTACAGTGTTATTATACATCAGTAACATAAATTTCAGTCAAATTAGACCTCCAGGCAACTCACAATATTGTTTTTACCAGTACTGGTTAAAGGCTGCTGTGGCTATACTAAGCTACAGAGCAGCAGCACAAACACGTCAGTATAAAAGATTAGGACACTTTGAAATGTAGTAGCACAACAGAAGCAGACAGGGTGGCAGTTAAATAAACTATAAAATCCTATAGAATGTTTTGATTGATTCAGTAAGACAAAGACTAGTAGAAAAAAGTAGAAGTAAGGGAAGTAGGTTAGTGGAAGCAAGGAAAATGCCAATCCATTGAATAAGAAAATGGAAAAACCTCTTGTGGCCCACTGTATAAATAACTGATTTTGACGAACGTGGAAATCCATTTGGATTATGTGAGAAATTCAAAATTGAGTTACCATTTAACACTGTGACTGAAGCTAATCAAGCTCCAGATGTACAGTTTGATGAAATGAAGGGGCACAGCAATAATGGGCAGTGTGGAAGTTTAATAAACAGTATGAACCTACAGAATGTCTAATCATTGGCATATCTATAATGGCTATAATGGGTGCAGGGTATGCAGTACACATGGGCCCCTGTGGCACACACTCTGCACCAAATTCTATATATATATATAT
>WWET01001581.1:63271-84894 GCA_011038615.1 Limnodynastes dumerilii | reverse complement strand
AACCCTTTGTTGTCTATCCTGTAACCAAGATTGTATCCATGCAACTAGCTTTAAGTCCAACCCTAAAGTTTCCAGCTTATTTAACAGTCTTCGATGTGGCACAGTGTCAAAAGCCTTGCTAAAATCTAGATAAGCTATGTCTACAGCTCCCCCTTTATCTAATACTTTACTGACCCAGTCAAAAATTCAATAAGATTTGTTTGACATGATCTTCCCCCATTGAATCCATGCTGCTTGGGATCCTGTAAGTTATTGGATTTAAGACACTGTAAAATGTGTTCCTTTAACAGTGTTTCCACTGTATTGTATGGCTGGCACTTAGATGAGGTGGGTACTGCAGAGCAATGACGAGGACACTGTCTGTATTTTAAAGTTCTAGTATGTGCTTTCTTTTATTGCATTCTTTTTTTTTATATTCTCATGTGAATTCTGCAATGTATGATGGTCACTGGTTTTAAATTGTAAGTGCAATTGTGTAAGTGTAATTGTGGTGCTGGTACATATTCACATATAATGGGTGCTGGGTAGTCTTTGAAAATGTATATACAAAAGCGTTCCAGGGAAGTGCCTATAGTGCTGGTAAGGTGCCTAATACAAAATCATACACGTGATGGTGGGTTAAGGGAGGGGGGAGGGGGGCCAAGGAAACAGAGTCCTCTTGTATATGTAGCTGGATCCTCAATGCACGTTTATGAAATAATCGATATGAGCCAACCAAGAGAAAAGGAAAAAGATAGGTTTTAATACATGATCACAGAACACAGATCTTGAGAAAGGGCTTGCGAGGCCCGAAACGCGTTGATCAGCAGCAAACAAGCGGTGACCCTGAGTGAGGACCGGACGTTGGGAAGGCCGTAGGAGCAGCAGGAACCCCAGGACTTCTATCATCACCTGCCACCCAGCGGCCGCCACGCTTACGGACTTCACCTAGCGGTACAACTGACTTTGTTTTTATAATTATGTTGTTTATGAATATGTATTAAAACCTATCTTTTTCCTTTTCTCTTGGTTGGCTCATATCGATTATTGCATGAACGTGCATTGAGGATCCAGCTACATATACAAGAGGACTCTGTTTCCTTGGCCCACCCCCCTGTCCCTCCCTTAACCCACCATCACGTGTATGATTTTGTATTAGGCACCTTACCAGCACTATAGGCACTTCCCTGGAGCGCTTTTGTATATACATTCTATCAAACTTACGTTTTTTTTCCATAGAGGATTGGTAGGTCCTCTTAATGTACATATAGAAGCTGCTCTTTTTTATACCCAGCGCGATACCAGTACCTATATCATATTTATTATTCAGTCTTTGAAAAGGACTAGTCCTTACACACTAGTTGCATGTGCAGTGCATATGTATACTTGTGCTCATGAGGACAGGAATGTGTTTTATATCTCTTACTTTCCCTGAATTTATGTACCATTTGAAAAATGACCAAAAATTCTCTTATTTCTAATTATATGCAAATAGGGATACTTATTCACTTTAATATTCTGCTGAACATATTATTAAATACTTTGTTACTCAGCTGAATATTAAATATGGATTTTCTACAGCCCTGATTGAGCACAAAGCAGAACCACTGCTTTGTGTTTCTATATATAATTTGGTATAAGGTTGCTATTAGGTCTGGTTTTCCACTTTTTACACTAAACATCTTTGAACTTGGAATGCGTATTTTCCCAGGATTTGCAGTAATGATGCGCCTAGATTAGCAGGATTAGTCTGGAAAGATTCTTATAGCTATTTTATTGCATTTGGCAGTTAAAGGGAAGCTTGATGTATCCATTATGGAAGTAAACGTCATGCAACATAGGTGTTCCTGCTTTTTCTTCCAGGAAAAGGGCGAATTACAATTATACCCTTTATTGGCTAAATAGCTGAAAGTTTTTGCAACTACTTAAATATTTTAATGTAGCATGGTATACTACAGGGAACGAAACCTCTTGCTATACCCCAATGTGTTGAATGCAGATAAAATATCTTACATTGTTATCCATATACAAGATGATACCTTTATTTATGTATTAACAGGTTGTTAAATGGCACCATCATATTACATAGTGCTTTACAGTTTATTAACAATCATTCACATCAGCCCTTGTCCTATCGGAACTTACAGTCTAAGGACCTGATCCAGACCCCGCACGCTTTCCGTATGTGTGGGGGTCTGTCAGTCTGCATGGAAGAGGGGCGTGAACTCCCCCTGTCACTCCCCTCTCTCATGCAGAGATTGTGTGACTTACGCTCCCATAGGACAGCCTTAAGTCACATGAGCAGATCAGCGGTCCGTCCATCCGCCGTTCCGCTCATAAATACCTAATCTTCCCCTACTCTACAATTTAAATGCTTACTATTGCCCACCTTGGCAGGCAGAGGGGAAGCACAGTCTCTTTCCTCGTAATTCCAATCGTATGGAACTAAGTTCTGTACGATAGATGTCATGTGCGAAAAACGCATGCGGCCTACCCTCACAACACCCCACTTACGCACTTTGCATGCCTAAGCGGGGTAACGTTCGTTAGTCTGGATCCGGACTAGGGTTTGTATTTAGTCAGCAGTCAATTTACCTATTAATTTCTTTAAATATTTTATTTATTAACAGAGTTTTTATAAAGCACCATCAGATTATATAGCGCTTTACAGAGAATATTTTACATTCACATCAGTCCCATTAAGGGTACATTCTAAGTTCCCTAACACATGCACACACTTAACTTTAGTCAGCAGACAATTAACCTGCTAGCATGTTTTTTAAGTGTAAAAGGAAACACCCTGGAAGAAATCCACGTAGACATGGGGAAAACATACAAAGGTTGATCCAGAGACACCAGCCAAGCTCCATGCCCCTATGTGATAATATACGCTGCACAAGTGGAGGGCAGTACACTGTAATGTACATTGTAATGTATACTGAAAGGTAATGTCAATTACATTTTTTTTTTTGCAATTGAACTAAGAAATTCTAACGCAAGGATCCGAAATAGGTTATGGATTGTCAGCCCCTTGGACTTAGAGATGACCTCCAATGTTCACGACCTTGCACTGCTATATTCATCAACTATTACAGGCAATGGTGAATACTGTTTATAAAAAATACCAACACATTGGCTTACTGAATTCAAAGCTGTTCTCAACATAGAAACAGCAAGTAGATATAAAAAATAAAGTATCAATCAAAATCATTTCATAACAATTTATGTAGGAATTTTGTATCTGGGCAAGTGTGTTACATTCCCATTTTGCTCTAAAAATACCATACTAAACTGAAAAAGTCTCTGTGCTCTCAGAAGTATTTTTTTCTTTTTGGTCCCTGAGCTCCTTGGATGACTTATTGAAAAACATGTTCACTGCTTTCTTTACGTGCTAATCTTCTGTACCTTAACAGGTGAAAGACAGGGATAGTGTTCCTAAAGAAAGAGGGGAGTGAACTCTCCAGTCCCTCCCCTCTGTCATGCATAGTTAAGGACATTTTCATGTCCATAACCCAGTTTTATCGTTACCACACCGATCTGCGTCTTTATGAATGCAAATCTGCTTATCGCCACCCTGATTGCCATATCTGCATGGAAAACCCTGTCTCTGTTGCAAGGTATTTCCATGCAGACGGCACAGTCCACTCGTCATACAGATCTTCATACAGACGGAACAGAGTTTTGGTACACACATGTACAGACTTTACATCCAAGGGGACTTATGCGAGTGGCTTGCGTAACTCCCCTTGCAGTTTTAACTGTGAATATGGACCTATGTTTTTTCCTAAATTTAATGAAAATGTATATAATTCCTAGTCATTTCTAGACAGTTATGCACATAAAATGTCATTGTCTTTGTTGTAAAAGCATGTTGTAATGTGTGGTGAGAAAATAAGGTAAAAATGAAGAATACTTTGCTTTTGTACATAGAACTCACATACTGCATAACTTTAGACCTGATCCAGATCTTTGAGTGTATGCCGCATGCCCGGAGGTCTGAATTCCCATCTCCCCTTTCACCTACAGAACCTTACCTTATCTTGTCTGCATGTAAGTTTTAATGTGCTGGCAAGGTAATCATACGTAATAGCTAAGCCCATTCCTTACTATACAATTTAACTATAAAGTATGCTCGGAGGTCTGGCCTGCCCCACATATGGAACTGCAGGTACGGAGGTATGGAAGCCAATAGTTAACCTATTGGTTCTAAAATGCTGATAGAACCTATTGGTTCTAAAATGCTGGGTAAGAGAGCCCTGCCCACAAGCTTACGCTCTATAGGATATTGGGGATTGATACATAAGGGCAAGTGCTATAAATAACACAGCTTGTATAGTAAAAGATCTCAATGTCAGCTAGAATCTGATTGGTTGCTATGGGCATAATCTCTACTTTTCCATTCCTGCAGCTTAGTAAATCTAGCCCCAGGAGTCTTATAGTAGTAAGTGCTTGTTTGTTTAATTTACACCTGCTATTTCTTGATGCAAAAGAGGTTTTTATTATGTGAATGCATTTATCTGACTGATGATAATGAACCAGATCCAGGCTTACGAGTTTTGCTCATATATCCTAATACATGCCAATCAAACAGGGATCCTTTTAATCCATCTAGTCTTAAGAGACACTTGTGCTGGTATGAACATTATTATTATTATTATTATTTATTGTTATAGTTTATTTATAAGGTGCCACAAGGTGACCACAGCACCGTACAAAATACAACCATGAAACATATCACACTATACATCAGCAGCTGATATGTGACAATTCTTTCTGTACTGATAATGTATTTCTTTATTATATTCTGTAACACTTTTTATAATCCCTTACCAATAATCTATGCACCATTCTTTCATATTTTTTAATGAATCAAAATAAATAATATTGCATTTTTTTATTATTACAGTTTTGTAGTTTAGGCAATTCTATTATTTTTTTTTTAATCTTAAATAATCAAAAAGTTTTCAATTGGGATCCGTTGTTAGAATAAACCTTTTTAAGTGCATTTATTATACATTTCAGAGAAACTGAATTTAACGAAATACCATTTATATCAGTTTACCTATTTTAAATCAGTTATTTTCATTTGTTATCAGTTATTTCTTAAATAAATTTTCTAATTAAAGAAAATATTAAATATTTATATGTCACACTCATATTACAAAGCATATTATTATACTCATCTGTTTAAGTATTAAAAACAGCAATGGAAATGGCAGTAATTCCATGTAATCCATTTTATGGTGTCTATAGGAGGGAAATGGTGCAAGACAGAGTGCAGACACAAAGGATTTTGTGTTTGATTTCACAACGTATAGACAGTGTAATACAATGATTTAGTATTGTTTAGTAAATGTTTACAAGAAACTTTATGACTTCTACAGCACTAACATTGGGATGCTGACTGGACTAAAGTGTATGCTTAATCGGTACATTCAATACAATGTTAGAAAATTTCCGACAGTAATTTTTAAAACGTTTGTTTAAATCCTTGACTAGTTTAATCTCAGTAGGTGTAAAGGAGTAAAGGAGGTATGTATGCTGAGAAAGAATGCATACTATTTTATTTTCCCGAAATCTCATGTTATTCTATTGTCCATTTATCTATCAGTGTTAAAAGAAAGTCAAGTGGTCAAGTTACAGGTCTGTTTTTTACTAACAAGGGTCAAATGATTTAGTCTCTATACTTTCACCTTAGTCCTCTCCTAGATTCCCCCACCAGTATTTAAAAAGACAGTGATAAGTGATCCGCTGATTGATATCTTTTTAACTTGTCAGAGATCTTAGAAGGATAATAACAATAGCAATGGCTTTACCTGAAATTATTTTATTTTATAGTAATGTAAAATGGTCATTTAAATATATTTAGAAATTGTGCTTTTTGACATACTACCTGCTGCTGGGCTTAGATTTGTCTTTCAGACTTATGGTGACCTGGATACATTTTTTTTTTACTTTTATAAGCAACATGTCCCAAATAGAATGATTAGAATTGGAAATATGATTAGATTTAGTCAGCCACACACGGCAGAAAATATAGATTAGCTGTAGATAAAATTATTGACTTCTCCAACTGCACTTTTGCTAAAATTTTATAGTTTCATTTATAATAAATAAACACAAATAGAGAAAGTAAAATTGTTGACTGCTTTATGACCATCTATAACTAATGTTTTTCATAGAAATGTTTTTCCTTTATTAGTATCATACCATTTTACAAAAAAAGCATTGTAGATAATTAAGCATTGCCATACATTATCGTAAATTCAAGCATTCTTTGACATTTTATTTTACAATATGCAGGTCTTAATCAATCTTAGGTTTCCAGTGCTATATTTTAGTTTCTCTCAATAGTTATTGTAATTATAGTGTTTTACAAGCATAGATAAACTGCAATGTTACATAAAAATAGTTTGAAAGTGGTTAAAAGTTATTCTAAATAACATTGATCTACAGATACAATCACAGGATGATACATCCTCACTAACAGATAATAAAAAGAAAAAGGTGGGAGTGTCTCCTCAAGTTTTCATTCATAAGTTACAGTATTCCATCTCATGCATGTTGTATGCTTTTTCCAGCACTAGGGGGCAGTAAATATATATTTATTTTCAATAGCATATTGGGGGGATCATTGGCCACTTCTCTCAGCAAAAGCCAGCCAGGATGTGTAGTAAAAAGTTTAAAATAACTGTTGATTGAGTTATCTATTGTATCAATGTAATTCTTCCAGGTAGAGAAACATTTTTGTGTTATCCTTACCTAGGAACACATCCAGCCAATCCATTCTAAAGATATGGGGCCGTATTCACAGATCCGGTTTTTAAAAGTACGCAATTATATGCATGCACGTAGCAAGCCAACAGCCACCAATACCCCTGACACTCCCCTCCCACGGCCGTGCAATCGTAGATTTACGCCTCCATAGAGCACCTCTAACTTTAACTGTGTACATAATTACGTAAATTACTACTAATAATAATAAAGTTACTACACATGCGCAGTACATCTGATCCTAAAAATACGCACGCAACTCCCTCTGAAAACGGATCTGTGAATACGCTCCATGGTGCAAAATTTTTCCTTAGATTATGAAAAGGGAGGGGCCTCTGGGATATAATATTGATTTGCATGCTGCTGTACCTACTGCCAACAATAGTTTTCTGTCACCTTGGAAAATGCCTTTGAAGCATTAGCCTATAAAAAAGCCAATTCATAGAAACCTACATTTATTACATAAACCACTGCACTAAAATACTATCTAACTATAAATATTATGTACTGAGAATTATTTCAGTACAACCCTGATTTTGGGTGAACAAAGACATAGCTGTCTAATCTAGTCCTTCTTTGGCTCTCATGTCCATGTGCCTGCTGTTACATATGGCCCGACATTTTTTATCATGTATGTGATAATAAGTTCCAGACAGGGCAATATCTAGCAATTTTGGTGCCCTGGCGAGAAAAGATATTTGCACTCCGTAAGTGTTTATTAAGTCTGGATCCGGTCCATTGTACAATACAAAATTATTCATTTTAAAGACATTTAGGCACAATTATAGCAGCTAAGGATGTTATAAATAATAACGAAATAGCATGACTTCATCAATGAGTGTGATTATTCTTAGGGCCAGATTTACTAAACTGTGGGTTTGGAAAAGTGGAGATATTGCCCATAGCAACCAATCATATTCTAGCTGATATTCTCAAGTATGTAATAGGAAAGTGAGAGCTAGAATATAATTGGTTGCTATGGGTAACATCTCCAGTTTAATAAAGACTTACGGACTGTAAGCTGCATGTGTGTTACATGATGGTTACGTGATGGCAGGAACTCTTTCTCTCCTTGCTGTTGTCTGTGTGCTGACACGCACGTGATTGGCTGTCTTTTACTAGACGTCCTGGCTGCTAAGTTACAGACAGGATGCCCACCCTCTGCACCTCCCTCTGTCGGCTGCTAACCTTGTCCTCACCCTCTCTGGGCCCGATTCAATTGAGCTAAAAGTGTTCGCTGGCGTATTTTTAACACTATTTTCTGCAAAATAACGGGCGCTATTTTTTTTTTGCTATTCAATTATTTTGCAGCGTAAAAAATATGCCATTTTTTTACCGATAGCGTTTATTAAAAATTTGCCCCTATGAGAGGTGCAGATTTTTAACGCTGCCCTGTTATGTGCCCCGACAGGGCATGCTGATGCTTGTAGAACTACAAGCATCAGCATGCCCATGGATGCCAGGGCATGCGGCAGCATGCCCTGCCAGCCAGGGGCCGCTGCGCAGGTGCCCTGTTAAATAAAAACTTTTTGGGAACATCGCAAATCACTTCCTTTTTAAAATACTGCCGGCAATTAAATCTGGGCCTCTGTGTGCATTTGCTTTGGCACCCCTGTGGTGTTCCTCCTGTGAGATTGTGTGAGTGAGTGCCTTACTGTGTCCTGTTTGTCTTATTTGTATTTTTAGTCAATGCTAGTCCATTTTAGTTCTCCTGCTCTCTCTCTCTCCCTCTTTGGCTTCTCCCTCCTGTTTTCCTTCTAGTTCTTCTTATTCCTTCCTTGTTTCCTTTCTGTTTCTGCCAGGTGTCACTTCCAGGGGCTACGACCTGCTAGGTAGCTTGCAGCCCAGACTATCCCCACCATCAGGGGATCTAGTGAAGACCAGGCCCTAGTTAGACTCCGCGCCCTCATTGCATCATCTGTAACACTGTCAATATGTACCTCACCTGCCTGTTTCCAATTCTGGGTGCTAAGTGGTAAGTGCTAAGAAAATGTGACTGTTTCTTTGTACTTACATATGTAGACCACTGGCAGATTTTCTGTTTGCTTCCAGCTGAACTCCTGCAGCAGCCCAGGCCTTTATAGATGGTTAAAAGAAAGGGATTTGTAAAACTAGACTTTGAATCCCACAAATAAAAAAAATCTGATTCTAATTTTTTCTGAATTTAATATATTTATATTAATGTACCCAAATTGCCACAAAGAGAGTTGGTTTACCAAACTACATTAAAAGAACACACTGCAATATTATTGTTGCTATTTAGAAATACCTGCTACCAACATAGGAGCATGACATTTTCAGTTACTATGGGCCTTTAAAACTTTTCGACCAATGGGCTTTGAGAAAAGGGTAATATTTTATTTGCACATATATGCACTGTGGCATTCAACACATTAAATGTTATTGTTCTCTGGGAAATGCTTATATAGGTCACATGTTATATTAACGGTTAATTTTATTTTAGCTTTTTGTTTTTTTCTAAGAAATGGCTATTGGTTAGATCGTGTTGACACATAGTTTTGTTATAGAGATTTATATTTTCAAGAACTTGCTAAAATTGCCCTTACAAATGTACAAATATAAAACCCTTGAGATAATCATATTTCCATGCTTAAACCAATAACCAGCTTAAATTTCAAAAACCTTATTAAGTGGCTTCATTTTAAAAAGAATTGTAATGTCAATATACTTTAAAATAAGTCTGTCTTTGGTTTGCAGTTTGTTTTGGAGGGGTAGATAAAATTTCACTTTCAAGCTTATTTGCTAATTGCTTCTATATTTATGTTCATGCAAATGTAATAATCTAATACTCTTCTGAAAGTTTCTTTCTGAAGTCCTTTGGTCAACCATGGAGAAAGTGTTTGCACTAAATCACAATTAACCCTGAAGGTCAGAACTCAAAGGCTGTGCTACATCCTCCCCAAGTCTTGAACTAGTGAACCTTGACAGTCCAGTTAATATAGCCAGAAAAAAGAGAGATAAATATGAGGTCTCTAATACAACAGCACAGCCTATAAATAAAATAAAGCAACAGAAAAAGCAAAACTTATAAACAAACATTTAAAGCTTAACCAAAATTTCAACACAATTTTTTCTTAAATCACAAGTTTAGTTGATAAAAAGGAGATGTCTAGACATAATGGGCCTTATCCAGACCTACGTAAATACGGCGGGCGGATGTGTAAGATCGGCTGTTCAGCCGATCTGCGCATGCGCCACACATATGCCCGGCATAATCATTGTTTATCTGTGCTCCGGATCTTGTGGAAGGTAGGTGGGGTAGGGAGGGAAATTAGCTTGGAGGGGCAGGATTAGAGGCATTACGCTCCTGTCCCGGCTTAATTACACCTGGTTATGCCGGCTGAAGTTAAGGTAGCCTTCAGCCGGGGTAACTGAATGTAATTACGCCGGGACAGGGGGAGTGTCAGGGGGGGTGAATGGTAGCTACACTGGCCATAAATACGCAAAATGGCAGAGCGTAGCTCTGGATTAGGCCCAATGTACCTGATGCAGTCTGAAGCATAAGCCTGATAGCGTAGTGTATTGTGTAGTGAAATATGCATATATTCACACTGTTCCTTCCCAAAACAGAAATGTGTACAAGTGCGGTTATCCAGATCAGGTACAATGAATAGCTATGAAATCCTGTGATTAAGGAGCATTACAGGGGATGGAAGGGGTGACCCAATGTAGACTATTTATAGTAAGGGTGTATGCCCACAGATTATCTCATTTCCAAAAGTAAATATACCGGCACTAGAAGGCTGGAAACATTTATTGCTCAACATTCTTTTATTAGAGTTGCTAAAGTGATACCTAATATACCTAATATTCTAATTGAATATTGTAATGCCGAAACGTTTGTTTGACATTACAATAACCCTAATCCTGATATCAGTAAGCAATAGTAAGAGCATTAGTAAATGCAGATAGTTGGATAATGGAATCTGCAGCAGGTAATGCAAAGCAATGAGAAAGGCAAGTCAGATGCCTGGTTGCATAGGGAGAGGAATTAGTAGCAGAGAGAGAGAAGTAATGATGCTCCTTTATAGATCGTTGGTACGACCTCACCTAGAATACTGCGTTCAGTTCTGGAGGCCATGGACCATATTCACAGATACGTTTTTGCATGGGGTTATGTTTTTAGGACGGATTAATTGTGCATGCATAGTACCTTTTTCCACGCAAGACACATAGTATTTCCGCATGTAAATCCTCTAGGCATGGACTTGTGAATCGCACTTAGGAACATACGTACGGAGGGGCGTGCTTGTCTTCCGTACGGTCAAAGTTACGTGAGAGTGGGCGGGGGGAGGCATTTAAATGGGCTTTTGAGGGCGCGGTTAGTAAGACACGCATGTACTTAAGTAACATACGCGCATAAGTACACATGTAGCTATAAGGGTGCCCTATGGAGGCGTAAGTCACCGAAAATCCGTCTGTGCGAGGGGCGTGTCATGGGTGTTGCATTGCAAGGTGCGTGCGTAAAAATGTGCGCTTAGTAAACACGGATCTGTAAATCTCCCATATCCCCAGAAAGACATAAATACATTAGAGACTGTGCAAAGAAGAGCAACTAAAATGGTCCATGGCCTGTGTCACAAAACATACCAAGAAAGGCTAGAGGAACTAAACATGTATAGCTTGGAGCAGAGAAGGGGGGATATGATAGCAACAGAGGTGGAACTAGCGAGTTGTGGGCCCAGGTGCAAAAAAATATGCTTTGGCCCTGATGATATCCCAGGTAAACCAGTGGGGAGCTTTGGTGATGCGGTGATGATGGCTGTGGGCCCTTCTATCAGCATGGGACCCGGTGCCATTGCACCTGTTGTACCAATGGTAGTTCCGCCCCTGGATAGCAGCTTTCAAATATTATAATGATTGTGATTGGCTAGAGGAGGATGACAGGAAGAGGAGTAATAGAACACGAGGGCATGAATATAATCTGGAGGGTGGTAGATTCAGAGGAAATGTGTGGAAAAATTACTTCACTGAAAGGCTGATAGATAAGTGGAATATCCTCCCATCTGAGGTGGTTGAATCTAACACAGTAGAACAGTTTAAACATGCTTGGGATAAATCTCAAACTAAATTGAGAGTAAATAAGGTCTAGGGTCAGGATAGTTTTAAATAACAACTGGGCAGACTCTGATGATCTTGGTTGTATAACTTGTAGTAAAAAAAGGGAAGTGGCATGATAGAATGATAAAAGAAGTAAAAAATATCAAGGTGTTTAACCAAGTACCAGATGGAGGCATTTGTTACAACAAGAGATGTATTACAACATGCAGGCATGCACAACTGGAGGGCTGCAGGTTCAGAGAGAATGCAAGGAAAAATTTCTTATCTGAAAGTGTAATAGATGCAATACAGCATACCCTGCAACTGTACCTATTTAGCAGATAAAGTACCGTTTTTTAATGGTCTGTACCAGCTAAAAGGGCTCCTGTACTGGATTCTGGACCAGCAGTTCCCTCCCCTCCTATACTCACCTACCAGTCCTGCAGCATCTTATAACTATAGCAGAGCTGTGGGGACAGATTCCTACAGCTCTGTTAAAGTGACAAGACCTTCTTCTGTGACTTCTTAGATCTTATCATACATGCAAAAGAGAGCAAATTAAAGCCCCGTCCATTCACGGGACAAGCCACGTCCTCCAGGTGTACCGATTTTCTATTAAAAATGTTGGAGGTATGATACAGTAGAAAGCTCTAGAGATCAGGAGAAACATCAGAATATTGCAAATTTTAAAAGCAAAATGAATTCCTGTATACATGTTTCTATATTTTTTTGTGTTAGTCACATTTTGAGCCCTTACTCTACAATGTCCTGATTTCCCCTTCCCTCTTGTTCTGTCTGAACATGCATAAAATAATGTAAAGTAAACTTGCACAATGTACCCTACTGAAACTGGCTCATCTCAGCTTAAGACCCAAAACATACAATTGGTGCCCTTCAATGTATTTTAAAAACCTTGGCGTTTGGTGAATAACATCATATTTTATGCATACCAAATGCATTAGTTCATTGTATGCCCTGATTTGACAAAGAAAACCAGGAAGCTCCCCTGCTGTTCACTTGTTATCTTAAAATATCTGTGAAAGTGGTAAGAGGAACTTCTTCACAAGAACCTGTCAAAAAAACTAGTAACAGATGTTCAATTCTGCATTCATGGATGGATACCACAAGGATTTATAGACTTCTTATGTCAGGGTTTGAAAAACAACATGTTTTAAAACTTCATGTGCACAAATTCTTCAGTCCTATCGTCCCTTTTTACCTTTGGAAACCACAAGAAACATTGTAAGATGAGTAAGTATGAGAGCACTGTTTTATGTAGAAAAAGCTACAAAATGACCACAACCAGGATTTGTTTATTTATCAGAGCACTTTTTGTACTCTAAGTGAAATCTAAGGAATGAAACTTGACAGCTTCTTTTTTCCCATATAATTACTGTCCAACTGCACAATTTCCAGTCCCTGGAAAAGGTAAAGCTGTACCTGATTTTGCATTTCCTAGTTAAAAAAAAGCAAAATAAAAATAAATATAATCAAGTTACAAATAAATGAGCAAAGCAGGAATTTTCCCCTATTATAAACTTGTTACAGACCTGTTTATGACTGATGGCATAGTGCTCAGAAAAAAGTAGCCAATTTAAAATAAGGATGTGCTCACACAATTTCACCTGATCTAAAAATAAATGAAGACATATCCAAGGAGGAGTATTCTGGTGCCAGCCAGCGGCGTCCTCTGATACATGAATGCTGCCATCATCGTACATGCACATGATCAGAACCAACCTACCAGATTCCCTGTCTAATAGACACATGACAGTTATCACCAATCCCTGGCTGAGGTGCGCTATTTAAATCCCAAGCACTGTTCAAATAGTGCAAGAACAACTTGGTCTTCTAGTTCCCTGGCTCCTGAGTATCTCTGTTATCTCTTCCGAGAGAGAGCATTACCCAATGGTACCCCGTGGTTCTCTATTGTGGCTTTGATCTCAGCATTACCATCAGCTGCTCTGTGGATCCCAACAACAAAAGGAATATATCGCACAGAGATTTGTTTATATATTTTCAATATTTATAGAATATCAGCTTAAAGGGTGCAGCATATTAACCTCTATTATAATTAGAACAAGGGAAAAGGACACACATATAAAACACTACCAATTACATCAAACCCAAATTTATATGTAATGGTTGCGGAGGTTTTAGAAGCGCACACCTAAAAATTTCTCAGAGCCAGTTGCAAGTTTAAAACATCAAATATTTATTTCTATATTAAAAGCTAGGTGAAATATAAAGTAGACATATATTTAATCACAAATGTCTATAGACACATATTGTACAAAGAAGACCTGCAGTAGATAGAGTTCATAATTGAACAAGCAGTATATAGAGGGTTATCGTTACAGAGTAGCACATAAAGACATGGGGTAAATAAAATGTTGGCAACAATGATTCCAATATACAGCAGGGAGAAGGCAGCCACAAAGCTAAATAGCTAAAGTATCTCTACCACAGCTCCAATGTCAGCATTACTGTCAGCTGCCCGTGGATCACTACCACTGCCCCGATCTTAGCATAACTATCAGCTGTTCCATTAATCTTACTGTGCCTTCAATCTCAGCTTTACCATCTCGTGTTCTGTGTATCACTATCACAGCTCTGATCATCAGCTCATTACCCTTCACCAGTGTACCTCCTGTCGGATGTGGATTTTTATCACAACATTTAGCCAGTCTAGTCTAGTTCCAAGTCTAGTCCAGCTCCAGTCTGGCTTCAAGTGCTGTCCAGTCCAGTTCGAGTCTGGTCTCTAGTCCTGTCCAGTCCAGTTCCAGTCTGGCTCCAAGTCCAGTCCAGAGTCTGGTTTCTAGTCCTGTAGAGTTGAGTCCAGTTCCAGTCTAGTTCCAAGTTCAATCCAGTTAAAGTCTGTGTTCTAGTTCTGCTCAGTCCAGTTCCAAGTCCAGTCCAGTTCAAATCTGGTCTCTAGTCCTGTCCAGTCAAGTTCCCGTCTGGTTCCAAGGCCAGTCCAGTTCAAGTCTGGTCTCTAGTCTTTTCCAGTCCTGTTCAAGTCTAGTTACTGTTCCTGTTATCTAGTCCATTAGCAGAGCTAACATTAGGCCTCCTAGTTTCTGTTACTCTTCTGAATCCCCAGCATTCCCCAGGGAACCCATAACGGATACCCAATTCAGTCAGTCCATGATACCAGGGATCTGCTGAAGGCTGACAATTAACACATATCACACCATCATGTTAACATTTACCTTCTTAATGCAATACAAAATGTAGGGATGCTTATGCATTGCATTGGTTTAAAACAAAAAAAACATAATATTTTTTTCAAAATATATTTCTTTATTATTATAAGTTAAGTGCATTTATATTGTCACTGAAGTTCCTGCACAAAGCATACCAACCATGTCCACTATAAATTTTAAATAAACGTTATTAATATTATTAATAATAATAATAATAATACATTACAGTACAACACTCTGCACTTGTGTTTGGATTATGGGGGAAAGGAATCATATCTGTGAAAGGAGTTGAGATATGCTGGGAGTTACTGTGCACTTGTGTAACCTGCTTTACTTGTCTTGGGATCCAGAGCTAAGGCCTTCCATTATTTATGTTTGTCAGGACCTCTATATCTATGCATAGGAAGCAGCTAACCTTGTCTCCAACATATACAAAATGATCCCGAGATACCTGTCCACTCTCCACAAATTCACAAATTTCTGAGGCATAAGGCAATCGCAAGTGGGTGAAAATGTTTAAATACACTCACACCTCTTCTCAGAAAACAATAATATAAACCTCTTTCAATGAACTGTTAGAATAGGTGCCTCTATCCATCATATTTTACAAAAATGATGGAAGCAAGCATTATTAATATCTTATTGCTGTCTGTGTTCCCAGCAACTTTCCAGATGCCCCCAGTTCCCGACGCTACACATAATGTAAAAGAACACTTTTTCTAAATTTGTATATTACGTGTACAGTACTTTCATATTATGTGTACTTTTGAATGGTAAAGGCATGGGAAAGTTTTCTCTGAGGTACTGATAACATCATGACCGACGACATTTTGCTTGGATAAAATATTTGTTATAAACATGCCTGAAAATGTTTAAAGTTATTGCAACAAAACATTGTTCTTTACAAAAGGCTTGGACAGCAAGGTAAAAAAATATAATATAGGAAAGTTCCAGGTCCTTTTTCGATTAATTAATTGAGAAGCGGAGGGTTAATGCTTAGCCCGAGCAAAAGTGTGGGTGGGCCGAATCGTGTCACTCACCTTGCTCATTGTTCATTGGTTCTGGTAGGAGTGGGAGGAGCTGTGGCCTGTGTGTTTTCACAAAACCAGTCAGGACCTTAAGACTTCCTCTTTTCTCATCTGGATTCCAGCCAGCTGTTTATTAATGGTGCTGTATATTGTTGCCCGAGGTTGTAGACACGTCTATATGGACGGTCTCGTGTGGTGCATAAGTGAAGCTTTGTGCTGAAGGCTGTTGTTCGCAGTAGTGGTAAGGTTGACATTGAGTTTGAGTATTTTATTCATAGTAGTGTCGGATCAATGCACTGTTATGTTGATTAATGTCAAATGTGATTTGTTAAATTTGATCATACGCTATAGTACTTGCTTTCTTGGCCCCCATCAAATTTTAATTCATTAAACTAGTTTGTAAAAGTTAATTAATTCAAATTTAGTTCCCAAAGAAGTTGTCTGTATCTTTATTCTAGTTGTTTAAGTTAGTGTTAAGTGAGGTAAGTGTTGCAGGGAGGTCACACACATCATGCATGGGACGTTCAGGGTCAGTGCTAGCATGTCTGGAACCTTTTATAAATATAACAATCACAGTGCTGTGCCCAGGACAGGAGAATAGAGGAAACACTGACTCCTCCATCTGATCAGGTGACTGGTCACATGGGCTAGACATCAGCAGAGGTCCTTTAGCGCACTTGGATCTAGCATCTACCTACAGAACAGACTGGTGCTTCTGTATTGAGGACTGGCGCTGGTTCTCACAGTTGTCACAGGTCTGGCTAAATGTCAGCTCTGAGAAGCACAGGGTTTGAGCGGCGGCACCTATCCAGCATGGAGCCTGGATGCGCTGCATTCCCCCGCAGAGTGCACCGCGTCGGCCCTAAATTACCCAAATATTTCCATATTGTCTCTAATTTGAAGCAGTATTTGTTAATCATGTTGTACTTTAATAAGGATGTGGAAAAATACAGGACAAATGCATTAAAATTAACTAAATACCACACATATACAATAACATTTCATCAAAACAATTGCAGGACAATACAACCAAAGGCAGAGCACCTTTAGAAACATCCATTGTGTTTCTTTAGGAATATCGGGCCAGATCCAAAGCTACGTCCGCTAGCGTATTTACACTATATGGAGACGGAGAAACGCTAATTTGTATGTTCTGTACATGCGCGCGGCAGATGTAACTCTGAATGTACGTACCAGCCTGGTATCAACAGCGTAACTATGAATGAAGGGGCGTGACAACCATACGACACCTGTAATTACGCTTTGGAGGTGGGGTGAGCCATTTACATCATACAACAGTAAGGATGTGCTTAGGCACTTATGTACGTCCTGCCATTACGTACAACAGTAGTTACACTTGAAAAGTTAAGGTAGGGTTTGGAAAGTGTAAAACGGCTAAAGTACGTATAAGTGAGGGGGGTGCCTAGGGGAGTGCATAGCAAATACGCTGTGCGTTGAAACGTAAAGGTAACATAGGTCTGGATCCTCTCATTTTCAGGTAAGGGTATACTACAAAGACTTATCGACTGAAATCTGATGGGGAACCACTGCAAACATTTCCCAGATCTGGCCAGAAGTTTTTCATTTAAATCAACCTGTTTCTAAATATGAGTTCACTTACGTAGCATGGCACCATTTCCAAAGCATAATGCTAAGGTATTGGTTATATGTGTTGACATCAGATATAATCCATTACAAAAGAGGTGGGAGGAAGATTTAGGCATCCATTATATAACATGGTGGTATACTGGCCACCTAGGTGTAAAAAGTAGCCATAGATTTTGTGGGTATTTTAACAGAGAAAATAATACTTAAACATTTTCCATAGCTAAGCCATAAATAAGGAATGACTAAAGGCGGGAGCTTCAGCAAATCAGCTATCCACAATCAGGATTTGGCGTTATGTGTATAATTGAGATAAAATGGGTATAGTGTAGATCAGGGATTCTCAACCCCGTCCTCAAGCACCACTACTGGTCCATGTTTTGTAGGTCTGCCTGCAAAAACTGTGAAGCTTTTGGAAGGATAAGGGTAAGGAAAGGGGAGGGTTAACAGTCAGTTATGAGCACACCTCCAGCAAGGAGATTTAAAAAACTTGGACCATTAGTGGTACTTGAGGACAGGGTTGAGAACTCCTGGTGTAGATATTTTCAGCAAAGTAGGAATTTTATTGAGCCAAGGTCAACTGCCTACGATGTAAACCTTCAAACTGCCTGCGGTTTATATCTAAAAGATGGTGGCTTGGTGATTTTGTCGCTTAATTGTGACTTATATATAGGTAGGTGACCTTGAGAGTCAAGGATGCCAAGCTTTATTTCAAAATGATCGGTCCACTTTTGTCATGCAAACATGTTTGTCATCCATAGAGACTTTACCTACTTAATAAATTACCTTATGTAGCATGCTATACTCACATCTAAACTACTACTACTACTTTTCAAAAATGAATTACTTCAGCCAATTGGCGTTCACTAAAGTCAGTCTAGACTGATGTTGGATGCATTAACCACCAATGCTGTCCTGAGTAACCCCCTTGCCATCTCTGTACTCAGCACCTTTAAATAAGGAGGTTAAAAACACTAGACAGGATCCCAATGATTCCGTGAAATATTTCCCAGAGGTCTGCGATTTCACAATCTGTGCATGTAAACCCGATAAGTGAACAATCCATTTTATCCAGACACCGAACTAATGACCAAGAAAAAATGTGTCCTTTTAGCGCCAAATATGGGCAACAACAGTTAAATAGATTGGACACAGAAGAATATATAGATAAATAAATAAAATATAGAACAGAAAAGGAAAACTGATATTCACTGAGCAGCTGCACTATAAGAAGCCACTCTATTACATAAAACAAAATAATAAGTACTGCGCTGTTTGAACCAGATAAAAGGTGACTAGAATAGGTACATAGGTAGAATGACTAGTTTAAAAATAGTTGCATATAGATGAGATGAATACTACTGGTTGAAAAAATAAAACAATTTTATTGTTATCTTTAAATATATATTTAAAATATATTTGTAAGTGGCAAACAAAAGAATCGATAGAATGTCCAAGGATATAAAATCCTATAATATATCAGTTAGCTAGAACACCTAATTGGTGCAAATAGGCTAAATCTCCTTTGAGAGGAGAAGAAATTGGAGAGCCCAGCAATAGGATTAAGTGTATGTTTATACAATGTTGCTTGGTACCAAGTATTAGTATCAGTAAAGCTCGCACTGAGATGTATTTCAAATAGATGAGGGAAGTGAGAATAAATCTGAAAAGTCTATAGATGTTTTTCCAACATGTAATGTAGGAGAAATATAGGCATATAAGTGGGGATAGGACTTCTTACCAAGCTGGCGGGCAGGCATGGGTCTGCGCTGGCCAGCTGAAGCTATCTTCTCCTTTACTACATTAAATGGAGATTCTTTCGGAAGATGGGCAGCTCCTCACACTGGTAGAAGAAAGGGATGTTGGCAGTCTTCAGTTGATGTGAGCATTTAGCTCCCTCGGTGTGCCTGCGATCTACTCCTTTACCTCGTTAAACGGTGAATCTTTCAGAGGGGAGACAGCCCCTAGGCCAGTAGCAAGTAGAAGAGGTATCAGCCTTCGAATGAAAAGAGCATAAGGTGTGCGTGGTATGATGTTAATTCCACGCTAAGTTTCCTTTGAAGAGCAAACTCAGTCCAAACGTATACTATTGGGTCTTGAGCCACAATTAAACAATCATACAATCAGCAACTGACGCGTTTCATAGCAACGAGGCGTCACTTCATCAGGGGTATGACCCGAACTAATGACACCTAAAACAGCTTCAGCAGGGATCTGAGATAGATAGATAGATAGATAGATAGATAGATAGATAGATAGATAGATACCAACATTCCTTTCCAACAAACAATGGCATTGCATTTATTTTTACTTGTAGAACTTATTTAACTCTCCTTTGACATCTTTCTATGTATATAGAACACAGCAATGTTTATTGAATTGTTCCCAGTGTTCTGGTACTCTACCTACTTTTGTATATCATAGCATACTTTTCCCCCCATATGTTATATTATTATAAAAAGCTTTCAAAGGCTTTTTTGTACAGTTGTATTTTATGTGGTTATGAAGGATTCTATATGCATTTAGAATTGGAACAAATGGGAAACTACAAAAGAAAAGCAATATAGAAAGCAGTGAACAGATACCGAATCTACAAATATAAGAATGACCAGGCTGTTCTTTGCAAGCTGTGTTTGTTTTTACTTGTACATCAAACAAGAGATGGAGTTTACAAAATATAGCCAGAACTGCCAACTCTGTGTCTAATGGGCTTCATTCTAGAGCAGGGGAATTCTTTTAAAGACAGGATTTAATGTTAAATCACTGGCCTAATTTTTATGATGAAGCTTTTGGAACACTTTACCTGACTAATGTGGTAATTTCACCACCATTCCCTGGCGAGAGGGAGTAGCAAAATAGTTTAAAATAGTTAGGTGCCAAATCACAAATTGCTTAAACTGCTATTGTAACTATTGTTATAAAAACAAAAATAACACTTTTTGCAATGCCCAAGATAGGATAAGGGTGTTTCTTATTTCCATAAACCTCGGCCATTTAAAAATCCTAATTTGACCTACGGCCTGATTCAGGCTTCCAGGTTCCCCACACCTTCCATGGGTTTCGTTTGGATGCTTGATGGAACTGTGCATGTGTGGGACTCCATACTAATTGGGAATCAATACAACCCAGCTAGACTTCAGAGCATACTTCTGACAGAGCCTGGCTAAGTTAGCAAGTAGGTGTTCCGTCTTAATCAATTTACAGAATAGGACTCTCTAAAGAATCAGTGTCCCAATGCAAATAACAGAATTTTACAAGTTGCTAATATTGGACCAAATCCAGACTCCCGCACGCTTTCCTGAGGTCTGGAACTATGCACAAAACAGGATAATGAACTCCCTTCTGCTGCACGTAGTTATGGACACAGAATTGGAAGTTGCTGCTGTGATTGGGATCTTTTAGAGGTGGATACAGCCTAAAACTTATTTTTGGCTGTCTCTATTTCAAAAAGGCCACCGTTTTTAAAATAATTTATTTTAGAAAGGGTAAGTAATGCGATAGGCATACTTACCTATTACCCGTCGCACTGACTTGAGAGGTGAGTAACACTCTCCAGGGAGTTTTAGGGTTAGGCAGTGGGTAACGGAGGGTTAGGGTAAGGAAAGGAGAGGGTTAGGGTTACGGTAATGGAAGGGGAGGGATAGGATCACAGTAATGGAAGGGGAGGGTTAGGGTCAGGCTTCAGGGAGGGGAATCTTAGAGTCAGGCTGAGAGGAGGGGAGTATTAGGGTTAGACTGGGAGGAAGGAAGTCTTAGGGTTAGGCTGCTGGGAAGGGAGTTTGGTTTAAGGTAATAGAAGGGGAGGCTTAGGGAAACTTACCATTCGGAGAACTGTGTTCGGTGCTCCAGGGGTTGATTGCTTTGCCTGCTTCGACAGAAGCAATCGATTTCCCAGCCAGTTCGGAACTGGCTGGCAGAGAACGGCCCTATCGAAATAGGGCCGTTTGCGACAGGGAACCACCCCCATACA
>WWET01001580.1:339787-358081 GCA_011038615.1 Limnodynastes dumerilii | reverse complement strand
TTAGAATGATTATAATTTCAGACTAGTATAAATGCATTTTTTGAATTTTAGCAATTCCGAGAAAATTCGCATTCGCAAAAGAAATTTCGCAATTCGATTTTTTGAAATTCTGATTTTCTAACCGGGGACCCACACCCATTGCAGACAGGTCTGGCTGGTTCCTCGTCCCTCTGGCGAATAACTCATGTCATTGCCATGACTGCATTAATAACCTCGGTCCGTCCAAGGCCAAATCGCCTTAAAATCGCCCAAAATGCTGACTTTTAAAATCGCCATTTTTAAAATCGCCATGTTGATTTTGAAAAGTCAATACATACAAATCTCTGGATTTATTATCTGTTCATTATAAAAATGTAACAGAATTTCATGGTGGTGGCCGGGCTACAACAACATGTATTTTCTAATAAAAAAAAAAAAGTTCTGTTCCCCCTCATATACTCCCCATAATAATTATATCCCCTATCATGTGAATGCATAAATATGTTCCCCATTAAGTGTGAAATGAGGGGATAATTAATTTTAACATGATGGCGATTAAACCCCTGCAGAGTGTCACCCCACTGGCAATCTTTTTATGTGACCTGGGGTCTAATGGGAAGGGGGGTGATGAAGTGGGTCCCTAATGAGAAGTCAGTGGAAGGGTTTTAAGAGGAGGGAAAGGGTGTTGTACTTTCTCTTTCATCCCTGGATCCCACTAGTGTGCTAGACTTAGGATGTTTTTGTCCACCCATCCCGCCCTTAAGATGTAGGTCACCTCGTTATAGGTGTAGGTGTTTGGGCAGATGATTTTGCTTTACCATAGATCGAGCTGTGGAGAGGTTTTGGACCTTGGTCTTTTTACAAGGCTCCTAGGGTGCTCTTTTTTTGATTATTTGTTATAGGTCAGCTTGGTGGCTAGTCAGTTGTGTAGTTAGCTAGTTGAGTTTTTATTGGTTCGTTGAAAAGTTTTTAGTAGTTTAGGAGATCTTAAGTGTCTCGGATCTGTGCAGGGTTTATTATGCAATTGGTGTAAGCTTTGATTGATAGAATGCAAATGGCATGTTTGTTTGTTTGTTTACTGTTGGTTGGTGTTTTGAATTGTTTTAACATGCAATAGGCGTGTTGATTAGGTTTTGCTCCAGCGTGCGGGATTGGTCTTGGTTAAGTGTTGATAAAGGCATTCATTAAGGGTTGTCATTACCTTCTGGGGAGTTTATTAAATTAGCAATCATTTCCCCCTTAATTTAACAATCATGTCCAACTTAATTACATTAGTAATATTTCCCCCGTTAATTAAATTCACCAGCATGCCCGTGTATATGGTCCCTGTCATGATATAATTGAATATTTTGTCTATAAAGTAATATCCAAATATTAAGTGACCTTTATTTAGCCTGAATATGGTTCTGTTAAACACTGACTTGAATTTAGTCATGCAGAACGTATTATGGCTCACCTGTAGTAAATGCCATGATGATATTGGGGGGTCACAAAAGCCAAATCTCTAAGGAAGAGTTTGTCCAGAGCAAACTTGTCACTTTTCCCAAATGTAGGGGCTGTTGGAGTGAGGAATTCTTTTGCTTAAATGTGTAGTCCCAGATACAGAACTTGCTCACTTCATGGGATCTTTTTAATAAGGAGGGTTTCCATATAAGTATTCTATAATCCCAGGAAGGGATGATCTTTGCATAGGTCTTTCTGTGTTTTCCCCTTTTTACATTTACATAAAAGAGGCAGCACAGTGGCTCAGTGAGTAGCACTTGTGTCTCACAGAACTGAGGTTATGAGTTTGATTCCTGGACTAGGCCTTATCTGTGTGGAGTTTGTATGTGCTCCCTGTGTCTGTGTGGTTTTTCTCTGGTAGCTCCGATTTCCTCCCACACTCCAAAAACATGCTGGTAGGTTAATTGACTGCTGAATAAATTAACCCAAATGTCTGTGTTAGGGAACTTAGTATGTAGCTCCAATGGGTCAAGGAAAGCTGTGAGTGTGAAATATTCTCTGTAAAGCACTACATTATCTGATGGTGCTATATAAAAACCTTTTTATAAGTAAGAAACTATTTTGTATGTCAATTTTATTATGATTATTATTATGATTATGATGATTATTATTATTATTATTATTATTATTATTATTATTATATATATATTATAAGCATTGTGATTATTATCATATTCCAAATATCAATTAATAAGTTCATGTCTCTGTGTTATTATGGATTCACGTGTCAGACCAGCTTTGCCATTACACATTACTTAATGGTAACAGAAGAGATCATTCTGAGTTGATGATAATTCTGATAAAGCATATTTTTGTGTTAGATTTGTGTAAAGGAGAACCTAAGACCTACTGCGAATAGTCTTGTTGGTAGTAGATTATTGGTAATAAGTCATATTTAGGGTAAATATATAAATACATAATGTCCGTTAGCCTAATACTTAATTTTGACCCCCTGATTAGATTACTAATTATGTGCCCCATTAATTAAATTAATAATTATGGCCTCTGACGTTCCCATGCTGTCTGAGGTTATACATATAATTTTCATTTACTTTAGGATGTCCTGGCAGCAGGACTGTTTGTGGCATTTATACCAGGGTTTTATATTTTGCCAAGCCATTGCCTCTGGATTAAAAGCTTTAAACACTGAATCCATGACAGAAGATCCCTTCCAAGCTGATAAGATTATGATTAAAATTGTATAAATATATTATATTATATATAAAATCCTTTTTATTTTTTAATGTAATGGACCGGCTATTACTGTATTATAATATATTGGTAAATTATGCAACGCAGCAGGCTCTGGATGGCAAGACATGCTGATGCTTGTGACCAAGTGCCAGCATGTCCAGTAGTGGTCATATATATGACTTTATTAATTAATTAATTAATTAATTTATTTGTTTATTTATTTGGTTATATTGGCAGGGGGAGACATTAGTTAACTCCTTTAACCCTGTAGTCTGTGCTCCTACGGCCTCGATGTCGGTCATTACACTACTGCAATTTTTTATGCGTGCCATTCAGAGTTGGTGTTTCTGCTGAAATATGCAACTCTGGATAGGACGTTTAGTGAGTCCGCTTTGTGGATCTGCTAAAACTCTGGTCCTTTGTATCAACTTCGTGGACAAATGGGAATAATGGCATTTTTTAAACTGCTCTCAAAATGACAGTAATTCATGCACTATTAACCATGTATTTAAAGGTTAAGTGTTGTTGCAATTATTGTCATACAAGTTGCATACTGGTCATGTAATCTCTGATTAAATGGCATGAAAAATAATGTTTTAGCCTGTATAATAGAGAGGATCTTAAAATCCTAACTGGACTTTCTTTAAACATTTTTAGCTGTAGCTGGTAAAATTGCTGAAGGGTTAGAATGTGTCCTGTGATAAACTAAATAATCTAGGAATCATAATTGTTTTTATGAAGCACAAGATGTAGAATAACACTATAGTTAACATTTTACTTTTAACAAAAAAAATTATTTGTAAAATTTGTAGAGAGGTAAACTTTTGACTAGAAAGACTTCACTTAGTGTGTCATTAACTCCCATTACACAAACATTTGGTGTGCTTAAGTAAGCAGAGTAGCTTTTGACAATCAAGTACCTAATCATTGAAGCGCAATATTGAATGAGTGTGCTGTAATAAGTGCATTTCATGAAAGGCTGCCTTTCAGTACTTATTCTAAGGGTGACTGATTGTTTAAATCATTCAGAGAATATGTTTTATCTGGAACTAATATGTCAGGCATTCAGTAGCAGTATTTCCAATAACATTAAATACAATATAAACAGAAATAGCTTTTTCATAAATCATTATCTGGAGGGCCGTGTTGCATGTCCAAACTAACTTGTTCATTTGTTTCAATTGCTATTTGAAAATTGGAGAACATATACAGAAAATATAGTCAGATGTAGACTAAGGACCAGATTCAGAGTTACGAGCATGTGCGATGCGGAATCGCACATGCTCATTTGACTACGGGCTATTCAAGGATGCACTTTCGTGCATCCTATAGCCCACTCTGAATAGCACGTAGGGTGCTGTTCAGAGTAGTATGCGGATGTGCAAGGCGCATCCGACTTGTTAAAAATTAGTCGGAGCCTTATTGGCTCCGACTTTTTTTTTAAACGTTTTTTTTTTTTAAGTCCCGTCCCCCCCGCCTGCCCCGCCGCCGCAGTCTGTGTAAAAAAATAAATAAATAAATAAATAAACTCCCGGCCAACAGGGCATACTGCCGGTAGTAGAAGTAGAGGCGCAAGAATGCCCATGAATGACAAGGCATGCTAGCGCTTTTAGAACTACTATCGGCAGCATGCCCTATTAAAAAAGCTTACACATGGCAATTTAAAGAAAAAAAAAATACAGTGCCCGCTCCCTAAAAATAAAAAACGCTTCATGTGGCCCCACACAAATGAATAAATTACATTGCACAAGTGCCCCATAAAACATAAATAATTATGCAACCATTGCCCCATAATAAAAAAATCATAATGCCACCAGTGCCACATAAAACATAAAAAATGTGCCACCATTTACAGTAAATACATAAAATATATCGGCATATATGTCCCCTTTAAAAAAAGAAAATAATTTAAAAAATCCCCAAAATCTGGCCTGAAAATAAAGAAAAACAACCTTACCTGTTCTGATGGGGGTCCCGGTCCAGTCTTGTAAGCTTTTAATCCGGAGGGGTGGTCTTGGCAAAAAAAAAAACCCTATTGGAACGTCGCTTACTATGTCCTGCAAGCAGGACATCCCCGGCGCTAATGACAGGTTGGCTGGCCTTGGGGTATATATATACCCTCTGCCAGCGTGTGAAATTTGCAAAGTCTCACGATGGAAATTGGGATTTAACACGCTACACTGCGTGGGAAATCCCTATTTCCATTGTGAGACTTTTTTTTTAAGCTCCGGTGAGCTGCCTCTACGATTCCACCAGCTCTGAGCTGGTGGAATCGTAGGGCTATTTCCGCATGCAGCGGACTCATGTGCAGGGAGTATTTAAATGAGAAAAGCAGAGCTTTTCTTATTTAAATATCCTGGCACACCCCCCTTTGCAGTCGGAATCGGATGCTGGCGGATACCATAAACTCCGCCAGCAATCCGACTTCCTTCCGCATGTAGTGCATGCGCAGATTTCTAAAAAAGCATTGCATCCGTGTGAAATTCACACGGATGCGATACTCTGAATCAGGTCCTAAAGTAGAAGTGGGAACTGTCAGAGAATATGAACCATCTAATAAGCAGAGATGAGGGTCATCATTTTCATATCAGCTGTGTTTGTAAGGCTGGATACATAGTGAGGTATTTTTAGCATTAGAGCTTAATGAAATTGCTAAAGTAAGTAAACCATGGATTATTCATTTGTCCAGAAACGCTGAAAAACATAACACTGGACATGACCTTCAGGTCCTACTCTTTCCTTGCATACATTTGTGAACAATAAATATACAACTATCAGTTGACCATTTTTTTTTTAATCAATTGTTTGATTTATAAAATACTTTTACCAATTTATTTGGGATTTTATCTATAATATCATCCCAAGTAACTTTTCCAACCACCCTTGTTTTGTGACCCTTGGGGTTATATGTGGAAAATGCAGCTGCACAGTCTGATTGTCTTCTATTTGCAAGTACTGATTATATCTGGTAAAACAAGAAGCACACTTTACCCAGCGCTGATAATAAGCTGCAGCTGTTACAATTATAACTACTGTGTTCCACAAAACACAAACCTGGATATTTGCAAAATGTATTTGACAATTGCTACAGCTCTGCTTTAAGTAAAGTTCAAAAGCTTAAAGGTTACAAGAAAGTCCCCCAGGTGCTTTGAATTTTAAGGGTTCATATAATTCCTACAGGAACCATCCAAGGGATCTTCTATTATAAATTTCAGTTTATTATAGAAGAGTTTTCAGCCTATTCAGAAGATGTCACCCATTTACAGCTCTTTTGAATACAAAGTAGGCTCCAATGTTATGAATTAAAAGAAAATAAAGATGTAATCAGTAAAATTTATTTATTAAACTAAGTTTAAAAGATGCAAAGGTGCAGTAACAGTGCAGAGACGGACAAAGCAAAACCAGACACTCATATCTATGAGGCGTAGTATGCACCCTATAGTTGTAATAGGTCCTGAGAAAATAGTTAACATATAAGGGGCTCAGGGAGAGTAGATGCTCCGCAGCTTGTCTGGACACGTGTTACCCACACCAGACCGACGCGTTTCAGATGATTACTTCGGTTTTTGCAATTATTTGCATACTAATAATTTAGGACCGGATTCAGAGTTCCGAGCATGTGCGATGCGGAATCGCACATGCTCATAAGACTATGGGCTATTCAAGGATGCACTTCCATGCATCCTATAGCCCAAATAGTTTCGCATCCATGTGAATTTCACACGGATGCGTAGCTCTGAATCCGGTCCTTAGGTATTAATTTAGCTTTTGTTTGCACTGCAGTCAAGTGGCTGAAAATTATTTGGACTTAACTATTTACATTAAAGATGAAACAATTCAGACTTGTACATTTAGGAAAATTATTGACTCCATTCTTTTATTGTATTCTGCAGTTCCCACCACCAAGAATGGCATAAGAATGTTCCAGGACGACTATTTAGAAGGCTAAAAAAAAAACTACAGTGAAGTGCAAGTATTAGATAAATAATTATAAGAAATGAAAGAACAATTTTTTCAGAAAAAAAATATGATGTCAATTTTTTAAACAATGCACAACAACAATTAATCTCATAATTATTTATCTAATACTTGCACTTCACTGCAGTTTTATTTTACCCTTCTAAATTGTCCTCCTGGAACATTCTTAAACCGTTGGTGGTGGTGGGAACTGGAGGAATTAGTAAAAGAATAAAGTCAGTAATTTTCCTAAATGTACAAGGTTAAATATTTTCATCTTTAATGTAAATAGTTAAGTCCAGATAATTTACAATCATTTCACTACAAAAAAAAGTTAAATGAATATCTAAATAATTAGTTTTCAAATAATTGCAAAAATCATAATTCACCTTAAGAAAGACCTAAGTAATTGGCTGAAACGCCTTGGTGGGGCATGGCTAACACGTGTCCAGATCAGCTGCAGGGCCTCTACTCTCCCTGAGCCCATAAATGTTAAACCTGTTCTCGGGACCTATTACAACTTTAGGGTACATACTACTCCTCATAGGTATGAGTGTCCGTTTTTGCTTATCTCTGCACTGTTACTGCACCTTTGCATCTTTTAAATTTTATTTATTAATACATTTTACAAATTACATCTTTTGTTTCTTTTAATTTATAACATTGGAACCTACTTTGTATTCAAAAGAACCGTAAATGGGTGATGTCTCTTGAATAAACTGAAAATTAATTAATTTTATGTAGAAGATCTCCTAGATGGTTCCTGTAATATTATATGAACTTTTAAAATTCAAAGCACCTGGTGGACTTTTTTTTATAACCTTTTATGTTTTGAACTTTAATTTAAGCAGCACTGTAGCGATTGTCAAATAATTTTTTTCAGATAATGAATACATTTATTTTTATTAAAACCTATTACTAAGTGTTTTTGGTGTTACATATAACTGACATGGATTTGATGTATTGCTTCAGTAGGTGAGACTCATTGACAGTTCTTATTTTCTTATTTAGTTTCATCACTAAATACATTTTAGTGAAATTCCTCTATGTTTACATAGCCACCTTTTGAGTTTAAAATTGTTTTATTGTCAAACCTCACATACATTTTATGTAGCATAAAATGTTGTGGTATGTATCTTTTGAAGGTTTTCTCTGTGTTCTGGCAAGAAAATTAGCTATGTTACCTCCTTCTGGTGGGCTGGGGGGTGTTTTGTGGTTGAACTGCTAATTCACAGGTTTGTGTGTTTGATTACTGTGGGGTTATAGACCACACCATGCACAATAGATGCCCTACTCTGTTCTTTTCATAGTCTTACTGTTCTTGGGCTGGATCCAGACAAAAGTAAATTAGTTACTCCTGGGCTAAAAAATGTTGATTGCAGGGGAGTCATATTTCATCTGTTGCAAACAGTATTAGAGTTGGGAGGTGATGTTTCCTATCCCAAGTTTAAATAACAATGTGATAGTAAAGCTAGTCAGTATCTGTGTGCAGTAAGCAATTCAAAGATATATCCCTGCATGCAAAGAATACAATTAACTTGACTCCCCCTGCAATTAATATGGTTTAGCCCAGGAGTAACTAATTTCAAGCACTTACTTAAGTCTGGATCCAGTTTCTTGTTTGTATTGCTTAAGAAACATGTCTATTAAGGCTCCAACCATAATGTTATAATTTCATTGTTTTTTGAGTGGTAAATTTGCAAAGGTGTGTAGGAAACCTTAATTCGACATGTTAAACCATAAGGTTTTTTTTTATTTGTCTATGTAATTATTTATTTATTTAATAACATTATAATACCCCGTTCAGATTACCAGCTTTTTCTGGCAATCTGATCGCGAACCCCAGCTCTCTCTAGCCGGGTCTTAGAGCCGGTTAAAAAGAAGGGGTTTGCGGAGAAAGCCGGGTCCCGCGGCTCCACTGTACAGCGGTGACCAGGGAAATCACTGCTGTCAGTGTGAAAGAGCAGCCCAGCGTGTCCCTGCAAATCCCCAGGGTTTGAAAACCCCGGGTATTTGCAGGGCTGGCAATCTGAACGTGGTATTATTTTAAACAAACAATATAAAACAGTACTTGGTAATAATAGATAAAAGGGAATAAGAGGGAAGGTTCTAAATATCAGGAATGCTAAGATAACAACAGTCGACTTTAGTGTTGTCAAGAAGACAACCTGGTTGATTTATATTTTGTCATCATTCATATATATATATATATATATTATGCAAAGAGGGGAAAGAAAGAAAGAAAGAAAGAAAGAAAGAAAGAAAGAAAGAAAGAAAGAAAGAAAGAAAGAAAGAAAGAAAGAAAGAAAGAAAGAAAGAAAGAAAGAAAGAAAGAAAGAAAGAAAGAATAGCAAAATAACAGAGAAATATTTAATCACTATTAAATCTTGTCACTAGCTTGTCAGATCATATGACCTAGTTTTCTCATAAAATATTTTATTTTATGCCTTTTTTGGGGGGGAAATCCTGATTTTGTTTTGATGACAGCTGAAGACATTGCTTGTCAGTTAAAAAGGTACCTTACAAAATGTTGGATACTTTACAGTGGCATGTAATTAAAATAAACTTTAATTTGTTTTAAACTGGCTCCAATATATGTAGCTCTAGTAATTCTAATATTACATTTTGTGTGTGCAGTAAAATTCATTTATGGTAGGATATCGTATACATGGTAGAACATACAATTTTTTTTTTTAAATTTTACAACCAAAGTTTTATTTAAAAAAACGTAAGTTACAATTCACTTTATATACTGTATAGTAACCACTATTTCTACATATGACATATATATTCTTGCTTCATTCAAGCCTTATAACACAGTAGTGTTAACTAACTTACTTGGGTGGTATGTAGCTGCTACAGGGTGCAGGGGTAAAGAGACCTAAAGCAGTTTCACCCCAGAAATGATCAGTATTTCTTTTTTGTATTTGTGTATTTTGTACACGTGCTCAGATCTAAATTTTGGGGGTCCGAGCCAAACCGGGGCATGGCTCAGATCTTCCCCCCAAATTTGGCTTCTAAAAGTAGGAAAAACTCAATTTTCCTGGAATTTTCAGATCTAGTGGTTTTGAATTTTGCAGTGTTAACTCTCTCGTCATTTGACCATCATTTTGTGATTAAAGAGTTCAAGAGCACTGCTCTCCTGTGTTTGTGAGGGTTTATAAGGCACTCCCTCGTGATTCTGCAGCTATTTTAGTTAAGAGATTGGTGGTGAAAGATCGTTGTGTACTGTAGCTGCAGTGACTATCCACTCTTGTGGGGCAATGATGTTGCTCTGCTGTCAGTTTGGTAAAGCTTGCCCTGTTTATAAAACAAACCCTTGTTTGTTATTCAATTATATCCATTCTGTCCGTGTTTTTTTTGTACGGAGTCAATTTTGAAAAACTTTGCTAGTGGTATGTTTAAAAGCTTGGTTTGCTATTTTATTTAATTCTGTTATTAGGAAAACTTAAATATTAATACATCAATTGTGTCCCTGTTTTTTGTATGCAGTCAGTTTGCTATAACTTGTGTTAAAAGTTAAAAAGAAGCCACTTTTGGTATTTAATTAAAATCTTATATGGTTGCATGCACCAATCATATATTGTCTATTGGTGGTTGCCAGGAACAGGTATGATTCCTATATGAAATGTACAATATTTCTCTATTACTTAATGGTAAGAACATACACATTTAATGAATGGCATTTGTCACCTCAAGGGGTCTTGCTAAATGGCAAATGTTTAGATTCTGGTCACAGGAAAGGAAGTTGGTTAGATAGCATTCACACGTGAGGGGAGCTTCAAAGAACCTATTAGGCTGCAAATCACCAGGAGGCCTGTCACTACAGAGGTCTCTGGAAGACATGCAGTGATTTGACCAATACCTGACAGTAGGATCAAAGCAGTGTTCATATTTTGGGGAAATTCATACTTTCTCATATTTGTGGAGAACCCAAACTTTAGAGAAATATGACACTTGCTCCGGTGGGTAACACTAAGAATTTTGGAGTCGGCATGTTTGGAAAGGGCCTTATTAAACCACACAACATGTGTGTATCCTAACTAGGTAGTGTTTGGTATCTAAACATTCATCATATAGTCAGGGATGTGAATATCATACTGGTATCAGTGGTACAAACTCTGATAGGCAGAAATATGGTTTTATCATTTAGCTATCAAAATCAGAGGGGCAGGTTCCAGAAGCTCAGACCAGCCCCATACTGAGGTCACAGCCTGCTAACCAATCACCTCTCCTTGCCAGGGGGAGGAGAGATAGACTGATAAGGTACCTTTAAATATTGAATCAGCTCAGGCTGAGGGTGGTTCCATGAGGGGTCCAGCTTGCCAGTCTGGGGAACTATCCATTGTTCTGCTAAGCCCCTAGCAAAGAAGTAATTTCAACAGGTGATTATTATTTCTGTTTTAGTTCTTTTTATTTTAAATTGCTTGTTTGACTTTTTATTCTGTCTAGTCCTGTAACCTTTTATTGTTAAATATATATTTTTTTCATGTAAATAAGCATTGCACCTTTTTGTAGAATAAATCTTTAATTTCCTTTGCCTTATTCATATTTGCTCTGAAAGCCCTACTCTCTGAAGAGAACTTGACTGCTTTGGCTACTGTACTGTAACTGATAGGAGGAATAATTCACGAGGTGATCATTCTAATAACAGAGGTTATTAATCCAGGGGGGTTTATAGGAATAAGGTCACGGGGTCAACGTTTCTGTTCAGTGTGTTATAGCTTTGTTGATAGGTTCGCGTTAACCTTTAAACGCGTGTGGTGGCGGCTTGAATATTTGGGGTAAATATAGAGATTTCCCCTAATAGAGGTGGATGGTGCTAGAAGATTAATGTGGATTTAATTTGCTAGTCCCCCAGGTAAATGTAAATTTGGGTTTCCAAGTCAGGGATTCTGACGCAGGTGGTCCGGGTTTCTAAGTCAGGGATTCTGACGTAGGTGGTCCGGGTTCCTGACAGTGGTCAAATGTGCAAACTGGGTATTTTGGCCATTGGCCACATGAGTAACCTCTCTGTTCTCATGTGGTCATCAGATCATAAATTATAGGTGTAACTCCAACTTAAATTTTCTTATAAAGTTTTTTAAAAGTTAATTTAAAACATAGATCATTTTATTAAATAAAAAAAAGTATTGATTTATAATTCTTGCAATCCTAGGACTCATGACTTGAAATGAAATATCTTTATTTTAATGCATTTCCCCCCCATTTTACAAGACATCCTTTATTAAAGAACACTTAAGTCAAAACAGAGAGCAGAATTTTAGAAGGAGAATCCATCTAGTGGTCTTTCATTTCCTTTAGTCTTCTGCTTCCAACATGTCAACCAATCCCCTCACAATTACACTTATTATGGGAACCAGGAATAGCCATCAACATCTACTGATATGTCTTACTAAAAAGTATCCATCCATTCTACCTCCAAAGTATCCATCCTGGACCTTAAGTCCTAGGACCACAAAGATAACAGCAGGAGATGGATGTCCCTAATAAAATTTTATCATATATTGTAAAATCTGTTGAACGAGGAGAGTGTGAGATGTCTGAATAACTCATTTCCAATATTTTCCCCTCCGTCTGGAAAAACAGAGAGAGAGAAAGAGAAAGGAAAGCTGAGAGACCAGAGGCTAAATCTTATCTGTTGTATGCAAACACAGGAATCCTTCTCTAAGGAGAGTTACAATAAAGCTGCAGAAAGTACAAACTTCACATTTACCCTCCCTGATGTACAAGCAGCTGTGACAGGAAAACACTTTATCACTTTCCACAGCTCAACACTTTATGTGTGCACTCTCCAGAAGGGGCCCCCAACAATTCAATGCTGACTGGTATCTGTAGATTGATTAGTAAATAAGGCCTTATTGAAGGAGTTACATATACTTATAACTGCTGTATTGTTTCTATTGTATCTAATGTGCTATGTTTATGATCGCATATGATTAAGTACGGTGAATTGTTCTGCATGGATGTCATTTTGAACACAAGGGCTACAGTCATTGCCATTCCTATAGCCAGGAAAACCCTTGGTGTCCACAGGAAAAATAATAAAATTGTATCATTTAAGCCCTATGGTTCTATTCTGTTATCCCTTTGGGTCCATATTGAGGTTAATCTGAGTAAATGCAGAGAAGAGAACTGGAGGAATACTACGCTACCTAAAGGTACCCATCCCATTATCCTAAAACCACCTGTGACCATATTATCGTCCCTGGGACACCATCACATAATAAGATATTATTTTCTTTCAGCAGCAAACTTCCTTGGATGAATGTTCTTGATCTTCACAGGGATTGTGGAACTTTCTATAAAGATTTATAACATGACACCTGTTTCATAATAATCAGCTGCTTTCTTTCAGCCATCTTTCATTTATGGTGCAACCAATTTTACAACTATTTATCAGAAATCATACTACATTTTAACATGTTTTCTTTTTGTTTGGATTTTGCATTGTATAGTTTTTAACAACATCAGATGGTTTCATAATATTCATAGCTTATAGACTTTTAGTCTACTCATAGGTTTTAAAGTGTTTGGAACAGCAAAGTTTCAGCTTTTCCAAAGAAATGTTGTAATAGTTTTGTTAATAGTTGTTATTGTTTTTTTGATAGTTGTAATAGTTAATAGTTTAAATAGTTCTGTTGTAATTGTTTTGTTGGCTTTGTTTGGAAATGGCTTTTGTAGTGGAGATTCTAGAGCATGTGACAACACTAGCAGGACCAGAAAGGGCAACTAACGGCCATGGTCTGAGTCTTACTTTTCCAATAGGTGTAGTGTATGGTATGTTGGCACTGTGACATTTGTCTGCACTCACTTTGTGGGGATAACAAGTTTGGGCTTATTCTTTCTTATTACACATTTACTATTTTTAGTAAAAAAAGGTTGAAGAACTACTAGGAGGACTGGCAGTTCCAACACAAGTATTGGGATGCACCTGTTGTGTAGACTGTTCCATTACAGAATTTAAATAAATAAAATAATTAAACCAGGAGGTTTCACAATTTAATAATTGACAATTTTTTAAAAATCTGCTTTTTTTAAAGCGTAGATAAAAAGCAGTTACAATGGTATGTAAAATCAACTTTACATATTGAGCTAAAAAATTACATAGTGTGACTAATAGATTGAAAGGTTCACTCACAAGAATTTAAATAAATACCAAACTTGGCTTTTTAATAACAGCTGTGGCAAAGTTTTAGCAAACTGACTCTATACCAACAAAGGGTATAGAATGGATATATTTATTTTAGTGCACTTAATAAAGATGGAAGGATTGCATATAACATTTTAATTATATACCAAACTTGGTTTTGTTTTAAGGTTGCTGTAGCAAAATTTTAGCAAACTGACTCAGTACCAAAAGAGGTATGGAATGGATATATTGATTATAGTGTGCCTAATAGAGAAGAAAGGATCGCACACAAGATTTTACCAGCCTGAATCTTGTGACCTGCGAGGTGATCCAATTTGACTAGGAATGACCGGAAATGAATGTTATTCATATTAATAATGCTTAAGGAGCAAAAATGCATAAATATTACATGATTTTAGCATTTTTTTGAGCAATTAAAAAAATACAAAACCAAAACATTTAAAACATTTTGACAAAACCAAAACACGAAAGTGAAAACAGATCCAAAACCAAAACAGCGCTGATCTCTAGCAAAGACAGAGATAAGTCTCTCAAGAAATATTCTTGCAGCTGCAGATTACAATGGTAGCATTTGATTACATTGCACACAGTGATCTGTAGTCTGGTCTTTAAAGCAGTTATGTTCTCAATGGGTCTGGTTTGCCAATTCAATGTGATATTTTAAATACATTGGTTTCCAGAAGCTGATTTGTGATATGCGGTCACTCCTGTTTTGCCAAAAGATAAGAATTTCTCTTAACCACAACCCTTTACTAATCCTCACCCTAACCCTTTCCTTCTATTACCTTAACCTTAACCCTCCATCTTCCGCAGCCTAACCCTAACCTAACCCTAACATTTATTAGCCTAACACTAACCGCTGCCCGTCCCAATTCTCCACTTGATCTCCGTCCCCGCAGGCCGTCATAGGGAACGGATACTTTGTGAAGTTGGGCCTTTTGCATTAAGTACATATTCCCAAAATTGAAATGTAAAGAATTTCAAACATGATATAGCTGCAATTCAGCTGTTGACTGTATCATGTTTGAAATACAGCCAATCTAAGCTGCAACTGCTTCCTATTCTATACATACAGTTCTTTTGCTAAAATTCCAGAGATTTTCTGAAACTTGGTAGAGACTGCAACAAGAGACAAACAAACATTATTTGTTGAGAGCATCAGCATTGAGAAACTTTGAAAAGGTAAACTTTAAAATAACAGCACTAAGAATTGATAAGGACAGATTTCCAAGGCAGAAATATTACCACCTGACTTCTTACTACCAAGGGGCCATCTTATGACTATGCCATGATGAAAGCTACAGAGGTCTTCAGTTTGACTCATGTTTGCTAATGTTTGACTATGGAAATTGCAAACTTAATTGTATAACCTTGTTAGAGGTCAGCATACTTTTGGCGAGCAGTGTAGCAGAGGTATTGTGACAACCAGGGCCGGATTAACTCATGTTTGCTAATGTTTGACTATGGAAATTGCAAACTTAATTGTATAACCTTGTTAGAGGTCAGCATACTTTTGGCGAGCAGTGTAGCAGAGGTATTGTGACAACCAGTGCACAGTTGACAATGAGCTCCAGGAAACATGCGTACTTAATATACTTAATAAGTATCTCAGAAAAAAAGCAGTCAGTCAACCTGAGCGACAGTTGCACAATTGATAAATACAGGTGTTAATTCAGGATTTTATCACATATTAAAATAATTAGTAATGTCCCTTGAATAAAATGCTAATTATATCCTAATTATTTAAAATTCATTATTTAAGCTATATGTGAATACATAAAGACTTGAATTTATGTCATTTAAAGCTTATTAAATTAGGCATGCATTAGCCTAGCATGCTGTAAATGTGCGAAGTTTTTTTTAAATTCAATTATCAGGTAAACATTACACAGCAAATGTGACATATTTGGCATTTCACACTATGTAAAACCAGTGTGGTGTCGTGTGTGCTTCTCTGGCCTGAAACTCTAGGTTATGGTTAATTGCTGGGTGAGTGCCAGGCCTTGTTTTGTATTTGTGCAATTCCCCTTGTTTTGCGCACCTGCTGTATAATTACCTTATAAATTGATTTGAGCAACCTCCATCTTGGATGTGTGTTATAAAGCGTGTCTGGGATAGTAGCAGATAGGGAGTGCTGTCTCAGAGTGGCTGTTTTGGAGACTTGGGGACCTCTGCCAGAGGTGAGCTCTCAATTTAATAATACATGATATATGACCCAAATTTGGGACTGTGATGTTTTTAGAGTTAGGACCGCCAAAACAGAGAAGCCTTGTAAGTGGCTGGTGGCTTAACACATATCTGCAGATGTATGAAACTAATTCTCTGACTTTTATTTTGAAGATAGAACTTTATGGTTAGTTGCTGGGTGATTGCTAGAGTGCCAGGCCTCGTTTTGTATTTGTGCAATCTCCCCTTGCTTTGCACACCTGCTGTATAATTACCTTATAAATTGATTTGAGCAACCTCCATCTTGGATGCGTGTTTTAAAGTGTGTCTGGGATAGTAGCAAATAGGGGGTGCTGTCTCAGAGTGGCTGTTTTTGGAGACTTGGGGACCTCTGCCAGAGGTGAGCTCTCAATTTAATAATATGACCCACATTTGGGACTCTGATGTTTTTAGAGTTAGGACCGCCAAAACAGAGAAGCCTTGTAAGTGACTGGTGGCTTAACACATATCTGCAGATGTATGTAACTAATTCTCTGACTTTTATTTTAAAGATAGAAGGTTATGGTTAGTTGCTGGGTGATTGCTAGATTGCCAAGCCTTGTTTTGTATTTGTGTAAACTCCCCTTGATTTGCGCACCTGGGGCTGGATCCAGACCTTGTTAAGTCATATTTCATCTGCTGCAAACAGTATTAGAGTTGAGAGGTGATGTTTCCTATTCCAAGTCTAAATAACAGTGTGATAGTAAAGCTGGTCAGTATCTGAGTGCAGTAAACAATTTAAAGATATATCCCTGCATGCAAAGAATACAAATAACTTGACTCCCCCTGAATTCAACATGGTTTAGCCCAGGTGTAACTAAGTTCATGCACTTAACAAGGTCTGGATCCAGCCCCTGATGTATAATTCCCACAACTACTTACACAATTGCATTTAATAGAAAAAAATAATTAAAGCTTTCCTTTAATTATCAGACTTATTCTGTTCTCTCTGATTTGTATTCCTTATCCCAAAGCTGGACGCACTACAATCCTTGGAGCAGCATAATGGACTGGATCCAGACTTAAGTAAGTCCTTAAAATTAGCTACTCCTGGGCTAAACCATGTTGATTGCAAGGGAGTCATATTTCATCTATTGCAAACAGTATTAGAGTTCAGAGGTGATGTTTCCTATCCCAAGTCTAAATAACAGTGTAATAGTAAAGCTGGTCAGTATCTGTGTACAGTAAGCAATTCAAAGATATACAGTATCCCTGCATGCAAAGAATACAATTTACTTGACTCTCCCTGCAATCAACTTGGTTTAGCCCAGGAGTAAATAATTTCAAGCACTTACTTAAGTCTGGATCCAGCTCAATGGGCCTGATCCAGAGCTACGATGTAGCACTCAGCGTAACATCGCTGCTCTGGCCCGACACTCCCCCTTGTAGGAGCGTATCTCCCTTACCTTACGCCAGCTGAAGGCTACCCTAACTTCAGCCGGCGTAAGGAAGGGGCCATACGCTCGCACAGGAGCGTATGGNTGGCGTTAGTACGTTAACGCCGCCCTCCCAGCCTCATTACCCTCCTTCCCCCCGCCCCCCTACACTAACTTCAGCGTAGGGAAGCTGGGGGACGTCCACTCCAGCGTCCCTACGGCGCTACTATGGACGCCCGATCTACGATCGGCGTTTCCATAGTGACGCCGGGCAACATCTGCCCGGCGCATGCGCATTACGCTTACGGCCGCCGTACTAGCGACGGCGGCCGTAGCTCTGGATCAGGCCCGATGTCACAATTGAGAAGGTGTGCTAGATGGGAATCGGCACCAGACTATCAAGGCCATCTGCTCTGCTGTGCTACAGTGGCATATGACACTTCAGTAATACTGCAGTGGAGCAGAAGTGTTGGACATTTTAGAAGAGTAGATCGCTTTGACAAACTGGAGCAGGCGCAGTGAATCAGGGAGGATGCTTCTACAGCCTGGCACCCCCCTGCAGTACATCCCTCTGCTAACCACTATGCACCGACTTGGAGCAGAGACAGGAGAGGGGGGATATGATAGCAGCTTTCAAATGTATTAAGGGGTGTAACAAGTATGTATATAAACTGAAGGGTGGTATGTAGAGTAAATATGCAGAAAAATTACATCACTGAAAAGGTAGTAGAGAGAAAGAGAGAGAATGTGTATATGTATATGTGTGTTTGTATGAATATGTGTGTGAGTGTTTGTGTATGTATATGTGTGTGTGTGTGTGTGTATGTTTGTGCTTGTGTGTGTATGTGTGTGAGTGTTTGTGTATGTATATGTGTATGTGTTTGTGTCTGTATATGTGTGTGTGTGTGTGTGTGTGTATGTGTATAT
>WWET01001580.1:310501-322981 GCA_011038615.1 Limnodynastes dumerilii | reverse complement strand
TTAGAAATATGGGCGGCAGTCACCCAGTCCGGCAAATACGGAAGTGACTCGCAGTCCTTTCGGAAGTCCTTCTCCCAGCAGAAGTCCGGGGGGGGAGGAGGAGGAGGGGGAGTCACTGGCCAGCCCACGGGGAAAGGTAGGTGTTATGGGTTTAACAATGCCCGTTGCACCTGGGGTGCAGCGTGCCGTTTTAAGCATGCCTGCCTAAAGTGTGGGGGGGCTCACCCAGCTAAAGACTGCAGAGTCCAGGTTCCCACTGTCCCCCGTAATCAGCCCGGTCTCAGGGCCATTACACAAGGCAATGTCCCCAATTAAGTTGGTAGCGCTTAGGCCATGGTTGGACATTTATCCAGTTAGAGAGGTGGCAAGTTGGTTAGCCGCAGGTTTTGAACACGGTTTTAGGCTTCCTGTTGATGGTTTCGTTAGTTCTTTCTCCCTGCGGAATTTTAGGTCTGCTAGGCAGTTCCCTGAGATTCTTGAGCAGAAGGTCATGGAGGAGGTGCGCAAGGGGAGGATTGCGGGTCCCTTCAGCGTTTCTCCGCTGGAGGGGCTGGTGATTTCTCCAGTTGGTGTCGTTCCCAAGAAGGCCCCTGGAAAATTCCGGCTTATACAGCACCTCTCATACCCAGAAGGGGGCTCAGTGAATGATGCCATCGATCCGGGCCTCTGTCGGGTGTTGTATCAATCCTTTGAAGAGGCATTGGGTATGGTTCGCTCCGCTGGGAAAGGCTCCCTTATGGCGAAGTTAGATATTGAGTCGGCCTTCAGACTTCTCCCTCTGCATCCTGAATCTTTTTAAATTTATGGGGTTCAGGATGCCACAGGTCTTTTTTGTGGATTGTTGCCTTCCCATAGGGTGCGCCATATCCTGTGCTTTCTTTGAGAAATTTAGTACTTTCTTGCACTGGTGTGTGCAGGTGGGGTCGGGGCACCGATTATTGGTGCATTACCTCGATGATTTTCTTTTCATTGGCCCTGCTGAGTCGGATGCATGTGAGAGGGTTCTTTTTTCCGCCAGGGCTTTGTTTCATCACTTTGGTGTCCCGGTGGCCTCGGACAAAATGGAAGGGCCCACAAGCTGTCTGTCCTACTTAGGGATCGAGATTGACACCGTTGCTGGTCTGTGTAGGCTTCCCGCAGATAAGGTGTGTAGGCTGCGGGAGGCCGTCACAGATATACAGATGCGCCGTAAGGCAATCTGAAGAAGGTGCAGTCCCTTATGGGGCTGTTGAACTTTGCCTGTAGGGTCATCCCTATGGGGAAGGTTTTCTGCCGTCGTTTGGAGCGGGCAACGGCAGGGGTGAGGCGATCACATCATTTTGTGACGGTTTCACGCGAGATACGCGAGGACATGGCGGTTTGGGTCTCGTTTTTGTCCGATTTCAACGGGACTTGCATTTGGCAGGCCCCGGTCGCGTGTAACCTGGAAGTGGAGCTGTACACCGACGTGGCAGGGTCAATGGGATTTGGCGCATATTTTCAAGGTCAGTGGTGCGCTGCACCCTGGCCCGCAGAGTGGAGCGAGACGAGGCTTACTGCTAACTTGTTGGTTCTGGAGTTATTTCCCATCATTGTCGCGGTTGAGCTTTGGGCGGTACAACTGCGGAATTGCAGCATTGTTTTTTGGTGCGACAATATGGGGGTGGTCCAGGCCATCAACGGGCAGCGGTCCTCATCTCCTCCGGCTATAAGGTTGTTGCGCTTTTTGGTTTTGAGGTGCTTACAAAACAACATTACTTTTAAGGCCCGGCATGTTCCGGGGGTTGAGAATGGGGTCGCAGATGCTCTTTCCAGGGGGGAGTGGAAAAGGTTTAAGGATCTGGCTCCTCAGGCCGAGGCCACGGGTCTGTCATGCCCTTTACATCTTCGGCAGATCGTGAACCCGGCCTAACAGCCTTGGCGAATGCGTCTCTGGCCCCGGCGACCCGGCGTGTGTCTGAGTGGGTGCATTACATGCCAACGAAAGAGTGCCAAGGTGAGACTGGAGTAGATTTACTCCTGGCGTGGATATGGCGGGAATTCGAGGGTGGTAGGTCCAGGGCTAGCATGGGCGCGGCGCTGGCAGGTGTGGCGCATTTCTCCATTGTTAACGGTTTACATGATTACACTAAACACCCCATGGTAAAGAAGGTTATGAAAGGTTGATCCCGGCAGCAGCCTCGGGGGGAGGATTGTAGGAGACCTATTGACCTCGATATGCTCAGGAGAATGCTAGCAAGGTTACCTGAAGTCACTTCTTCCAATTTCGAAACTGGGCTCTTCAGGGTGGCTTTCTCTTGGGCATTTTTTGGGGCCTTCAGAATCAGTGAGTTGGTTGCTGCAGGAAAGAAGGCAGTCAATTCTGGCATGCTTGCAAAGAATGTTGTTGTTCAGGACAACTTGGTGGTCTGTAAGGTCCAGAGATCTAAGACCGATCAGGTGGGCAGGGGGCGTTGGGTTCACTTGGCGGCAAACGAGGACGTTACAGTGTGCCCAGTTCACCTTGCAAAAGCGTACGGGGTCAATAGGCATGAGGATTCTGCTAACTGGTTGGCTCATCAGGGTGGGGACCCCCTTACTAAATTTCAGTTTAGTTTTGTTTTTAAGCGCTGCATGTCCGCCCTAGGATTTGACGCCTCGATGTACGGTACCCACTCTTTCCGTATAGGGGCAGCCAAGCCACTTCCTCTAGAGGGTAAGTCGCCCGGGGCGATAAAAGCTCTGGGGCGGTGGAAGTCTTCGGCCTACAAAAAGTATGTCCGTTTAGGTAAGTTGGAGGGTTAGGCTTAACTCAGTGTTAAATTAAAGTTTAAATTTTAAGTTGTGTTAATGTTTTTTGGGAGGCATAGGAGCTCTGGCGTACCTAGGGTTAGCAGCTTGCCGTTGTGGGGGGACTTTTTTCCATTTTTGATCCTCCCAGTAGGGCATTGGTCAGATCCGTGTCCTGGAGGTTTCAGGGAGTTTTACCCTCGTTAGGTGCGCCCGGGGACAGATGCCTCCTCCCCCCCTCCCTCCCCCCTTTTTCCCTGGGGAGTCTTAGGGCTTGTGTGAGGTTTTTAGGTTTAGGTTTTGGTATCTTGTAGTTATGGTATTTATAGCAATGATTTAGTCGTGTTAAGGTGGCTAAGTAAGTGAGTTTAGGTTGTTTAGATGCATGTAGGTATTTAAGTGGGACATATAAGTATGGTATATGATAAGAAATAAAAATAAATAAATAAATAAATTTAAAAAAAGAGGGTGTGTTTTTAAGGTTGGATAAGTTTAAAGCGTAACCTAGGTTACGGTTGCACAATTATTGGTGAGTTACAATTTGGATAGGTGTTTAAGGTTTGTGTTTTACTCTTGCAGGTCGGACACAAGGGGCCCGGAGAGCGTGGATTGTGGGCCACTCCTATGTGTTCTGGGCGGGAAAATTAGCGGGGAGGGGGAAGGCCACGAGCACACCTGTGGGGTGGGAAGTCGACTGGTTGGGATTTCGAGGGCTTAAGTGGGAACTTCTCCAACCCCTTTTAGTTCGGGCCCTGGACAAATTAAGTCAGCCGCAGGTAATTATTTTGCACCTCGGCGGGAATGATTTGGTTTCTAGGACTTTCTGGGATTTGGAAAGGACTATGAAACAGGACATTGGAGTGCTGCAAGCGCAATTTCCGCACCTTCACTTTGTGTGGTCACGTATGACTCCCAGATTACAGTGGAAGGGAGCTCATAATTTAATTAAAATTGACAAGAAGATCAAAAAAAATTGAATAATGTAGTCACCAAATTTATTATTCAACACGGGGGGCGTGCTATTTCACACCCCCGGATTCAGCATGATTCTCCCGGGCTTTACAGGTGTGACGGGGTCCATTTCACCGATAGGGGGAACAGAATCTTTGTGAGGGAATTGTATGATGTGTTGAAAGGCTTTTAGGTGGTCACTTTGAGTCAATACCAGTTAGGTTAATCACTCAATTCAATTATTCCATTTAAATAAATACCATGTTCCCTAGTTTAAACCCAAGCTATCTGTGTCCGTCTCTTTATTTATATGATTGGTTTGTCTGATGTATGCATGTCTGGACACTATGCCGTTTGCTGTTTATGCTGACCCTTACTGTGTTAAACCATTATAACACCATGTCTAAAATGAACCTTAACTTCATCTTCAGCCCTAACGCTAACCTAAACCAAAATAATTGGTTGCTTCTAATTGATGCAGTTCCAGAACAGTCAGTAGGACAAAGCTTCATTTAAGTCAGGCAGGACACAGAAGGAGACACACAGTAGTAGCAGCGAAGAAGCACAGGAGTGGAGCACAGAGCCAGGAATTAGCATGAACAGAGAGGGGAGAGACACAGGAAGAACAGAGAAGGAAAGGAACAGTAGAAATATACAGGAAAAGCAAGGACAGAGCAGGGAGAAACACAGGATCCCTAGGGAAGGAAAGGAGAGGAGAGAGGCAAGAACAGTTGGGAAACAGTGAAAAGAGACACAAAAGCAGCAGGGAAGCAAAGGAGAAGAGAAGAAAGCCAGGAGCACTGAGGACATCAGGGAGACACAGCAGAGAATCAAGAGAAGTGAGGAAAAAATGGGAAGAGACACTGAATGAGGGCATGACAATCCTCTGTATGTTTAATTATACAGGGTGTGTGGGGGGGAGACATTTAAATTTGACAGTATGGTCTGGATTAGGCACTGTATGACAAGGTATACTGTAAGCACAGTGATGCTAATTTAGAGTTATGGACATGGAGGTTGGCTAAAATGTGAAGCCTCTTCTGTGTGAAATTAAGAAACTCGGGCTCGGATTCAATCCTAAGAGCTGCTGCAGTGTATTCACACTTTCTTAATGCATTCGGATGTGTGAATCAGGTCCTCTGTGCATGCGGAAATTGCACTTAATTCTGGATCTGGCCTAAGGCAAGGAATATATTTTCAGACTTGTCAAGGGGTAGCAATTTGAACATATAGCTTTTGGCATGTAACAAGAAATAATTTTTATTTTCATAACTATCAAACAATGCTATTATGTCTCGACTGTATCATTGTCGATGTTATGAGCATCCCCGCAGTGAGGATAACTAGGTGAAGACGCTAATGAAGATCAATGTCATTTTCCAATGTCAGATGTTTACAAACATCTTTAGCTGACATTTGCAGACATTGTGATTGATCTTTGTTGGTATAATCCAGTCTGAAACAAAAATAAAAGCATCTTGTGCTAGAAAACTGCACTAAACCCTATAAAAGCTTAGGTGCAATACAGTTGAAAACGCAACTGCAGCTTTGAAACCTTATGCAAGTACAGCAAGTTGCTTATGGACACAGTACAGCCGAGCACAATACAACTACAATACCAGATACGTTCACCATCCTCAGCAATTCAGACGTGCTGAGTGTAACCCTGTTATGTAAAGTGAAAATTGCAGCTTTGTTTTTTGCAAGTGCTTCAGTGACAATGTGAAGGTAATAAAAAAAAAATATGAATTAAATTAGCTATAAAATAAATTCAATGTGATAATAAAATGTTATTTATTAAAATACAACACACAGCACAATGCATAAGCAGTATTCCCTTACTTTAAGCATTGCCTTTGGAAGGTTAAATGTCAATGCAAAAGTCCAATATAGATTGTGGAGTGCCCAGGCTGTATTCACACCTAAAAAGCTTCTGCTTCTTAGGTGCTTATATTTACGAAATGACCTACTATGCATGCGTAGTAGGTCATTTACGCAATCTACGAACCAGTTAGGTACGTAGATTGCCTTCATGCGGTCCACGCATAGTTTCCTTCTTTAGGTAAGATAAGATGGCAGGACAGGGCAGGGGAGGATGGGTTAGTTAGATGCGGATCTGTCCGCGCCTATGTAAAGAGGTGATGTAAAGAGAAGAGGCTGTGCCCACATGATAGCATCATATTTTAGGTACTGGTACAGCTTTCATTTCATTATAATCTATGTATTTGTAGGGCTCCTTTCTATCAAGCTACAGATTGATGTGAACAAACACGGTAAGGCAGATATAAACATTCTAAAGTTTCATAGCTCTGTGTGATATAAACCTTTTTTTATTTTATCTTAAATGTTTTGCCACAGTACAAATCATGACAATATTCAACATGTTATGCTTTATTTTGACTGGTAATTACGTTTTCTGTATTTTTATTTACAATTTGTAAAACCAAAAATTCAATGAGCACTTGTACTTTGCACTACAATTTTTTCAAAAGGTGTGATTATATACTAAATTAAGTAAAGTGCAATTTAAAAGCTCGTGAAATTTATTTGCATTTAATCTTGCTTATCCACTGTCACAAATTGGTAAAATCAATGAATAATGTGAACTTTCTGCTTGAGTATTTTTTTAATCTCTTTTAAAATGTCGCTGGATACATGCTATAAGCAGGACTGTAAGTCTTTTGTTCAAAGTTATAAATAATTCATACTGTGAAGAGTTTTGTAAATAATGCAATGTACGATATATACATATTCACTGGGAAATGCATTTGAATGGATTTGATGTTTACATAAGAAATTGTCTATTTCTCATTTTCTTGAAACATTACCAGAGTACCCAACCCTCCAAAAATTATAAATATTTATATAATTTTTTTTTAAAGTACAATAAAAAAAATAGCAGTTCTGAATATGTCACAAAATAGTACTATTTACAAACTTATTATTTGCTTCATTTTTGGTGGAAAACATGGATTAACAACAATAAACAGCTCAGCTCTTGGGTCACTAATCTTGCAGAAATTAGTTTTTCCAGCTTCAGTATCCTATGGGACTAATTATGAGGTTTCTATACTTATTCAGTCTTCAGCCCATTGGACAGTTACCAAGATAAAGCAGTCAGTAATTGTGCTAACTGAAGAAAAGGGGAGAGTTAACTCAGCAGTAAAAATCGCCCCTAAATATCGCCGTAGTTGAACAGCGAGTATTTTTTTTTCAACTCTGCGGATTTACTAAGGGGCAAGTTTCACTGTCGAGTTTAAAACTACAGCGATTATTATAAACTCCAGTGAATTTGTGTTAAACTTGCCAGAATTGGGCAGCGATTTGTATTAAAATAATATTAAAGTGCTGAAAAAATGTTTACCAGTAAACTTGTCGATGTTTTATTAAAGTCGCCCATGATTGAATTAAACTCTCCAGTGTTCACATCATATACACTGTATAAATGCAGTATAAATCACTCACTGATTGGAGTGTTACATTTGGAGGTAGTTAGCTGAACTTGTCAATGATCTAAAACTTAATTGTATACCCCTTTTAACACTTTTTTGTGTTTTTAAATGTTACATGAGTTTTTTTATGTTTAACACATTATTATTTGATTTTTGAATACAATTATCTTAAAAAAGCTATATGCAGCAGGTTACCACAAAATGCCATTGTACATTAATTAACAATAGCTATCAGCTACTAGCCCTTGTGAGGTCATTTTTAAAGGCATAGTGATTTCTTCTTCAGCAATTGCCAGCGATTTCATCAAACTCTCCCTCACAACCACCTTTGTTTTCTCTAGAGAGTTTTGGTTCATTCTCCAGCGAGTTTCAAACTAGCCCTTTAGTAAATCCACATGTTGTTTTTCCAGAAATTGTCACAGCGTAATTGATATTTGTGTGATATGCTTTTGAGAAGTGAAGAATAAATCTTTAACAAAGAAAAATCTGTATGGATATCAAAATCTAAAATATATAAAAATATCTATATCTGTATGGATATAAAATTATATAAAATTCTGTATGGATGTAATCTGTATGTATATGTATGTTTGATGGCATTGCGTTTGTCAAAATGTATTAGCACTACACTTGCACAAAAATGATGCACACAATTATGTGTAAACCAGACCCAAACAAGAGTTACTAAAAGATGTCTTGAGTTTTGATGTCCAGGGGGCTTCTGAAGGCTCTACAATGTATTGTGGACCATTGTGTTAGTGTTCAATATTCCAAGCACAATATAAAAGGCACAGGAGTCAATAGTTTTAGTGCATTTGCATTGTCATGGGCCACACTTGCAACCTGCCACATTTGCCTCACAGGTTTTCAATATTATTATTATTATTATTATTATTATTATTATTATTATTATTATTATTATTAATACCCAGTCTTAGACGGGGGTACTATTGCAATTATTTTGATTACCAACACCCACAGGAGTACCTTAGCACTTTTCCCTATTCCTATTTAAGATTTTACTTATCTTTTCATTAGAGATTGGTAGATCTCTGGGTATATAAGGATTTGCTGCTGTGTGGATATCTAGCGCATTGCATTTTTTCATTTGCTATAGTTGAATCCTATAATGCTACCTTTAAAAGAATCTCTGCAAAATTTGTATATGCCGTTTGTATCTTACCTTTATTTTCTTCTTTGCAGAGTAAAATAACATAAGTTTAGTCTTTTCAAAAACCCTGAAGTGTTTAATCACAGTGTGAATCTTCAGAGTTTTCATAATGTCTCAAATCATATTTAGAAACCCCTAAGTGTTTGCATTCTATAAACATCTCCTACTTTTTTAGTATCTGTTATTTCAAAGTTTGCTAGATTTCACAGCTTGCAAATATCATCTTATTGAAACAGTTCATCAAAATTCACCAAAGATTCCCCTTGCGACTTCAGCCATAACTTACACTGACTCAGGTAGGGGTATGGTATTAATCTTTAATGAAGCTTGATGCAATGCCCCATTACACATTTGAAAATTATTCCTGCCTAAAATAAATTTTTATATTAATATTTGTGTTATTTCTTTTTTCTAAACTGTCCTAATTCCCTGAAATCTACAGTTATTTTTCTGCACTGTATAATACAACTATATATTTTTTTATCTATCTATCTGTCTGTCTGTCTGTCTGTCTGTCTGTCTGTCTGCCTGCCTGCCTGCCTGCCTGCCTGCCTGCCTGCCTGCCTGTCTGTCTGTCTGTCTGTCTGTCTGTCTGTCTAGATAGATAGATATGAAAACGAATGCTGTCTAAGCCATGAGAGAATACAATCTCCTTGGCTGGGGCTGCCCTCCCCTTGCCCCCTACAATCAAGGGTTAATGTGCTGGCCAGTAGAGAGTTAAAGGGTGGGTGGAGTTAGGGCGGGGTTAGTATAAGGGGTATATTAGGGCAGCCATTTTAGGTGTTCAGCCTCTTTTACAGAATTTTTCCCTCCCTTCTCTCCCATTGTGTTAGGATGTATGCTTAACCTGTTTTCTTTCCTTTCAGACGGGGCATTATTTTGGCGGTAGCAAGAGGGGAACAGCTTGACTATTCAGCGCATGGGGAACGGTTTTTTAGGTAGGGGTAGGTACACTCCTCAATTATGGGTGGGAGGCCGAGCCATGCGCCGGGTTTCCCTTCTGCCGCTTATAGCGTGCACGTTGATGGGGGTTAGTACCCGGTTTCTGATCCCTACCTAATGGGTGCTTTGGACAGGGGGTGCCTGTCATGTTACATCTTTGCAAGAGCTGTTCCCCTCCTGCTGTTGTCGCCAACCACTTCAAAGTATAGTCTTCTAATTCTAATCAATAAATTATGCCCCCTTTTAAAAATCCAATTCATGGTTGTCTGTGTTTTATTTCGGGTTTTTGGTGGTCGTGGGGGGGAATTTGTGGGCAGCCGTCAGTCATAGGAAGATTAAGATAAAAGTTATGTAACTGTATATAAATCATTAAGGCATATCATTACAATAAATTGAAAACAGCCAAGTGTTAACTTAAAGCACCCAATCTTTTACTAACTTAAAGATGTAAAAAAAATACTAATTCAATAAATCTAAAAGTACAATGTGCATTTTGGAGAGAAACAACCTGTCCCAGCAGTGAAAAATGTTGGCTAAATGCTCGGTCCAGGGGGATCTCAGGACATGGACAATTCCTTTCTTTTTTATATGTCTCTGTATAGTTTTTGCTATTATCTGATATCTTCAAAGGGATGCAGTCTCTGTACAGAAAGTGCTGTTTCCGAAATAAAGACAGCCGGAAGCTAACATTCGGCTGTCTCTATTTCGAAAATAGCGCTAATTAGACTATTTTAATAATGTATGTGTAAGTATGCCGATCTGGATACTTACACATTCATTCATTAGGAAACCATCACTCCAAAACTGTTGCACTGCCGCGGCTGGCAGGTGAGTACTACAGGGGACTCTATGGGGAGTTTTAGGGTTAGGAGTCTATAAGGAGTCTTAGGGTTAAGCTGCAGGGCAGGAAGTCTTAGGGTCAGGCTGTGGATAAGGGAGTCTTGGAGTCAGGTTGCGGGGAAGGGAGAGTTATGGTAATGAAAGGGAAGGGGTTAGGGTAATGGAAAGGGAGGGAGGGAGGTTTAGGGTAAGAATTAAGATAAGAGTTGGGTAGGATACTCACCTCTCGTTGTTGCACATTTGTCTGCCACATTTAAGATTGCTTCTCCTCGGCGGGACAAAAGCAATTAAATCCAGAGCCAATTCGAAATTAACTGGTATAGAATGACCCTTTTGCTGCCCACCCACACCTGTCTTCAAAAACACTCTACACTTTGGGGTCTATTTACAACCTTCATTTTCATGTGATATGCCCATTTCCGTCCGAGCCCATTCCCGAGGAAATGGATTGTGCTTCCCTTCTGCCCGCTAAAGTGGGCGGGGGGAAGCATGGTAAGTGTACAGTGTGGGAGGGGGCTTCCACACTGTAGCGGATCAGCGGTCGCACGGACCACTGATCCGCACGCCGCAGTTAAGGTAGGCTTATGGCAGCGTAAGCTGGCATAAAGCCCGCACGACAGAGGGGAGTGACAGGGGGTGTGCACTCCCCTCTGTCTCATGTAATTTCAGACCCCCGCACACACGGAAAGCATGCGGGGGTCTGAATCCGGTCCTCTGCCTTTATTTATATATAGATATAAGATAAGTAAGTAATGTTTGAGTGAAGCAGGGGTCAGATAAGCCTATAGACAATTTAAAGGAAACAAGGTAAAAAACATGATAAACAAACTCTTACACATTCAAACATAAAAAAGGGTGTTACATACATGTCATCATTATATGTATATGTGATGTAAAAAAGCTAGAATTTTTACAAAAACAGCATTGGATTAATAATCTTCTTCAGCAGTACAATAAACACATTTTTCTCCAGAGAGCATTTAGTAACTGGAGGATAAGAGAGTACTGAGCATAAATACTTTAATTATATTGTTATCTAGCTATATTATTATTATTATAACTTTTACTTTTAACTGGGAGAGATACAGATCTAGATCACTGCTTTAAGATCGCACAGGGCCTTTCTCATAAAAAAGTTTATATTAGATAATGTGTTCTCATAAACACCTCCTTCTCTGCTCGTATTTCAAAACCCATGTCTTTCTTATTCTGAAACTTGATATCACACCACAGCACAAAAATTAACATGTTTCCTTATTGTGTGTATATTTGCTGTAGAGCCTCGGTTATCTGTGTACAAGTGTTCATAAGCAAAACAACCATTTGGTTACTATGTAAATCGGAGGTGAAGGAGAACCATTATACACAACCAGTGCCCTAGGTTCCAACAACCCCTCCTAATTATTGATATGCAGAAGGGAAAGGATGTGTGACAATTTATGTTTCATTATAAATACTTATTGCTGGTTTATGTCAGAAATATATCAGGTTCACATACACACCCATTTTTTATAGCCTGTATAGTGATACACACATTTACTAAACATTCACCAAAACCGGAATACCTTTTCTTCTTGTCTAACAATAGCTTCAGATTTTTGTTAATAATCAACAAGAACATAACCAGCACTAGTCATCACCAACCTCGGCTACTCCCAACTTTGTGTATTCCCTGCACTCAAAAACTCAAAGTTGATCATCATTAAGACATATGGGTCTTTGTGCAGGTCTGATCACTATGTGAACCTCTTTCTCAAGTTGGATACACACTACACAATATTTGCACATTCAGATATATGATTATCGTACAGGGCCAGATCCAGACCTAAGTGCTGTTTAAGTGTGATCTCATAGCGTATATACGCAATTGTAAGTACCATGCACTCCCCCCGGGCACTCCCCTCAGTCGGTAATTTACTTGATTTACAAATACCAAACCCTAGCTTGCATAAGTATGGTCATACGTAATGGATTGTCGCACGTAACGGCCTAACCCGGCCCATACTGTATAATTTAAATGTCCCCCTTCACCTACAAAGCGTATTTCTGGCCATCATAAGGATGACCCACCCCTTTGTATGTATTTACCAGGAAGGTACTTATGATTAGAGTTTTGATGCCTAACATCTGCCGCGCGCATGCGCAGAACATACAAAAGTCGAAGTCACGCAAGCGGCTACCATAAATACGCTTTTGGAATGAACTCAGGATCTGGCCCATTATGTGTAAACACAATTCATTGTTCCAAAGCTAGTCACATTGGGGGTGATTCAGAGATGCGATTGCGAAAAGATCGCAAATATACGCACCTTAGGTAAGATCTTACCAGGTTACAGCCCACTGCATAAACAGTCACTCCCCTTGCAAACAGCGGCG
>WWET01001580.1:283852-304813 GCA_011038615.1 Limnodynastes dumerilii | reverse complement strand
CTACAGCAGTCATACCTGCGTATACCTACCTGCCTGAATCTACAGCAGTCATACCTGCGTATACCTACCTGCCTGAATCTACAGCAGTCATACCTGCGTATACCTACCTGCCTGAATCTACAGCAGTCATACCTGCGTATACCTACCTGCCTGAATCTACAGCAGTCATACCTGCGTATACCTACCTGCCTGAATCTACAGCAGTCATACCTGCGTATACCTACCTGCCTGAATCTACAGCAGTCATACCTGCGTATACCTACCTGCCTGAATCTACAGCAGTCATACCTGCGTATACCTACCTGCCTGAATCTACAGCAGTCATACCTGCGTATACCTACCTGCCTGAATCTACAGCAGTCATACCTGCGTATACCTACCTGCCTGAATCTACAGCAGTCATACCTGCGTATACCTACCTGCCTGAATCTACAGCAGTCATACCTGCGTATACCTACCTGCCTGAATCTACAGCAGTCATACCTGCGTATACCTACCTGCCTGAATCTACAGCAGTCATACCTGCGTATACCTACCTGCCTGAATCTACAGCAGTCATACCTGCGTATACCTACCTGCCTGAATCTACAGCAGTCATACCTGCGTATACCTACCTGCCTGAATCTACAGCAGTCATACCTGCGTATACCTACCTGCCTGAATCTACAGCAGTCATACCTGCGTATACCTACCTGCCTGAATCTACAGCAGTCATACCTGCGTATACCTACCTGCCTGAATCTACAGCAGTCATACCTGCGTATACCTACCTGCCTGAATCTACAGCAGTCATACCTGCTCATACCTACCTGACTGTATCTACAACTTACTTGCCTGACAGAGACTGTTCTCATACACGCCAGTTCGGTCTCACCCTGCCGCCTGTCTGGGTGGAATCTCCGTCTGTCCCTTCAGGGCTCATATGCGCCACCATTATTTAAAACCACCCAGCTTCGTATTCTCTGTTTCCGCCCACCAACCTGAACCCAGTACGGATCAATCTCAGAACGTGACATTATGTTATTGATGCTTTACCTGGTTATCTCTCCCCCTCCCGTTTTCTTTGCAGATTTAGTCGCACGTAGGCAAATAGTTTGGATCATTGGTCATTCCTACATTTAATGGGCTGGGCACCATTTGCTTGCCGCAGACTTTACATCCCAATGCAGCTTGGAGGTAGTTTGGAAAGGGGTAAGTGGCCTTCTATGGTCAGCCCTCATGGAACGGTTGGCTAGAGACATGTTACTCGAAAGTTCCCCTAACATAATCTTGCTTCATCTGGGCTGGAATGACGTTGGACGGGTGGCTGCAGTCAAGCTTTCTTGGGCAATTAAGAATGACTTAAGCTTAGCTTTTGGCTGGTGGCCTGGCGTTGTCTGGGTGTGGTCGGATATCATTTCTCATTGTGTCTGGTGCCACTCGGACAATGGCATCGCCATGGACAGTATTAGGAGGAAGGTGAATCGGTCGGTGAAAGTCTTCTTGACATGTCTTGGTGGTAAGGTAATTCATCACGGCAAGTTTCATCATGATAAACGTAATTTGTATCACCCGGATGAGGTGCATCTGTTGGATGCTGGAATGGCCATTTTCTTAGGTAACATTTTTTCAGGTTTAAGTTTAGTTTAAGTGGTTTTGATGTGGCGGTGCTGGGACCAGCAGTGATGGAAAGCAAGTGGTTGGTACATAACAATTGAAGAGTTATTGCGCAACTAGCGGTGTGACCGGTAGCTGTGGGGGGGTAACTATCTGTGACATGACTGCTAGAGGTGGAGGTGCCTGAGGTCGTAGACCCGTCTGGATGGGTGGTCACGTGTAACACTAAGATAGTGTTTAACCAAAGACAGGAGGAGCTTGCTTATGCTGGACTTTAAGCTATGGGTTAAAGTAAAGTTTACTGACGGCTATGACATTTGTTTTTCATGTAATCTGTTCTTATTTTTAAAATTACTTGCTTTCTTGGCCCCATCAAAAATTCAAAGTTACGGTTAAGTTCCACCAAGGAACATTAGTAGTTATAATTAATAACTAATTGGTGTCTGTGTATTTACTTATGGTAATAGACAGGAATGCTTTTAATTTTAAAGGTAACATGATAGCACACATCACACATGGGAAGTTTATGTGCAGAGTCGCTCCCTAAAATTTTCTCTACACGGGCAAAAACAGAGTTGCTTCAATCATAACCATAGACATCTAAAGCTGGTACAAAACATATTAAAAATTACCAATAATGCATTTTTTTAATCAAAATAATATTACGTGTAATCCATTTAAATGCTTTAATTTTTAAAACTGTTCAATACTTCATAATAGGACTGAAACGTTAAAGTAACAAACATAGTCCCATATTAAAAATACAATAGAAATAATAAATGTATCTATGTACAGGTCTATTACATCTCTCTTGTACTAAATTGTCTTTGGGAATATGCGATGTATAAGAAAAGCCAAAGGTCCTCCATTCAATTTTAAAAGAAAGATGTAGAAACAACAGAGAGGGAATATTAGATTCATGGTAAATTATTACATTAAGTACAGCATTTAGATCTGATTTCCCACTGACATATACCCTGTGGGATTAAAGATAATTTGTAATATCCCAAAGAGCACGTTATGACCTCCAAAACGAGCAATTTAATTAACAAAAGCTTGGAATGCATTTGATAATATCTGACCATGTCAAACAACACACGTCACCATAGCAACAATACTTTGTCTTTGTTGCAGCAATACAATGTTTTCTTGTAATTGGGCAAAGCAGAAAATGCACCAGGGTAAACAGCAATTCATAATATAAGTCAAATAAATAAAATAAGATAAAAAAAAGAATTTTTTTTTTATAGTGGAATCTCAACTTCAAACTGAAATGAGATAGACCTCTATGAAATGTGTTGGTCAGTTTGTATATGATAAATATATGACACAAATTAAAACCTCCATTTTACAATCTACTATTATTCAAAGTAATTGAATTAACTCTGTCCACAAATTGATAAATCAACATATTAAATGCGCATTCTGAAAAAAATAATTCAGTGTATCACAGATATTTTGATCTGTAAGAATGTATTATATATTGATACAGGGCCGTATTCACAGAGTTTTTGCGGTGGATTGTGTGCGTAATTTTTAGGAGCGGATTGACTGCGGATGGTTTGTAACTTTTTCCACACAAATTACGTAGTATTTAGGCACGTAAGTACTTTAGGCACAGACTTATGTACAGAGGGACGTGGTTGTTTTCCGTACGTTAGAAGTTATGAGAAAATGGGCGGGGGGAGGCATTTAAATGGGAATTTTAGGGCGCGGTTATATGGATATGCATGTACGTAAATAACATACGCACGTAAGTACACACGTAGAGACACCAGTTCCCCCAGTACTCCCATCATATGCCACCAGTCCCCCAGTACTCCCATCATGTGCCACCAGCTCCCCCAGTACTTCCATCATGCACACCAGCCCTTCATCATGTTTTTTTCACTTACCTTAGTCTTCTTCCTTGGCATGCTACAGGAAGTTCCTATATGAGCATCTGAGGCAGTTACACAGAGCAGCTGAACCTCTGTATAAGCTGGCTGCCGATCTCCATAGTGGGGGATGTCTGCGCCGCATTCCCCTGCTGCTTGCAAGGGTCCCCCCATTGCCTCCCCCAGTCGCCAGGCCTGGTGCCACCCGCTCATATTTTGGGGGGTGAGATGCCCCCTTGCCATCCCCCCATTCCAATGCCTATGTGTGTAGGTATGATCATGAAGCTGAGCATTCCCTCCAGCAAGTATCAGGGACACCAGGGAATAAGTTATCTATCCTTGTCGGAACTTTTCTTTAATTTTAACATATACGAAAGATTAAGCAGAATGCTCCCTAATTTCTTCCTAATCCTCTGGCTCTAACAAGTGTCCCAGATCTCTGTCCCTCGAGTTTTCATAAGATTCCCTGGAGTCAGAGGGAGCTGGAGCTAACAAGGCATAATGTTCAGAAATAAAACCTTTAAAAGTGGATCGCTTTCTGCATAAAGTTTCAAATTCACAAAAATGTTGGTGTGTCAATAAATGACTGATGAAGTTATGAAAGTGTCTAATTTGTGGGTATTGGTAAAATAGTATGTCGGATATATCTGTTTTTTCTTTAAGTTCCAAACATGATGGAAAATTTGATGTGGAAGTAATATAATTTAAAAATAGAATACCCTTTTTTCCCATGCAGAAAATTCTCGATTATTTTAACCCCGGGGGGATGTTAGGTTGTTAAAAATAGGGACAATAGAACAAGGAAGTGAGGACAAGTTATATATCGTGATCTGCTATTATCCCATATATTTAAAGAGTGACCACCGGGTGATGGGAATAAGATATAGGTTGAGTAGGCTTTTGCTGCCAGAACAGAGAAGCTATCGACACCACCCCCACACTGTTAGCTTCAATAGAAGGCCATAAACACGTGGTAGCAGTTGAACACCAAAGAACACATTAAGCTAAGTGTATAGCTAAATGATATTTTTTGAGGTCGGGGAGACCCAGACCCCCCCCCTCTTGTCGGGCGGTATAAAACTTTTAAACATACATTTGGGTGTTTTCTTTGCCATACAAATTGACTTATTTAATGTTGCAAATGACACACGGTGTGACCCTGACCGGAAGATCTTGAAAGAAATATAATAACCTAGGGAGCATATTCATTTTAATTGTAGTTATCCGCCCTGTAAAGGAGATATATAGTGCTGTCTATCGGTCTAAGTCTGATTTCATTTGAGAAATATGTGGGCAATTAGCCTAGTATAGTTGATTATATGTTTTTGTGAGAAAGATCCCCAAACAGTTGATTTTCTTAAGATTCCATTTTAATGGGAATAGTTGTGTCAGATGATGGTGTGTAGCATCAGAGAGATAGAAGTCTAGAATACTGTATTTTTTTTATTAAACAAAGGATTTGATTTTAGTGCCTAAATAGTGCAGTTATAAAGCAACTACATTATTTTTAAAAATACATATTCCCATAACAGTGATAATTTAATATTGGTAGCACAACTGAGAAATGTGACTCTGCCAATTAATAAATTGATGTGTAGTTTATAAATGTGTAGTTTATAAATGTGTTTTCAAATTGTATTTCATCAGCATATTTACAGAATATTTATTCATATTATCTCCTCTGCATGTGTACTTTTTTTTTTTTTGCAAAAAAAATTATAGGGATAAATAACTTATAGTTGATCAGATTCAAATATTGTCTTTATACAAAAAGTACTTTTAACTAATTCTCAACACTTTATAACAAATTTATAATTTGGGTATTATAGGTGGCTCTTTCCTGCAGAGTGTACTGTAGGGATTTTGTATTTAATTTTTTTTAAATTATCGAGTTCATTGAACTGCAGTTTAGATGACCAAATTTATAATAACAACTTCTTTTCAGCGGTCAATACTATTAGGCAGAATTAAAAATGCACAATAAGATCATTTCAAAGTGACTTAATACAATAAAAAAAAATAATATTTGAAATGGTTGAGCAATATTGGCTATCTCCATCACAATGGGGGGACCCATCTGGTCTGCAAAGCACATTCAGTAATTACATTTACCTAACAAAACAGCTGGTGGCAGAATTGGGTAAGAGACTCAAGCAGAAAATGGAATAACAATATATCTTTCTACACTTTACTACACTTAGATATTTTGTTTTTTTTTTAAATCCAATAGGCTGCAATTTAATATTTAACTACTTTGATTTGACATTTTCTTGAAAAAACTACTGTAATTTTGAAACCAGGCTAATGTTAAGTACTAAACATATTATTATTATTATTATTATTATTATTATTATTATTATTATTATTATTATTATTATGTTTATTGTACTGCTTATTGAACATCCTTTTTTTTTGTAAGTTCTTTATTTTTGTTTTACAAAAGAGATATAATAGCAATAACCATGACATTCAGGTGAGTGCAAAGTGTCAAAAGGCACATATCCACAGAACAAAACAGTGAAGAACATAACACATGACTTGCAAATTAGTCTGGAGAATAACTATAGTTCCCTGTAGCTCATGGGAGTCACTTGAGTAGAATCTAGGGAACATTAGTAGAATAAATGGAAATATGAGAGGAGGGACAAAAAAATGGACAGGGAGAGAGGTGAGGGGGATAGCTCTAAGTGGTCAGACGGCCCTAAATGTTAAGAAATTACATTTGTAGGTATGGTTAGAAAAGAGGTTACCAAACAGAACCTTTAGGAGGAGTGGAGGGCAGACAACTCAGGGGATTCTATAACTCCATACAAGCAAACCACATCCCTATGAAGAGTTAAAATTGGTCATGGGCTGATAAAGTAAGATCGTCCATGGTGAAGTAGAAGTCCACTTTATAGGATTAGGGCAACTGCCGCATTACTCAGTTGTTTCAGAAGAGCTGCAACATGTAGTAATGGAAAACTTCCAGTGACTCATTTTATCATTGTTTCTCTTTTTGTTTAACTCATTTGTTTCAGAGCTTCAGTTGTGAAAAGATATGGTCAGAATCTAGGGTTTTGGGGCATACCTTTCAAAGATGGTTTGTGGACTGTCTGGTCAACCAACCTTTTTCTCCTGGAACTGTTTTTGTGTATTTCATTCTTTAGCGTTTTGGCCATTCTGTATCAGAAACTGGGAATTTTGTCTGTCACTGTTAAAATATAGGTGTGAAGGGGGCGTGGTCTAGCTGAGCTCGGGAGCAGTCGCAGGTTTGAGGAGCTCCGGGCCCAGCATCGTCAAAACCCTGGAATCAGGTCCAAAAAGTGACCCAAGGTCCACCGCAGGCAGGGTACACCACCCATACACCTTCCCCCAGAGGATATCACCCCCTTCTGCCAACTCCGTAGCGACTGACCAGCGGGGCCTAAGCAGTGTGGCCTGAGCAGCGTGGCCTGAGTAGCGCGGCCCGAGCAGCGTGGCCTCCTCGCGGGGTGACCTCCGGTAGCCGCCTCCCACATCCAGGTACAGCGCACTTGTCGGACCCCCGCCGTGTCACAGGGCACCGTCAGCAGAGTTCAGGACAGCCGTTCAGCGGGAGCCTTGTTTCCTGGTATTAGGTGGAATGCAGAGTAGGGAGGCGGGCAGTGTGCGGCAGGACAGAGATTACGCCACCATTTTGGTCAGCAGAACAGCGGGTAACAGGGAGTAGCTGAGGGCCTGAGGAGGCAGTGACTTTAATTAGCCATACAGGAGACTCTGTGCACTTTCAGTGGGCTAGCACCTGGTCTGCTTGTATTGCAGTCTCCCCAGCTGTATAACAGGGCAGCACATCAGGCAGCCCCTGTCAGCCTCTTCAGTTTGGATCCACTCACAAGGCTCCTATAAGCAGGTCTGCTTAGATTATTCCCTGCAAAACCATCTTTACCTTAGGGTCTTGTCACCCTCTTCTGCTTATGCTTCAGCTGATTGCAAGTTCACAGAGGTGAGAGGGAACTCAGTGTCTCAAGAGCTCCATCTAGCTGGCATACAGTTTACTACAGTCTTATATTTACAAGACCTTTTCAGCAGTTGGACTTCTTCACACTCCATTTGACACATAGGTGACTAGCCCCACACTACAGGGGTGCGTCGCCAACCATCTAGCACTGCTCCAGCTATGACCTGAGCTCTGATACTGATGCCCGGGAAAATTCTTCTTGTAGTACATCCTGCAGCCATAACTGGACATCAAACCTAGCTGCTTTTCACAACTGACATCCCTTGGCATTCGTGACCGCCTCTGCACTAAAAAACATGAGGAGCTAACTTAGCACCCCCCCTATGGGGGAAAACGCTTACCATTGCATAATAAGAAAAACCTATCGGGCCTTTGAAACCGGCTAGGGTCTCCTACTTCAGTTCTACATCTCGTCCATGGGCAAAAAGGGCACCTTGAGACGAAGCACCAGAAAGACGTCTGATTGCCCCCAACAAACGAACCTGTTGCGCTACCTCAATCCTAACTCCTCCGAGCTTCTGAGCCGGGCTCTCAGCAGTCGGTTCCAGACTCCTCCACAATGTCAGCACCCGCAGAGTGCCCCGGGACATCTACAGCTTCAGTAATCCCTGGAGACGCCCTCGGAGAAATCCTGAGGCGCCTCGACACGCTCAGCTCGTTACCTACCAAACAAGACTTGCTGGACATTGAGCAGCGTTTACAAGACAGGATTAACACACAGATCTCCACCATACAATCAGATGTCGATCAGATCTCTACTCGCATCAGTGCTGTGGAATCACTTCAAGATGATCATTCACAACAAGCCTCGAGTCTAAGAGACACGGTGGAGAGGCAAGCCATTGCTCTCAGGGATATGCAGAAACGCCTGGATGACCTCGATAACCGGGGCAGGAGGAATAACCTAAGGGTCAGGGGCATCCCTGAGGACATCCCGCAACAGGGTCTGGTAGACGCACTTACCAAAATCTTCAACGAAGCCACAGGTGCAAACCCAGATTCTCGCATTGAATTTGATCGAGCTCACAGGGCGCTTCGGCCTCAAGGCCTCTCTTCTGAAAAACCCAGGGACATCATCTGTCGCCTTCATCATTTCCGGACCAAGGAAGAGATACTTCAAAAAGCCAGGTTTAGGGACGATCTGGATCTGAACGGCCACAGGGTGCAGGTGTTCCAGGACCTCTCGTGGTCGACATTGCAACAACACCGCACCCTCAAACCCCTTACGGACTCTCTCAGGAATAAGGGGATCCGCTTCCGTTGGGGCTTCCCTTTGCACCTACAAGTTACCCACGAAGGCCAATCCCAAAGTCTACAGAGGCCCGAGGACCTCCCTTCCCTCTGTGAGGCCATGGGCTTACCACAGCCTGATCTCCCGGAGTGGAAACTTCACCCCAACTCCCTCGTACCTGAACCCATTCCCAGCCCGGGAGGATGGCAGATAGTCCAAAATGGCAAGAAGCGCCCCTCGCCAGGGGGAGCCCAACCCTCTGGAGATGCCACCTGACCATCTGATGATAACAAGCGGCCTCTTTGGACTGGGTTTGGTGAACCTAGATAATCTCTATGCATAGTTTTATTGTTCATTTACCCCCAGTTTCTCCCTTAGATAAGTATGACACCCAAATTGATAGGTTTATCTCATCTGTTCGATACTTATAATCTGCTTAAAAGTTGTAATGGTATCGTAATTACCCCAATTCTCCCACTGCCAACGCTCCCAGAATTGCACCAGGAACTGGTGCTCCACTGGCAGCGATGAGCGGTTTTACATACGGAGCTAGCTCCCCCTTACACCCGCTAGCTCCACTCTTGATCTTGATCCTGTTTGCAATAGTGTTAACGTTTCCTTGTACTGCCATGCAGACTCCTATGTGTTTTTCCTTCCCTCATGTGTCCTTCCTAACCCTTTACCCTGGTACCCTGACTACCAATAGAGAGTATACCATGTGGCTGAGACACCAGAGGTTCTGGTACTTGCTCCCGCTGCTTATTTTGATTAATTCCCCTCCAAATAATCAACATGGCCCAAGCTCATGAGAGGTTAAAGCTTATTACCATTAATGTACAGGGGCTTAACGCCCCGGAAAAGCGCACTACCCTCTTTCGCTCCCTTAAAACCGACTTAATTGACGTGGTCTTTGTGCAAGAAACGCACTTTATCAAAGATAAATCCCCTTCCTTGTATAATCACCACTACCCCATCTCCTTTAGTAGTAGTTACTCAGGTGGGAAGTCTAGGGGAGTCGCCCTCTTGTTCTCCAAGAGGGTCCCCCTGATGGATCAGAGGTCCTACGACCTGGGGGAGGGTAGAGGGATCCTAGTGAAGGGGACTGTTTTTGGTCAGACTTATACCTTTGCTAATCTGTATGCCCGAAATACCAACCAACCACGTTTTCTCTCGCAGATGCTAGATCGGATCGATTCATTAATGGAGGGCACTCTTATCCTTGGTGGCAACCTCAACTGGACCCTTGACCCTAGGGTGGATTCAACTTCGGGTTCTCCTGCAGCTGCCCAGAAAGACCTGCGCAAGGTGAGGCAGACCCTTCACGAGCACCAGCTGACCGACACTTGGCGACTCACACACCCTACCGACCGAGACTACACCCACTTCTCCCATGTACACAACTCTTACTCTCGACTAGACTACTTCTTCCTTAAGCATTCTTGCTTACACCACCTCTTAGATTCTTCCTTGGGGAACATTACCTGGACAGATCATGCTCCTGTGTACCTCACGGTGGTGGTGGATAGGGTGAGATATAGGGAATGGACCTTGGGTTTTAATGATCTGTTACTCCAGGATGCCCACACCAAAAACGAGCTTGAGAAGGCTATTGATTCTTATCTGGCCACGAATGATAGAGAGGAAACTTCGAGAGTGACCCTCTGAGAGGCACATAAATGTGTTATTAGGGGAAAATGCATACAACTGGGCACTTACTTAAAACGCCAATATGAGGGACAGAAGGAGGCCTTGTTATCCAAAATCTGTAAACTAGAGATCCTGCATAAACGTGATGGCAACTGTGAAACCTTGTCCGCTCTTACTGTAGCTCGCCAGGAGTTGACCTCTCTCCTACAAACCAAGACCAGGCATGCTATCCGTAAATGTAAGTCCCACTACTATCAATAGGCAAACAAACCGAGTCGCGCTTTAGCCAGAGCCCTTAGGAAGCAGAGAAGCAGGACCTACATCCCCAATGTTAAGAAACCCTCAGGCTTCCGCCTTCCATGACTACTATTCCAACTTATACAACCTTACCCCTTCGCTGACAGACACGGAATTAGCAACTAAAAAGGCTAAGATAGCTGACTATCTCACTAATTGTGACTTCCCCACCCTCGACTCGGCTACTCGGGACGCTCTTGACACCCCATTTTCTTCCACCGAACTTGATGGCGCTTTTAAACAACTCCCAAACGGAAAGAGCCCCGGCCCAGACGGTTTCACTTCCCACTATTATAAAAACTACAAGCAGAAACTGCTTCCCATTCTTTTAGCTGCATTCAATGAAATCTCAGACTCCCACCATTTCTCATGCCAATCGCTAGAAGCTCATGTCACGGTGATACCCAAGGAGGGTAAGGACCCCTCCCAATGCTCCAGTTACAGACCCATTTCCCTTTTAAATCTGGATGCTAAGCTATTTGCAAAGCTTATTGCTAACCGTATTAACCGCATACTGCCCACGGTCATTCATGACTACACGACTAAAATTATCAACCTCCTACACCATATCTCAAGTAACAAAATACAATCCCTTTTGCATTCCACGGACGCTGAGAAAGCTTTTGACCGGATTGATTGGACCTTTATGATGGGGGTACTGGAGCATATGGGATTGGGTCCTGTTTGTTTAGATAAAATAGCGGCCCTTTACCACTCCCCCTCAGGACGGATTAGGATAAATGGGGGCCTGTCTCCCTCATTCTCAATCACGAACGGTACGTGCCAGGGCTGCCCACTCTCGCCCCTTTTGTTTGTAATCTGTATGAAGGCCCTGGCGTGTGCCCTTCGCGCCCAACCAGACATCCGGGGGGTGACTGTGGGGGGTACTGAATATAAGCTGGCCCTCTTCGTAGATGATCTCCTAATTACCACCACCTCTCCCGTGACATCCCTTCCAACCTTAATGACTGAACTCCACCACTTTGGTAGTATATCCAATTTCAAGATAAATTGGGACAAATCGGTTGCATAGGCCTCAACATCCCACAGACCTCACAAATATGCCTCAAGGCGGCCTTCCCATTTATATGGCATCCCGACCGGATGAAATATCTAGGAGTTAATCTTACGACGGATGTCTCAAATTTATTCTCGGCCATTTTCACTCCCATGTTGTAGAAAAAATTACGAGAATTCATGGACTGGTCTCCTAAAAATTTTTCGTGGATGGGGAGAGTGAGCATTGTAAAGATGGTCGCCCTCCCCAAAGTTCTGTTCCTCTTTCAAACCCTCCCAATCGCCATTCCACACCTCTTTTTTACTCGTCTTCAACGTTCAGTACGGGATTTTGTATGGCAAGGTAGACGTCCCCGTTTCAAACATGACATCCTGTTTCGCCTGAGAGAAAGCGGGGGACTTCAACTCCCCCACTTCCAAGGATACCAGTGGTCGGTAATGCTTGCGCATTTGGTGGAGTGGACTAGCCCAGGAGGATCCAAACAGCGGGTAACACTTGAGAATAGCTCTTCCCCGACCCCCCTTAGAACTCTCCCCTGGTTGGAGACAATCTCTGACATGACTCACCCGACAATTGGACCTACATTAAAGTGTTGGAGATACTTACGGAGTAAGTTGGGCCTTTCGTCCAGATACTCCCCACTTACCCCATTGATCCACAACACTGAATTCCCTCCAGGTTTGGACCGGACTACCATCTTTAGAGTAAACCACTTGGACTGTGTGAGGGCCGGTCGGCTGGTGCAGGGGGGTGGTCTCCTGTCTTTCCAGGAGGCGCAGCAGAAGCTTTCCTTCCTCCAGGGGGACTTTTGGATGTACCTTAGCATCCGTAGCTTCCTATCTCAAACAAAACGGGTAACTGATACAAGACGCAAACCTCGACCTTTCAAGGACCTATGTCTAGCCAATACGGTGACCCGCCACCTTATCTCAATTAATTATAAAATTATCTTGTGGAATCTATTTACTGGCCTACCACGATACACGGAGGCCTGGGACAGGGAGCTCCCAGTCCCCCTGGAGGAGGAAGACTGGACGAGAGTCTTCTCTTTTGTTCGCTCCAGTTCAATTTCTGCCCAGGTGATGGAGACGCAGTATAAGGTGCTGACCAGATGGTATAGGGTGCCCTCCGTGATTCATCAGATGCTCCTGATATACCCTCCAAATTGTTGGAGATGCCAAGGTGATCTAGGTTCTTTTATGCATATTTGTTGGGAGTGTCCTGTCATTGCAAGGTTCTGGCGCTCTGTGAGAGAGACCACCTTTTTAAATAACCGGGGACGACATCCCAGAGGGCCCGGCATTCTGTTTACTTTCTTTCTCTAATGCCTCCACAAAGTCTTATAAACATTCTCTGCTGCACCATCTGGCTAACGCGGCTAGAGCCGTTATTCCCGCAAGATGGAAATCCCCCTCCCCCAAGCATGAAAGAATGGTTCGCCAGAATTGATTGGTATGAGTCTATGGAGGTTCTATTGATCACCACACCTGAATTGTTTACAAACTATACTGCAACTTGGTTCCAGTGGCTGGAGTTTAGATATACTCCCAATTACCTTAATATTGTAGGGGATCGGTCCCTTTGAGTCCCCAGTAAGCCCAGACTTAAGCCTGTGCTCTGTTTAGCGGACTTGGCACCTACCAATGGTATACTTATAACTTCAACAAGAAAATGTATCTCTTATTGGTACCTCCCCCTAGCCCCCCAACCTTCCCTCCCCTTTTCCTTTTGTTTGTCTATACCTCATATCTATATTCACATGCTACCGAGTTATTGAAAAATTTACGGTTTTCATCTGTAAAGCATGTAATTCCCACTTCATCGTACCTGTTATCTACTGGCTTCATCTGTGGGGATTTGCTGTCATTTAATCTGTTACTTATATGCCTTATTTTTGTTGTTTACCTGCAATAAAATCTAAATAAAGAATACAAAAAAAAAAGTATAGGTGTGAATAGCTATAGCACATTATGGCTATTATTGATTTTTCTTTTAAACCATATGAGGATCTATTTAAAAATATCCAAATTCAATGCCAATTTAGATCATCATCCATATGACATTTTGATGAGTCTAAAGCTTCAAATATGTATATTTGCAAAACGTACCTGTCATATAAGTAATAACTGAGTATTTTCATCAGTGTTGTCAAGATGTTTATGATTTTTCTCTTCTGTGCATATGCAGAATAGTGGAATCTTAAAGCTTATGCCAGCATGCAGTATGAACATGCAGCTGTGTGTTGGGGTATGACTTGAATGGGTAGGCCCTATCTTTTACATTTGGATCACTATCCTAAGACGGGTTAAGATGAGCTATTCTCCATTTATTGAATCTTGTAACCCAGCTCTTCCCCATTGAGAACAAGAAAAGCAAGGGATAAGCTGAGTTCAGACCTGAAAAAATTCTATATATATAGCCTGAATAATGAAAACATATTAGCATAGAGAAGGTTGAAAAAAAGACAAAAGTTCATCCTCTTAAGGATCTCCTGCGACACCTATCTTAAAATTGAAATTGATTCAGATGAAGCAACCTCCAATGTGTTTTCAATCTGTTTCAAAATCTGAAAAATCCCTTTTTCCTTATTTCTGCCTGGATCCACTAATAGTCTTCATTTTAATTGTAGGTTGTAACCCTGGATATCCCTTTCTGCTAAAAATGTATCTTACCTTTCCTAAACATAGTAATTAACGCTTCCATCACATCCTTCCCTGGCAGTTAATTCCATATCTTGGCTGCCCATACTGTAAAAACCTCTTTCCTTTACTGGTTGTGAAACTTTTTCTCCTTTAACCTAAGTAGGTGACCGCATGTCCTGTGTACCGTTCTTGGGATAAAAAGTTCCCATGAAAGTTCTCTGTATTGATCCTTTATGTATTTGTATATAGTAATCATATCTGCTAGGTTAGACGCCTCTTTTATAAAGTAAACATACCTAAACTGGCTAGCCTTTCCTCATAGCTCCATGACTCCATACCCTTTATCAATTTTGTAGCCCTTCTCTGAACCCTTTCTATTTCTAAAATGTCTTTTTTATGGAATGATGAACTGAACTCCGCATTCAAGATGAGGACCTACCAATGATTTATATAGTGGTAAATTTATACTCACTTATTTACCTTTTTTATGGATGTTTATACTTTATTGGTCATTGCAGCAGCTGCTTGACATTGAGCACTGTTGCTAAGTCTATTTTCCACGAGCACCCCAAATCCTTCTCTGTTAAATCTTCCCCTAAAGTTATCCCATTTAATTTATGGATTGCATATTTGTTTGTCATCCCTAAATGCATAACATTACATTTAACTATGTTAAACTTTATCTTCCATTTCGCCGCCTAGTCCTTCAATTTATTCATGTTCCTCTGTAGAGAAACTATTTCTTGTTCTGCTTTTATTACCTTACATATTTTAGTGTCATCTGCAAAAATGGAAACTTTGCTCTCTAAAGTATCACCAAGGTCATTAATAAATATCTTAAAAAGGAGTGGCCCCAGCAAGGAATCTTGAGGGACAACTTAAAACTTTTGACCAATTGGAAAATATTCCATTTATCACAATTCTGTCACGAACTGCGAGGAATGGTGGGACCTGCCCCGGGTTTCCAGTGAAGCAACAGATGAGCAGGAGTGAAGTAAAATAGTGATTGACTTTAATGGGGTTGGTTGCACAAAACAGGAACAAGGGACAATAACGAATAGTCTTTGGATTTAAGGAGGCAGAGGGACCAAGGGGAATAGATGAGCAACAGTGAGGATAAGACTCCGGGTTGGTAGACGGTAAGATTGAGGTTGATTGGCCGAGAAGAATCCGGGTTTGGTAGACTGTAAGGCTGAGGTTGATTGGCCGAGAAGAATCCGGGTTTGGTAGACTGTAAGGCTGAGGTTGATTGGACGAGAAGGCTGGATTGCACTGCGAAATGAACCAGGACTGGATGGACAGGACCAGGAATGGATTGACTGTACCAGGACTTGGCAAGGCAGGACTGGATACTGGAGTGAACCAGGACTTGGCAAGGCAGAACTGAAGTGCTGGGTTGCACTTGATTGGCGTGCTGGGGTGCGCCGGACTGGGGTGCGCCGGATTTGGCGTGCTGGGATTCACCAGACTAGCGTGCTCGGATGCGCCGGACTGGCGTGCTGGGGTGTGCCGGATTGGCATGCTGGGGCGAACTGGACCACAAGGCTACTGGACCGGACTGTGAGGACCACGGCAACTGGAACCAGAAAAGGACCCAGGACAGCGGAACCAGGACAGCAGGGCCAGGACTTGAGACCAGGACGGCAGGGCCAGGAGGGCAGGACCAGGACGGCAGGACCAGGACTTGAGGCCAGGACGGCAGGGCCAGGACTTGAGACCAGGACGGCAGGGCCAGGACGGCAGGACCAGGATGGCAGATTGTACCTGGATAGCAGACTGGAACTGGAACAGGTTTGCTGACTGGACCGGGATAGCTGGATCAGGATCAGCAGAGTAGATACTGGACTGGAGTTCTACAAGGCATTGGACTGGAGTCTGGAAGGCACTGGACTGGAGTCTGCAAAGCACTGGACTGGAGTCTGCTGGGCACAGGACTGGAGTCTGCAAGACACTGGACTGGAGTCTGCAAGACACTGGACTGGAGTCTGCAGGGTACAGGACTGGAGTCTGCAGGGCACAGGACTGGAGTCTGCAAGGCACAGGTCTGGAGTCTGCAAGACACTGGACTGGAGTCTGCAAGGTACAGGACAGATGAATCAGGACAGCCAGCTTCATGAAGACCAAGTAGATCTGGGCACCGAGGATAGAGTGCACAGGGTTTAAATTGAGAGCCCTGTGCACCGATTGGCTGGAGGACCGGAGAAGAGGATTCTCATTGGCAGTTCAGCCTCACGTGAGTATTCCAAGATGGCGGCGCCCACGGCACCGCTGATCGCCAGAACACAACACACATGGGACGCCGAGATGAAGCTGCAGCATGGTGAGTAGTGGAGTCTGTCACTGCCTCAGTGACAGACTCTGTCAGCCTGAAGACCAGAGCACCTGCAGGGGACCGTGGACAGCGCGCAGCCGAACGGGTAAGTGCGGCATTTGGCGCATATTGTGACAAATTCTATTTTTCCAATAATTAAATCACTCTGCATTCCAATTATAAGAACACAATTAATTTATGAAAACTGTTTGATTGGTGTCTTTTCTTCTAATTCTAAGAAGGATTGCATCCCAAATCATTTTTGTGAGATATCATTAAAAATAGTGCTTTCCCCTTTTAGGATATTTCACAGATTTCCATTCTGTCCATAAAGGATATTGTCCCATTCTTTTTAGTTCAAACTCAATTACAACTGCAATTTATCTTAGCCTCATCCTCAGGACTGTGTGCAGACAGGTACAATTGGAATTGAACAATGTAATGACATAGATCTCAGTGACAATGGGAACACATACAATAACTATATATAATATGTAATTTACTTTACTTATAAAATAAAAAATGTTTATGCACATTTTAATCCTTACATTATTTGTTTAAATCTATGTTTAGAGATAATTTGTGCAAATTATCAGAGTTTCTACAGAATTTTTTTTTTAATCTGCATTTTCATTTAAACCTACAGCACTTAAACAATAATGTGATTTGTGACCCCTTGAAAAAGTAAGACCTTAAGGCATTCTCTTAACAACCTAATCAATGGAGATTACGTAAATTAACAAATATATTGGCAACACTTTCTCAACTGAAAGATTAATTGCAACATATCTCAGCAAATTAGACCACAGTCTAAAAACATTTAACTCACATTATTCACACAAGTAGTATTAACATGCAGAAGGGATAATATGACGTGTTGCACACCTACTAAATCAAGCACATACAAGCTTAAGAAAAAATAAAACCATGTCCATTATTTTAATGAGCAAGTAACAGAATGATTGGATAATATATCTCAGCACATCTCAGAGCATTCACTACTAAAACAGATACATTTAATAATCTTATGATGTGTATAATCTGTAAATAAAAAAGTAGAATAAAGAATGAAATAGAATGAAAAAAAAAGTTGCTTTTGTTTTCTATAAAGTAAACCATTGTTATCATGTATAAGCCCAATATTCTCTGGAATCAACAAGTCTGTTCCAGTGTGTGTGAGCACAAAGTCTAAACATGCAATCACACACAGGACACTCTGTAACTCTGTATTTGGTCCTGGGTGTTTGTACATGTAAAAGAAAAAAATATTCACAATGATGTTTGCAATGATATAAGGATTGAATCTAATCATCTGGGTTTATAGGACCAGATCCTAGTACTGGTAAGTACTTACTGTAATGATTGTCATATCTCCCCTGCCCATCCTGAGTATTCAATGCTCCGTTACTGTACTTCAGACATGGAAGTCTGCAGCATGAGGATATAGATATATATGGACAAAGTATGTGAACCCTTGGATTTAATAACTGGTTGACCCTCCTTTGGCAGCAATAACCTCAACCAAACGTTTCCCATAGTTGCATAACAGACCTGCACAATGGTCAGGAGGAATATTCTTGGGATGTCTGGTGTGAATCGCTCTCTTGAGGTCATTCCACAGCATCTCAATTGGGTTGAGGTCAGGAATCTGACTGGGCCACTCCAGAAGACGTATTTTATTCTGTTGAAGCCATTCTGTTGTTGATCTACTTCTGTGCTTTGGGTCGTTGTCCTGCTGCATCACCTATCTTCTGTTGTGCTTCAATTGGTGGATAGATGGCCTTAAGTTCTCCTGAAAAATGTCTTGATAAACTTGGGAATTTATTTTTCCATAGATGATAGCAATCTGTAAAGGCCCTGAGGCAGCAAAGCAGCCCAAAACTATGATGCCCCCTTCACCATACTTCACAGTTGGGATGAGGTTTTGATGTTGGTGTGCTGTGCCTTTTTTCCTACACACTGAGTGTTGTGTGTTCCTTCCAAACAACTCAACTTTGGTTTCATCTGTCCACAGAATAGAATATTTTGCCAGTAGTGCTGTGGAACATCCAGCAATGTTTTTTGTGGACAGCAGTGGCTTCCTCCATGGTGTCCTCCCATAAACTCCATTCTTGTTTAGTGTTTTACATATTGTAGATTTGTCAACAGAGATGTTAGCATGTGCCATTGTGAGATTTCTGTAAATCTTTAGCTGACACTCTAGGATTCTTCTTCACCTTATTGAGCATTCTGTGCTGTGCTCTTGGAGTCATCTTTACAGGACGGCCACTCCTAGGGAGAGTAGCAACAGTGCTGAACTTTCTCCATTTATAAACAATTTGTCTTACCGTGGACTGATGAACATCAAGGCTTTTAGAGATACTTTTGTAACCCTTTCCAGCTTTATGCAAGTCAACAATTCTTAATCGTAGGCCTGCTGAGAGCTCTTTTGTGCGAGGCATGGTTCACATTAGGCAATGCTTCTTTAGAATAACAAACTTAAAACTGGTGTGTGTTTTTTATAGGGCAGAGCAGCTTTAACCAACACCTCCAATCTCATCTCATTGATTGGACTCCAGGTTGGCTGACTCCTGACTCCAATTAGCTCTTGGAGAAGTCATTAGCCTAGGGGTTCACATACTTTGTCCACCCTGCACTGTGAATGTTTACATGCTGTGTTCAATAAAAACACGAGAACATATAATTGTTTGTGTGGTATTAGTTTAAGCAGACTGTGTTTGTCTATTGTGACTTATATGAAGAACAGAACAAATTTTATTACCAATTTATGCAGAAATCAAGGTAATTCCAAAGGTTTCACATACGTTTAGTCCACAAACTGGACACAGAGAAATATATTTGTCAGTTATTGTGGAGATATGTAAACACAGATGGACAAGAAGAGCAATTTTTAGGGTTTGTTCCAATACATTCTCATACTGGTGAGCACCTTGAAAGCAATTTACTATCTGTGCTTTCTGATACGAATATTGATATTAGCAACTGTTGAGGTCAAAGCTATGACAATGTCAGCAATATGTGTGGAAATACAACGCCTTGCAAGCAAGAATTAGTGCAATCAGTCATTTAGCACTGTATATGCCATGTTCTGCTCACTCTTTATATCTAGTGGGAGCATCTGCTTCTGATTTTTTTGTCACAGCTGTAACATTCTTTAATTTTTTGGAGTGCCTTTACACCTTTTTTTCTTCATCAACTTATCAATGGAAATTACTGACATCTCAGCAAAGCTCCTGGACACTTTACCCTAAAAAAGTTGTCAGCCACAAATTGTGGTTAACAGTATGTTGGTGATGCACTTAATAAATTTGCAGACTCAGAACAACATCCTGCGAATGCTCGAGGAAAAGCTAATGCTCTTATAGCATTTTAAACTACCTCTCTGCTTGTTGTATGGGGAAACATTCTTGAAAGGTTGGATTCAAATAGTAAAATCAAATATTTCCATTGATGAAGTAGTGAATCACTGTGGATTTTAAGATGGACTTTAAGGTGGACTTTAAGATAGTGCTGGAGATGTCACTGTTGAAGAAACAAGCTAAGAAGAGTGCAGGGTTTGTGCATTGGATAAGCACTCACCTCTCACCTCTCACCTATGGAATAGAGGATTGCAGATTACGCACGTTAGCTTCCGCTGCTGAGGTTACGTTTTAATGTATTCCTAAGTGTGGATCTGGTCCAAAATATCTTACTTATTTGGTTATTTTTGTCATTTTCACTAGCACTTCTAAAAAACTAACTTGAAAGTTTCTTCAATAACTTTATTTTTAAGACTTTGCTAAGTTAATAAACTATCATAGAAAAAGACAATCAACTACGTAGCTAATACATTTTTTGCATAAGACAGCTAGATGTAGATTTATCATTCTTGACAATAAATGGATCGATATGGCTACAGTAGACTAAGTTGCTTCTTTTACACTCCTGAATTCCAATTTTTTTAAGAGCTGCAAAATGAATGTGCTGTCTTTGAAAATAGAAGATAACGCAGATGAAGGAAGAGAGATATAGCTTTCTAAACAGATGAACAGCAATAGTGAGATATTAGTAAGGAATCCTAATTCATTGCAGCCCAATAATAGTTTCACAGCTATGAATAACTTTGTAAAGCCAAAAGGAGAAAAATGAATTTGAACTATGGCATTTTTATTGCTTTGAATGCAGTAGTTGAAGAGTCATATAAAATAAGTGAAAAAAAATGCATTTATATGCTGGACTAAAAATTCAGGATGTTTTAAACATTTAGAAAAGTTATGCAGATATTTCATACTTTATACTCCGCATGAGAAAAAAAGGGAACTAAAATGATTTCCAAGATTTTCATGCAAGTTGATTGTATCAAAATATATATGAAAAATATTTA
>WWET01001580.1:257231-272561 GCA_011038615.1 Limnodynastes dumerilii | reverse complement strand
ATATATATATATATATATATATATATATATATATATATATATATATATATATATATTTCTCTCAAGCAAATAAGCAAATAAGTGACATATGAGACATATGGACAATAATGATATGGGCAATAAAGCCAGTAAGTGAAATTTAGAAAAATGAAATATATTCATAAAAAGGGACATTTATTAATTCAAATAGTGTGGTGTGATTAGAGCAGCCAGTTACATTTGAGGTAGAGACTACAGTTGGTCACAATGTAGTTTATGTGAAGCTATAAGTGCTATTTCAGTCTCTTCTTTTTGAAAATTTCCAATCTCTATTAAATTGTATTCTGGTCTCTTTTCTGTTTTACTGATTTATATTTCTTATCTGGTAGACAAGCTGCAGTCTGTGAGATTACTGGGTGTGATGGGGGTAATGGTGACTGAGAATACTCCACCCCATTATTAACTATCTCAACAAACCAACATTATTTTCACCTTGAACCGCATGTGCATTCACAACTATCAACTTTGGTATTGTGTTGCTTCATCACATCCAGCAATAAACCCCTTTTTTTCTTCCATTGCTCATACAGCTGACTTTTGGCAAGCAGTTCATCAACAACAATTTTTTTTGTGTCTTGTACTGGTTATCAATTCACCACCATACCTGTGGCCAGGGTATTGGGTGGCTATTGTCAATTTGTTGCATTTATACAAATATATTTTTTTATGTATTTATGTTTAATAAAATTGCAGTCAGGTTTGCATTACCTATTTTTTTTATTATTTTATTTCATTATTTTGGCGCTCTGTCTCTTTTTATTTTTTCTTTAATGACTGAGAATAAGTCTTCTTTTGAAAGGATTGGGGTTTAGATCAGTACTGATCTCAGAATAGAATATCTCTAGAATATGGATCAATGTTAGTCAATGAAGTGAGGATTGGCTTGTCTTTGAAACAGAAAGTGGCACCCTAAGGGACATAATGTAGTCCCAAATAAGGTGCTTATTTTGCAGCTAGACATTTTGATTAATTCCTTTATAAAATCTCTTATATCTTTATTTTAAGGAGGAGTTTGAATGTATCCTAACTGTATTGGTTGTAATGCCAGGCCGATATTATGAATATTTCTTTGTTGCGCAACAAAAATATGAACACAAGCATTTGTAATATACCTACACAATGTATATTTAACATTTTAAATATCCTTCATGTAACCTTCAAAATGTCTTGTTATCTATTTAACATTTACAATAACTATGCTAATTGCACACTACTCATTACAGGGATCTGAATTTAAATATATAAAGAGCACTGTTAGTTTGTATAACTTCAATATTTTATTAGCATAATAAACTGAACAACAGACTGTGAATACAAATTAACACCTAAAATGTCAGTTTGACCCATGTAATTGATGAAGACAAAGCAGAATGAGATGGGCAGAGGAGAGGAAGCAAACTTACTGATGCCAGATAACCAGTGTCTTACAACTGTGTTATTAATTTAATCGGAGAAATGAAATTTGTTTCTTAGTAATTGGCTCTTCGTATGCTGCTTTAATAACTCAGTATGTGTAAGCAATGAAGCATCTTCTAATGTGTAACTCCCCAACAGGTGGAGGAACTATAAAATCATTAATATAACTTTGAATATTTTAATATCTATATAAATAACGCTAAAAGTTTTGCATCATGGTGCATAGGGGTACATTCTTAAATACTTGACTATGAATATTTTGGATGGGCATTTTCTAAATACCCATGTACATTAAAAAGTATAAACTTGCCATTATATGTCCACAATTTACATTGTTTGCTTGCATTTCACTATACTTAGAGAAGTACCATGGGGAAGGCAAGGGCAGGTAATTATAGCATAGGGGCATGTTCTAGTATCATATTTCATAATTATATATAGTGTCACTTGTGGAAGTAACAAGGGTCATATACTCCATACCAAATGCTTATCAGCGCACATATAAAAAGGAGGTTTAATTTAGTAGGTTATTAGCAATACACTATTTGTATAAACATGCACTATTGAAGCCACAAGTACTATGCAGTTTAAATAGGCCATCAATATATACATTTAAAGGAAGCATTTATGTATGTCTATTTTTATTGGTTTTGTAGTAAGTTTTAACAAAGTAAAATAGAATACTTATTCTGTGAAAAAAATATATAATATATATATTTACTCTCAAATTAGAGAGACATTTGTGTTACGCTGAATATGTGGAAAATGTGTGTTGACCTGAATTAAACAGTTCATATACTGCACTATGGAGCGCACCCTGTCCTGTTTATATGTTTTCTAGATTCTCTTGTTGAGACCGGAAAAAGACCAGTCCTTTGGAAGGGGAGCTGCGGTTCAAAGTTAATTAGAACCTGGTGCTTGATACTATTGCGGATGTCTTATTTCTACATGACATTGAAAGTGGAAAGTGGAAGTCCCCTAGAGGGACTAGGGGGTATATTTACAAAATGCGATTTTTAAAAAATCGCTTAAAATCGCGTGAGTTTGCAGTGAATATCAATTCACTGTATTCACACAAGCTAAACTCACATGAGTTTAAGCCTTTTGAAAATTGCTGAACCTAAAATCGCCAGTGTGATTTTTTCTATGTTACACATAGACCTCGCAGTAAAATCGCCATTAAATCGCCGTTTAGCAATTCTCCATTGCCTAGAGGCGATTTAGTGACAATTCACCCTGCGAGCCTGGAAAACACATATCAATCTAGTTGACATGTGTTTTCTTGTGTGTCAAATCTGACCGCAGCATGCTTGAAAGCCTCAGCCATGCTGTGCTGATAGAACTACAAGGCTAAGCAGGGGGGAGTGTTTTATATAATTGATGACGTCAGAAACGCTAGAGCACCAGTGTAACTGACGTAATTAATTATATAAAACACTGCCCCCTAGTAACCAAATGGTCATTAGGAGCAGCACAGATGAAGAAGAGGAGCCTGTCCCCCCCGTGTCATGTACCGAAGAGGCAGAGAACCGGACCAGAACAATAGGGAAGTGGCTCCAATCAACCGGAACACAGACTCCAAGCAAGTGAAGAAAATTCTACACATCCAGCAAGGCTTCCCAAGAAAGATGGCAGCAAACGGTGACAAAAACTTTAATTATTTTAATACACCACACACTCAGACACAGTTAGGATTGGACACGGTAGCCACCGGAGGTAAGTGCAGACATTAGGGAACATTATTAGTCAGGGAAAATGTATTTTTACATTCACACTTACTTTAATGTGTTCATGTATGTTTGGTGCAGACTGTTTTTTTTTTCTGTCACACACAGTGCTGCATGGTAAGAAGCCTTACTCACGCTGATATTACTACAAGGCTAAACAATGCTTAGCCTTGTAGTTCTATGAGCACAGCATGTCTAAGGCTTTCAAGCATGCAGCACTTGGTGATTTTTTTAAACTCACACGAGTTGCCGCGATTTTTTGAGGGACAAATCGCGGTGCTTTTCTGTAAAAAACAACCGCAATTTAGACCTTGCAAAATCACAGCAACTCTCGTGTTAAAATTGCATTTAAATTTTGGCGAGACTGAGAATTGGTACAGATAGATAGATAATAGTTTCTTTTGATTTTATTGCAGTCTGAATGGTTGAAGAAAACATCACAGGCCTCATCATATTGACATTTTTATCTGCTGAAAACATTTTTGGATATGTATTTGTATTTTCTTTACAGATGCCAGAATGGAATGATTGGTATCTGTATTTTCTTTACAGATACCAGAATGGAGTGATTGGTTTACCACCAGCATATGACTAGAAAGACACAGTGCTGGAGCAAATTAGCAAAAAGTTACTAATAGCATGTAAAAATAAAAAAAATAACAAAACAAAACAAAAAAATCTTCCTATTTTGGAACAAAGGATTTTGTAGGTTTATACTAAGCTACCATGTATTTATATAACAGAAATATTTCTGACCCCAGCAGATTCAAATATATATAAGGAGATTTTTACAAAATATTTGTAAGCTATTAATTTCTGCATACCCACAATGCAAAAAAATTCCACAACAGGCACATAGAGAAACAAAACAGTAAACCAATGAAAACACCAGAGAAGTTTTTTATTTGCTATGGTTTTTATTTGCTCTACCTTCTTTCATTTACATAACGTAGGATTAAGGGCTCAGGAACTGGAACACAAATATCCACGCTCAAAAGGTGTGGGCTTTCTGAACCTCACTGTTCTATTTTGAGCATGTAGAAATCTTTTAATTTTGCTAAAAGCAAAAAAATAATGAAGGATGTAATTGGACCGAAAATCTGTTAATGAACTTGTAGCAAAGTCACTCCATGGGCCTGATTTTGATTTAGTATCAACAACTGACTTCCGCAAGCTGCTTGTGGAAGCTAGGTGTTTTTATGGCAGTGCATGTGCGCTTCGGATGTTATGCTACAGATTTTTGAAACTTCAAATCCCACATGCCTCATCCACATGCAAGAGAAGCAAGGATAGGCATGTACTGTGGATGAAGTGATAGACACAGATTCGGAGAACTTAAGGTACATGAGAGGGGAGTTCACTCTCACGTACAGACCTCCATGTGTATAGGAAATGGATACAGAACCAATTTCTGTTTCAAAACGTTCCAGGTATCCAGGAAATTCTTTGGGAGAATAATATAAACTTCAACTGGTGAAAGGTTTCTGGGTAACCACGGAAGAAAATATACTGGATGGGAGCACATTTATAATCCCTCCACATGTCATTGACCGACCCATATGAAATCCAGACAATTTAAATCCCGGCATCTAAAACTCCAGATACAAAAGAAATGTTGACAAATTAAATTCCCAACAATTTTGATGACTCTTTTGAGTTGTTATAACTTGAAATATGACAATTGTTATAGTCTTTTTTTTTGACAGTTAAGCACCGCTTTCTATTTCCCCAACCCCAATCCTTATGCTCATTCTTACCCTAACTCTCCCCTTCCATTACCCTAACCCTTCCTTCTCCGCAGCCTAGTTTCAAGTCTTCCCTTCTGCGATCCATGCCCTCCCCACAGCCTTATTCTAGGTGTCCCCTTCTGCTCTCCGTCCCCTCCCTGCAGCCTAACCCTAAGTTTCACCTTCTGCGATCCGTCCCCTCCCTGCAGCCTAACCCTAAAACTACCAAACTGACCTATGTACAAAAACAATTTAGCCCCAAGGCTACTAGAGGTTAGGATATGTCAAGCGCTTACTGCTGCTGCGGGGTCTTGTGTATCAATGTTAAAGGTCTGCACACTTACAAACCTTAGGCTAGATCCAGAACAACCCTTGTGAGCGAATTTACGCGTGGCGGAGACGTAAAATCGCCTTTTGGTAAGTACTGCGCATGCGCACCATAGAAAATAAGCTCAGCGTAATTGTTCGTGGATGCAGATGAGAGATGCAACCTTCCTCTGTGAAAATTTCACTTTTTCAGGGGCTTATCCAACTATGATTAAGGTAGGGTTTGAAAAGCGTATCTTGACAAAATACGTACATTCAAGGGGTGTGCCTATGGGAGTGTATAGAAGGTGCGCACACAAAAATACGCTACGTGAGTAAATGTACGGCAAACGTAGTTCTGGATCTACCCCCTTGCCACAGTGTAATAATGTCAAAAGAAATAAATACTCTAGACCATCGCACTACTGTTAGTTCAAACTAAGCATAAAATGTCCAGTGATACAAAATCTATAATATGACTCAGTTCATAAAGTTCATGGATGCAGATGAGAGATGAAACCTTCCTCTGTGAAAATTTCACTTTTTCAGGGGCTTATCCAACTATGATAATAATATTGTATCTCACTAGATCTGCAGATGTTCTGTGCTTTTCTCATATGATGTGTTGTCCTGGTTCTGAGAATCGTCCTGCTGTAAGGGGGGTTCCGTACATTGCACTGCTTCATATAGAATTGTCTATTATACCGAGACGTCGGAAAAAAAGACCTATATTTTAATAAATATGTATGGACGTTTTTATACAAATATCCCATGTTTTAATGTAAGTATTACTCTGTCCATGCGAGAGAATACTAAATAAACGGTGTACACTTAGAGCTGTCCTTCTTCTGTTTCCCGTTACTCCTCCCTCCATACCGGGACTCGGGAGATCTCCAAAACAGACCGGAGGCGAGAGAGAGGCTGGGGAGACTGTGAGAGGACAGCCACGAGGAGACAACGTGCTGAGCAGGGGGTTTTGACCCCCTGATTCTAGTAGAGTTGTTGTGAATAGCAAGGATAAAGTGACACGGTACTGTGTCCCTCTAAGTCAAATAACCTGGTGAGTGGGACCATCACTGAGACTGTGAACTTATATAAGAAATATTCTACCTCCTGAGAGCATAAGTGCATCAATAAAATTGTGTTTGAATGAGAGATGGATGCTGATAAAATGTCTTATGGGAAGGAAGGAATGATGCAGCTGTAATAGACTGACAACAGGCTGAAAGATCTGCTGCTTAAGTGTCAGACTGCAGGCAGAAGGAAAGGCGTTTAAGATAAATTTTTATCAGTATCAAGTGTCCAGTGGCCTATCTACCATAGGTGCAGATAGTGCAGTGCACACGGGCCCCCGCAGACAAGGGGGCCGCCTGTGGCACTCACCCTGCACCCAATGGAAGATCCCAGTACCACCTATTTCTGTACAAACGGTGACGGTCTCCAGCAGCCTTCCGTTCCCAACAGTGCACTGCACGCGGGTGTCACATGGGGATGTCAGGCGTGCGTGCACTGCACAGCCTCATGCTCCTCTTCTGTTTGCAGAGCGTGAGGCTACGCAGTGCACTGTTGGGAATGGAAGACTGCTGGAGACCGTCTCCATAGATATGGATGGGGTTGAGAAGAAGAAGAGGGGGGCACGTCTTGCTTCCGTTCCCAACAGTGCACTGCACGCGGGTGTCACATGGGGATGTCAGGCGTGCGTGCACTGCACAGCCTCATGCTCCTCTTCTGTTTGCAGAGCGTGAGGCTACGCAGTGCACTGTTGGGAATGGAAGACTGCTGGAAACAGTCTCCGTTTGTATAGATATGGATGGGGTTGAGAAGAAGAAGAGGAGGGCCCGTCTTGGGAGGGGGGGCCATCTGAGGAGGAGGAGGAGGGGGCCGTGTGGGGGTCTGCACACGGGCCCCTTCATTTCTAGAAACGCCCCTGCAAGTGTCCCTGAGAAAACTCTGGTTTATTACTGCTACTATGCAAGATCCTCACAGTTATTGGGGAAGTGTTTTTGAAACAGATCATTTAATAACAATAGGCAATTTCCACACACCCATCAGTATGTACAGCACATGCGCAGTACAAGGAATTTTAGATCAAAATGAATCCAATACTGTTAAGGACACGGAAATCCCTTCCACATGTAGGAGTGCAGGGAGAGTGCCCTGTTTTCCTGCTCGCACTAACACATTTTGTTTGTTAGCCTCAGTTGCAGAGACTAACACACTGAATTGCCACTTAAATCTGGATCCTTCGTGCCTGATCCAGACCAACGCCTGGCGTCGCCAGGACGACGGGCGTAAGCGTAAGATCGGCTGAAAAGGCGTCCGTAGGAACAGCGTAGGGATGCGTCCCCCTAGTGTCCCTACATTAAGGTTAGTGAAGGTGGGCGGGGGGAGGTAATATAATGAGGGAGGGAGGGCTTAGCGGTAGAACGCTCGTGTGCGACCGTATTATGCTTACGCCGGCTGAAGTTAGGGTAGCCTTCAGCCGGCGTAAGCACTGGGAAATATGCCCGCACAGGGGGAGTGTCGGGGAGAGTGGACGCTGATACGCTGTGCTTTAGTAAGCACAGCACATCGGGGTAGGTCTGGATCAGGCCCTTCGTCACAAGTCTAGACAAATAAGTGCACCTATTACTGAACTTATTTTCTTTGGCAAACATGACTGACTGCTATCCATAACTGGTGCTCTGCTACTGCTTTCTATATTTTTAAAGTATAATATATAGTAGTAAGGTCATTTTGTAATATATTTATTCTATTTTATTATGATTTCATTTTTTAGTCACTTTTCAGAATTGTTATGCATTTTTATAAATTGTACGAAATTTGTTTTTTTATTGCTATTGGTTTAATGTGCCTTTCCATTTTGAACTAGTAAAGTATTTTTATTTATATTTGTATTTTTATTTATATTTGGGCCTATCTTGGGTCTATATGCTCATTGATATTATAATTATTATTATTTATAGATATGTATTTACTTTAATATTCCCTATTGTATTTCATATGTATGGTACACATGGTATATTCACTTGTTTTGCACCATTAGTGTTTGATCTGTGATCACTTTCTCATTTGTTTCATATTAAGGGTTACACAAGTCCACTTATACACTTTGAGGCTGTATTCACCTAGCTTTACAGCTCTTTTGAGGACATATAGGCAAAGACATTCCTTTACCCCCTCAATAGTGTGTGTGTTTAAAATAATCAGTTAATGTAAAAATTATTATTATTATTATTATTATTATTATTATTATTATTATTATTTGTATTGTTAGTAATAGTATTAGTACTGGTGGTAGTAGCAGGGATAGCGGTGGAAGTATTAAAAATAGCAGTGGTAGTAGTAGTAGTAATAGAAAAAATTATATTTTATTTTTGCATGTTCTATGAAATAAAATGGATATACCACACAATAACTGCAGTTTTATTTACAATTTCTAAGCCTGATTTGAAGAACACAATGTGCAGTGCAGTAGAATTGATTAACCCACAATTCTATATTCCATCTATAACATCTGCACACCAGATGGAATACAGAACATTTTTATTTTCTCATTAGGGTCCCTGTACCTACCTGCAGTGAATATTAACTAGTCTATGACAGTACCAAACACTATATCTTTAGAAGAGAGTGCAGAACTATGACTTTGAATCCCAATAGGAGGGAATAGAAGCACTCCTAAATTAGTATCTGCTTCATCCAACATAAAAATCAAGACGCAAAGCATAATTTAATTAAAATGTGACTGATACTAAATTGAAACATAAAAAAACAGAAAGGAAAAAGAACATTATATAATAGGGAAGAAAAGATAAGTAGGGGAAAAAAATTAATTCTGCTGAGATCCTTCACTGGGAATTCAAAAATGTTCTAATTACATTTTTGACTATCATGTCTGAAAAGTTTTAATAAAAAGAGTTTTATTATATAAGAAAGTAGACAAAGTTCACAAATGCAAAAGATAATTAGAACTATGTAGTAGACCTTGGCTACTCAGCTTGTTGTATATAATATAGTGTCACAAATATAGTCTAATCTAATATTTGTCTTGCTTTTGTTGATATTATATAAAAACTATGACAATTAATATGGTGATTTAGTCATTGTGACACAAAAGGCTGAGTAATTTATCATAGTCAGCATTTTAATTAATCAAAAGAGGTGTTGCAGTGGTTGAGGTCAGGGCTCGATGCAAGTCATTCTAGTTTTTTCAGATTAAATTCAGAAAACTGTTTACTAATAGACCTTTCTTATTGCATCGGGCATCCTCATGGTAAATTATCCCAAATGATTTCTGCAAAACTTGAAGCACAATTTTCTAAAATATTATTGTTTGCAGTAGCATTAAATTTAACCTAAAGAGTTTTATTCAAGCCATAAATAACAAACTTTTATTACTTTTCTTCCCTACAAACTTTATAGTTTGCAGTAGACAATGAGCTGGAATCATTCTCCTGGCATCTGAAACACAGATTCATTCACTACTGGAGGCAGACTGGAATACAGTATAGCAATTGCAGACATGTATACACACCTCAACACTTGTAACAGTAACGTAGTAATAACGGCACCTATAATCTTGAGAAACACTAAAAAGTCAGACATTTTACAATCTGCATTTTAGGAAAGTTAGTATCTATGACGGTGTTACATTTACCACTGGCATATGAGTAGAGAACTGCATGGTTTAACTAAATTTATGTTTAGTACCTGAGTAGGGATCAATGACCAAAATGTTAACGGTATTTTAACACTCTTTGGACCTTGGAATACGTGTAAAGTCTTTTCTCAGACATTAAATAAATTAAATTAATATAATAAATGTTAATTTATGGGTTTATTTGTTCCAAGATCGGTGTTAGTTACCATAATGCTAGTATGTATTGTATTTCAGCTATCTTTATCTGTTTTTCTTCTTTGTGAACAATGGGCCTGATTCACAAATAGGTACGTAAGGTCCGTACAAAGTTCTGTAAAAGGGCCTGGCCTTTCTTTCTGAATGCATGAACCAGGTTAAATGTCTAAACCACTTAAATGTCCAGAACTCCGAAAGGAGAGGAGTGACAGTGGCGTGCACTTCCCTCCTCCTCGCTTCCTTTCAGATCTGCGTGCGTACGTAAGTTGTATGCAAATCTGAATCAGATCCAATATTCTTCTAAAGTATATAGTATCTGGTTATTGTCAGACTGTTTTATGAAGGGGCCATTGGGTATAATGTAGTGAAAAAAACCTGAGGGACATGGCAAGATGCCAGAGGATTGTAGATCAGCTGCGTATTGATGTGTAGTCAACTTTTGGAGTGCAGTTTAGATTGTTAAGAAAATATTTTGCACTTTGTTTACATTTTGTCTCATCTCTTGCACCCACAGTCCTGCTTTTCAGTTTGTAGCACCTCTTCTTATTGTTATAGATTTTCTTGTTTATTTCCTAATATTCCGTTATTAGCCTTTTGGCTTTACCACTTGAACATTTTGTCTGTCTTGACTCTGACCTGCATACAATATAGGGGGAAATATAATGAGTTCCATACAATAAAGGAAAAAATCCTGGTGATCCAGTGATCAATGTTATGCAACATATGGAGCATCCTTGGAATCTCTGTCGTCAGTATCGCAGAGTCTGTGTAATGCGTTTTTAGATTGCCGCCCCAGCAATTACCCAGGTTTTTCAACCTGGGTTATTGCCAGGTAATTTGCCGGGTTTGTCACAAAAAACCCTTTTATTTAGCAGGGAAATTCTGGGTCCCGGGTCTGCCCTGACATTGAGAAGGGGCTGTGTGGCTCCTGGGGAGGGTCTTGCTTACTGTTGCATAGCAACAGTATCAAATCCCTCCAATAGGGTCTATTAGGTGAGACCCGAGTTGAAAAACCCGGGTCAGCATCTTTCACATTGCCACTTACTGGGGTCCGACATGGGAAAAACCCTTCTATTTTCCTATATCTAAGTCCCAGGTTATTAAAACTGGGACTAGGCCAAAAACCCAGGTTTTTAGTGGAGATCTGAAAGGGGTATGTCACGCCGTCTGGCAGCAGTTTCCCCACTATATGCCACTCTCCAGCCCTCCAGAGGTTCCTGTGTAAGTCTCTATTAAAGCATGTGTGCTTGTGTCTGCGTCATTACTTCTCTGGTGCATGGGCGTCGCCATCTTGCCTCCTGTCAGGTGATTCCCAGCAGCCACTCAGGTGCTCCTCTGCGCACACATGATTCCTCCAGCCAATCTGTGCACTGGGTGGACTATTTAAACTCTGTGCACAGTCCATGCTGTGCCCAGATCAACTTGGTCTTCTAGGAACTACTTGTTCATTCTAGGTGCCTGACTGTCTTAATATTGTCTCCTGTTTCTGTCTGCTGATCCTGGTGCTCCTGCAATCTGGTAACCCTGACCTGCCTGCCTTGCATTGTGGCACCACCGGTCCCAGCAGTGCCTGGATCTCTGCTCCTACAATCTGGTAACCCTGAACTGTCTGCCTATTGCATTCAAGTAAAGTCTGCCTTGTATCTGGTTCAAGTCACTGTGTCTGCCTAGCATCTTGTTCAAGTCACTGTTGCTATACAGTTTAGCCTACTTTTGCTCCCCAGTCAAGCCTTCCTAGCATCAAGCTCAAGTCACTGCTGCTACCCAGTCAAGCCTGCTTAGCATCAAGCTCAGCGTACTGTTGCTCCCCAGTCAAGCCTGCCTAGCATCAAGTTCAAGTCACTGTTGCTACCCAGTCAAGCCTGCCTAGCATCAAGCTCAAGTCACTGTTGCTATACAGTTTAGCCTACTGTTGCTACCCAGTCAAGCCTACCTAGCATCAAGCTCAAAATTCTGTTGCTATACAGTATAGTCTACTGTTGCTACCCAGTCCTGCCTGATCCATTGCCTGGTCTCAAGCCCTGGTCCTGCTGTCCTGGTCTCAAGCCCTGGTCCTGCCATCCTGATCTCCAGCCCTGGTCCTGCTGTCTTGGTTCTGCTGTCCTGGTCTCATCATCCTGTTCCTGTTGTCCCGATTCCACTGTCCTGGGTCCAGTTACCGTGGTCCTCGCAGACCAGTCCAGTAGCCTTGCGATCCAGCCCATACCAGCAACCCAGCACGCCAGTCTGGCGCAACCCAGCACGCCCATCCGGCGCAACCTGGTCCTGTCTTCACGCCAGTCCGGTCCTGTCTTCACGCCAGTCCGGCGCAACCCAGCACGCCAATCCGGCGCAACCTGCTCCTGTCTTCAAGCCAGCCCAGTCCTGTCTTCACGCCAGTCCGGCGCAACCCAGCACGCCAATCCGGCGCAACCCAACACTATCTTCACTCCAGTCCTGGTACAGCTTGCTTCTGACTTCAGTTCTGATCCAGCCACCCTGTTATCCAGTTAGCAAGCTACCCAGCTATCCTGAACTTTGCATTTAAGTCCGGTATAGTCCGGCCACCAATCTGCTACTCTCTGGACATTCACCCTCACTCTATTCCACTACCATTGTCTTGTGCGACCATCCTTAATAAAAATCACTAATTCTACTTCACTCCTGCTCGTCTGTTAATTCCCTGGAAACCCGGGACAGGTCCCACCATTCCTTGCAGTTCGTGACAGGGTATAAGTGAGCAGAGCTACAATTGAAGGAAACCCAGCATACACACACACACACACACACACACACACACACACAGAGACACACACAGTTACTGCATAAGTGCATTACTCTAAAGAAGTGAGTTGGGAAAATATAGTTTTATGTTAATTTTAGTAGCTCAATAAATACAATTTTCATGAATCATCTAAGAATGAAAGCTCTTGTAGCAAGTTATATCATCATTATTCCAAAATAAAATTTTTATTACTTTATTAACCACAGTGGACCAGATTTAAAAGTGAGTTAGGTACGGACAAACTGGCACCTAACTCACCCGTCCAGCCCACAACCTGTCCCCCATTTTTAGGAGCCTAATGGCACTTAAGAGTGGCATAGACTACCTTAAGTAACTGTGTGTATTTTCCGTCTGGAGATTCCCTTTCCATGCCTCCCATGCCTTCTAACCATAATGTTGATGTGAAATGACTTACAGATACAATGACAGACTGATAGATAATATAATATTTAGATGTTATTATAAAAATGTCAAAGTTTAGTATTGGTATGATTTTAGATGCAAATAAAAAAAACAAATAAACAAACACCACCCAAACAAACATATTACAGAAATATCGCCTACAGAGGATGTGGTTTGCCACAACATTTACTATTCCTCCAATATAAACATATTACAGAAATATCGCCTACAGAGGATGTGGTTTGCCACAACATTTACTATTCCTCCAATACTACGGCAACAGCAGTGATTTTTTTGGCAGTTCAAGATCACAAAGCATGGACACAGCGAGTAATCAGGATCTGATTTCTCCAATGGGAAAAAGTATTATTTGCATCTAACCCTTAAAGTAACACTCCCTTTCTATCAACCTATCCTTAACCCTCTATCACAAAATGCTGCAGCAAGCGCTGCACTCCGGCTTGCTGCAGCTCACTCCTGCGGCCCAGGTTCACAGAGGCTGTCGCAGTGACAGTTCCCCACACTCACCATCGTTGCAGTCTGGGCATTCCACGTGGAATCAGACGCCAAGGTCTGCGGTACCTCTGTTCCATCTTGGATTTCAGCACATAATCCACAGCACCAATGAGGAGTCGTCAGTTCAGTCCTCCAGCCAATCTGGGGTTAAGGCGCTCTATTTAAACTCTGTTCACTCTCTCCACTGTGCCAGAACAACTTGTTCTACCAAGGTGCCTGGTTCTCCTGCATTGCTGGTATCCTGATCATCCTGGTCCTGCCTGATCCATTGCCTGGTCGTGCCTGGTTTCATTCTGGTCCTGCCCGATCCACTGCCAGGTCCTGTCTACAGCTCCAGTCCAGTCCTGTCTACAGCTCCAGTCCGGTCCTGTCTACAGCTCCAGTCCGGTCCTGTCTAAAGCTCCAGTCCGGTCCTGTCTACAGCTCCAGTCCGGTCCTGTCTACTACTCCAGTCCGGTCATGTCTTCAGCTCCAGTCCGGTCCTGTCTACAATCCCAGTTTGGTCCTTTCATCTCTTTAGTCCGGTCCAGTCTGACTCTTACCTTCTATTCAGTGGCCTCACATCATCTGGCCATGTTGGACTCAAACTCACGTAGTTCACCTGCCACACATCATCTGGCCGTGTTGGACTCAAATCCACGTGGTTCACCTGCCACATGTTATCTGGCTCTATCGGACTGTTATTCTCCAGTCATCTCTATTCATTCATTCCATCCCAAGTCTTTTGAACTGTGTATCATTGCATTATTTGTTTATGAACAGACAACTCATTAAACCTGCTCATTTCTCCTACCAGTCCACTCAGTCATCCTTGCTCCCGGAACCCGTGACAGGTTCACCCATTATTGAAACCGTGACACCCTCCATGTCCCGTAGCCTGACCCTAACTTTCCTCTTTTATCAGCCTAGCATTAGCCCTTCATGTCCTGTAGCCTTACCTTAACCTTCTACTTCTATCAGCCAAACCTTAACCCTCCATGTCCTGCAACATATTCCTAACCTTCCCCTTTAAGCTAACTGCAGCCAACTGCAACCCATCGCAGTCCGTGTGCAGACCATTGAGGTAGAGCACATTGGGAAAGGATACTTAGTTGAAATATAACCATTCACCATAGTAACCATTCCCAATAGGATCTTTCCTAATTTGCAATTAAGCTGTCAGCTGTATCAGTGTTGAAAATCTGCTATCACTGAATGTCTTCTACAGACAGCATTCCTCATACACATAAACTCAAATATACAATTCATTCATTCATTTATTCATCATAAGCAGGTTTTTATATAGCGCCATCATATTATGGTGCGCTTTACAATTGTAACAATCATTATAACTGTGACAGACTATGTAGTAACAAACTGACTGAGTAGGTAAGAGGGTCCTGCCCACAAGTTTAAAACCTATAAGATATAAATATTAGGCCAGATCCTGACTTAATAACGACAGCTAATTTACACATGCTGCATGCGTAAATCTGACTGTGGGAACGCACTGCACATACATGTGGCAGATGTTACGCATCGTATCTCTGATCATACGTAACTTGTAAGTAACTCCATACGATAGGGCGCGGCATT
>WWET01001580.1:233246-247664 GCA_011038615.1 Limnodynastes dumerilii | reverse complement strand
CAAAGAGAAGTAAAAAGGGGAGAGGCTTGAGAAACATGATGAGGAATACTGACAGGGGTTGGAGGCATATGATGGGGAATACGAAGGGTGGTTGGAGGCATATGATGGGGAATACTGATGGGGCTGGATGCACATGATGGGGAATACTGAGGGGGGCTGGAGGCATATAATGGGGAACACTGAGGGGGTCTGGAAGCACATGATGGGGAATAATGAGGGGGGCTGAATGCACATGATGGGAAATACTGAGAGGGCTGGAGGCACATGATGGGGAATACTGAGCGGGGCTGGAGGCATATAACAGGGAATACTGAGGGGTGCTGGGTGCACATGATGGGGAATACTGAGGGGGGCTGGAGGCATATAATGGGGAATATTAAGGGGGTGCTAGAAGCACATGATGGGGAATACTGAGGGGGGCTGAAGAAATATGGTGGGGAATACTGAGGAGGGCTGGACTTAAAAAGTGCTTGGTCCCTTGAGCAATTTTACTCAGAATCTACCCCTCATGAGTTTTAGATGAAGTCCTAACTTACGGAGTCAGTTATTTCGGACAGATATTGTTCCCACAGTTAATAAACATTGGCTAAATAAAAAGAATGGGGTATATAGGTGCCAGGGTTATGTTAACTGTTCCTTCCTGATTACAGGAGACGAATTTACAGTACCCAACACAGGGACTAAGTACGAGATTACACATCACATGAATTGCGCCACCCGATATGTGGTGTACGCCATTAAATGTCTCTGTCCCAAAATATATATTGGGAAGACAGTCCGCAGATTGAAGGAACGATTGGCCATTCACCAGAATTGCTCCATTAAGAAAGCCCTTAACTGTGTTGATACTAAAATTCCTACGGTAGCTTGTCATCATATCGAGTGTTGTCACTCTATTAGGGCTCTTAAATGTATCCCCCTTTTACATGTCCCCCCTATGAGAAGAGGGGTGATAGGGACAAGACCTTATTGCAACATGAAGCACGTCCTATTTACCTTTTTAAATCCCTTGCCCCTGAGGTACTCAATGAAGAATTAAATCGCTCTTATTTTTTGTAATTATGCATTTTATTGATATAATTTTATTATAGCTTTTATATTTATCACTGATGTGTGTTTTCTTTACTTAGGTCCTTTGTGGATCATGGATATGGGAGTTGTATATGGGGAGTTGATTACTGTGTACGTATGGCGTCTTGCGTTGCCATAGCCGCCTGCTCTGCGCTGGACCTCTGCTGTTACAAGTGATGATGTCATCATTGGGCGTCTAGGTTCCGTTGCATCTGTTGACGTCTGTGTGATGCGCGCTCCCGGCGGGCTCCCAAGCTTGCGTCCTGCGGCCGTGTCCTTGCTTCTGGTCACATGGGCGGACAGAATGCTAATTAGCCAAGTGCCGTCCGCTGCTGTTTACTCTGCCGCGTCTCCGCTGTTCTGGTTGCTAGGCAACCAGAACACAGGCTTTGTTCCTCCTCCGTGTATCAGTCTGGACGTATAGTTGTTAGGTCAGGGAGGCTGGTCCAATCTCTGTCCTCTGATTGGCCAGACTCCCTGTAAATAGAGTGGCAAGTCCACCCCAGCCCCGCCGGTTATAGCGTCTGCTGCCCCGTGCTTATCTCTTTCTCTTTGCCTCTTATCTTCTGCCTAGTGATTGTTACTTTCTTGAGTGCCCCATTGTTATCCTGCCTTGTTCCTGCCAGTGACCCCTTTGTCTGCATCTCTCTTTGTATCTCATTGTTGCTCTGCCTCTGTGTATTAACCCTTCCTTTCCTGAGTGCCTGTGTGAGTGAGTTAGTGTGAGTGAGAGCGTGAGTTTCCCAGTTTGTTGTGTTAGTCAGTCCTGTATTGCCTTCCCAGTCTCGTCCGTTCAGTGTTCGCTGTTGTTTGTCGCAGACCAGTCCCTTCTGGTACTACTCGCCCTACTACCCGCTATCTCTCACCCAGCCCCCTCTGTCCTGCTTCCACTCTCGTTCCTCTCCCGGGCATTCTCTCCAGGGCTGTATCCTGACGGATTCCTACCAGCTCCAGCCTATCCCCACCATCAGGGGCCCTAGCGAAAACTCGGTCCGGTCTCAGGCTCTACACCCGGGTGAGTTGCTCGTTCCTTATTATCTTATTACCCGGTCATCCCCGTTCCTTATTGTCTTTGTGCCCGGTCACCCCGGTCCTCGGCCAAGGTAATCCCAGGGTACCCTTACTCCCAGACCCCCCAGCGGTGTCGTAACAGATACTAGGTGCTGAATACACATGATGGCGGATGCTGGGTGCTGGATACACATGATGGGGATACTGGGTGCTGGAGAGACAGGATGGGGGATATATATCTATGTATAGAGGAGACTAGGGGCTTGATCCAGAGATACCATGTAGCTAACGCTACAGCATTACATCGTGGACGGCCCCTGACACTCCCCCTGCCCCCAGCATACTTGCCCTTGCTTACGTCGGCTGAAGGCTTCCTTAACATCAGCCGGCGTAAGCGAGGGTAACTACGCTGGGACAACGGCATTGTTACGATAACACCGCCCTCCCAGTCTCATTACCCTCCCTCCACCTCACCTCCCTACACTAACTACAGCGTAGTAATGCTGGGGGACGCCCCCTCTAGCATTACTATGCTGGTGCTACGATCGGGCGTTGCCGTAGTTATGCCGGGAAACATCTGCCCAGCGCATGCATAGATCGGCTTTTTAGCCGATCTTATGCTTACACCTGCCATAGTTACTACGGCGGCCGTAGCTCTGGATCAGCCGCTAGGACACTATTGTATAGTGGTGACTATGATTTGCGTTGTATTATTGTGGTTACAATTGTGTTGTATGATGATGCTTACTATGATCTAGGATGATCACTTTTGTCAAATTGTTAAACAGAAGGGTGCAAAATTAAAGGGCGCCAAACACCCTAGCACCGGCCCTGGGTGTGAGTAGCTTGCTACTCACGCTGGCAGCTGCATTCTCAGGCAGGTTCAGCTTATTTCCCTCTGCTGAGTGGTCTGTGTGTTTACAATCTCACAATGTCTGTACCTGCTGAGTGGGTATTCTATCTGCTCCCCTCCTGTCTGTGTGTGCACGCTGTGTTACCATCTCTCAGCATGTGGAGTCCGGTCCCCAGACTTCATCTGTTGTAGTGTGCAGTTGTTGCTTACCATCTCTCCTTGTGTCTCTACCCCGTGAGTCTATCTCCAGTGTTTATTATTTATCACTGTGTCTATCTGCCAGTGTGTGTGTGTGTGAGTGTGAGTCAGCCCATCGGACTCTGTTCCCCTGTTACCGGTGTGTGGTATTCCATCTCCTGCTTACCCCACTTCTGCTGCCTCCTGGTACCTTTTGTCCTTCTATGTGTGAGAGTTCCAGTCTACATATCTGTGTGCCCTAGGCTCTTGTCTGCCTTCTGTGAGCAAGGGATCCTGCTACCGGTGTTGTGTAAGGGTTCCAGGTTGTGATTTGGTTGTGATAGGTTGCCGGGGGACGCAACCTATCAGGTGCCAGCAGCCAAGCCTATCCCCACCATCAGTGAATAACTGGTCCTGGTTTAGACTCTCCCTGGACACTGTAACATTTTTAAAGAGCTAACTTACCTCAGGATGTACACCTTAAAGCCTCCAAAATAGCTGCTGTGGGACGACATCCCCTCTTGGCTCCCAGACAAGCTCCCAACCAGTATACACACAAAATGGAAGTTGCTCAGATCAATTTATAGGTAAATGAAAGTGCATGAAAGACAGGGGTAATCTGCTAGCAACAGAAACACAGGAAAGAAAATGCCTCACTGCCATTAACCAGTAACAAAAGGGCTAGAAAGGTACAAATGCCTCTGAATGTGAAATAGTAAGAGAAGAGCAACCACTTGTGTCCATGCAAGTCCTTAATATATCAAAATAGGGATTGCCAGCCCTATAAAAACAACTCTGAACAAAAAGAAAATATTGATAGCAGGATTTGCATACAAACTCCACAGAACCACCTAAGGTGGACGCCAGCTGGTTCTTTTTTGCACACCATTATTTGGAAGCCTTCACTATTGTCCGAGTGTCAGTTATCCAGGCGCATAATATTGAGGAGCCCACCTTTAGGGTCTGCATCGCACCACTGGAAAAGTCAGTCAGCAGAGAGACAGTTATCAGCTGTTCCCCCGGAGCTCACTTGAAATCTGACACGGCTACGGCTGCAATACGAAAAGCAGAGATCAGCCGTTCTCCCGAAGCTCATTTGGAAGCTCACGAACCGACGATACGTGAGTGTTGGTCTCGTATGAGATCCGTCAGTTTGTTTACATCAAATTCTGTTGCTGCATACTATATACGGATATTGTGGAGAGTGCTACTCCACACTGCCTATACATCTATTTACACTCTATATAAGGTTGTGCTAATTAACGGATCCATAGGTGGAGAGGTCAGACTCCCTTTTTACTGACTCCTCAAGTTATACTGCATTGGCATATTAACGGAACTGACTTTTTCTATATTTAGAGACCTCTTGCATTTCTATTCCATCATATTATTGGATAAAATCTGATGAGCAGAGTCTCTTATTCTTTTTCTTTAGAGAATAGAACTTGGACAAGAATTTGAAGCGTATTTTTTGGTGTATTTATCAATTTTTTATTCATTTGTAACCCTGCAGGGTACACCATTAATGTGCTATTTATTTCTTACTAGGCTGTGCAATAGCTCTTGCTGAGCGTCAATGGTATTGTTTTTTATTCATATGTTTTAATAAATTTGGTATTATATACTGTGGTGTTTGTATGCAAATCCTGCTATCAATATTTTCTTTTTGTTCAGATTAACCAGTAACAGACTATACCATTCTATCTGTAAAATAAAAACAGAAATGTCCGTAACACATATTTGCAAATATATGATAAGCCCCCAGCCACCATCAAGGCCTTTTCTGCATATTGTGGTCCTAACTCTAACAATGAGAGTCCCAATGTTGGATCATATATATATGTTTTTAAACTGAGAGCAAACTTACCTCAGAGGCACCCCTTAAAACCTCCAAAATAGCTTCTGTGGAGCAAAACCCCCTCTCAGCTACTGCTCCCAGACAAGCTCCCAAACAGTATACACACAAAATGGAAGCTGCACAGATCATAGGTAAATTTATAGGTAATAGCAAACAGGTGCATGAAAGGCAGGGGTAATCTGATAGCAACAGAAACGAAGGACAGGAAATGCAAGGTTACATGGGGTTACATGGGGTCAGCAAGGTGACAAACTGTACATCTGGCTCTTGATTTGGATCAGCTACACAAAGTGTTAAATGGTATTTCAGTCTTAAATTTCTAAAATATTCACTTAGGCATTTTCAGGGCCGTTAACTGACCAATTGATTTGGGTTTTTTTTCATTTACCTTTCTTTTCTTACACTAAATTACTTACATACTTACTTACTTAACTAACTTACACACATAAGCCCAGATCAAGACCCACGCACAGCTTAAGTATTTGCGTAGGTCCCTCTGTATGATCGTGTAGTGGGGAGTGCATGCCCCCTCCAATATATATATATACACACACACACACACACACACACACAAAAAGCACCCCAGCACTCTTGCAATTAACTAGCAGCAAACAATGACATTCTGGGCCGTATTCAGAGATCCGTCTTGCAATCGGGCTGCAAATATGCGCACCTACGGAGCAAGACGGAGCAAGTTACACCCACCAAAATCCCAGTCACTCCCCTTGCTTTCTCCGCACGGACGTAAACTTAGACCTGCATTGACTTGCCCTAACTAGCCGCACTTACTTCCGACCTTATGTGTCTTATATTTGCAGCCCTATAACTGTAAGCTGTAACTGTAATATAAATAACAACAATAATAATAATAATAATAATAATAATAATTTAGTGTCTGTTGGATTATGGAATGTTTATCTCAATTAACAAAAAACTTTTATATTGAAAGGGGGCTTTGAAGATGATAAGTGATTTATAAATGTCACTCTTTCAGTTGTAATGGTCCTAAAATGGATTGTTATGATCCCCTTAAACAACCATGAAAGTTTCTTTTGATTAAACACACAACTATAGAAATATACAAAGAAGTTTAAATTGAAACAAGTCTCAAATAGACATAAAAAGGGCCCTATAGTACCTATAATAAAAGAGGGTGCTACTGTGTGAATGAAACGACATAAACAAACAAAAAAGAAGTAGATCAAAAACAATCACTCCTCCTGCGTATGTTGTATAGAACTAAATCAATGTCTCCATTAAGCTCTATGGCAATCAAATAGCCACAAACATATATTAAAATTGTACTACTACTAAATCATACAAATAACATGATAATCAAATAAATATTAAAACATTAAAGCTAGCCCTGCATGATATAGAACTGATATCAACAAGTATATAAATACCACATATCTCATTGTTACAATATAAATCAATTGCACATGAGTGTACTTATCCACATGATGTAGTCCTTCATATAACAAACAGCTCACTCAGTCTGCCGATGAAAAGGAGCACTGCCGCCCTACTCTATCCACAGAAGCTCACCCTAAGCATTAACTAGCGGTCTCACGGTCGTGCTTTGCCTTTACAGGTTAGTATCTGGCATTCCCTGCGCTAAATAAACACAGTATCTGCATCCATTGATGTATGTATAATGGGTTCAGGGTGTTCAATGCACATGGGCCACTCAGAAAAGGGGGCCCCGTGGCATACCTCCTACAACCAAGTCCGCATATCAGGGTTGGCAGGGGAAGAGGGGCCCATTTGGCATTTATTTCTTTCCTCCAAGATCTCCCAGAGGAAAAAATAGATGCCGAATGAGCCCCACTTTGCCTGCGGTAGGATTGTCCCTATTCGCGGACCTCAAAGGGGACAGGACCTAACAGGCAGGTTTAAGCACCGCTCCTTTTGAGGTCCGCAAATTGGGACAGTCTTGTCTCAAGGTAAGGGGTGGGGGCACCATGCACAAATCCTGCATAAAGGCCCCCTCACTTCTTAAAATGCCCGTCTGCATCAGTATTATCAGTTCGGTCTGCAAAGTTATGCTTTTACAAATCGCATGTCGCCCCTGTGCACTTCGGAGTCATCCTGCAGAGAATATCACTTCCCCAACACATGTTTCACTGCTGCGTCATCTGGGATAGGATCTGGAGGTGCCACAGCTTATCCCATAAAAGTGTCAGCTGTCCAATCCGAACTTTGCAGACTGCATTGATGATGCCGATGATGACACTGGGACTGATTCAGACTTAAAAACACTTTAGGTTCCTAAGTTTAGGCACCCAACTAACATGCTGACTCCCCTGACACGCCCTCAGTTTTCAGCTTCTTAGTTGACTTAAGAGTACCATAGGGCTACCTTAACTTACGGTTCATAGTTGTGTGTGCAAAATTAGGAACGTAGTGGGCTAAACCCGCCAAGAATTCTCCATTTAAATGTCTCCCTCAACCCCCTCTTCTCTTCGTTCTTAAGTTTGCCTGACATGACCCTTCATTTTTAAGTCACTACGAACTTAGCTGAACTAGGTTCGCAATGGTTATTCAAAGCCATCCCATTCTTAAGTCCTACATAGCTTGCATCCCTTCTTAAAATGATGCTCCTAAAAGCCACTGATTCTTAACTGTGATTCAGGTCCACTGTGTTTAGCAGTGCAGTAAAGGCCAGATACTAGCCTGGAAAGGTGAAGCATGGTCGTGAGACCGCTAGTTATTCCTTAGTTTAAGCTCCTGTGGATAGATTAGGGCTGTAGTGTTACTTTTTATAGGCCTTTCTCCTAACTAAATATACAATATATATACAATATTCACTTGCTCAGTTTATAAACTTTTGAAGAGTAAAAATTGCTAGAGATAAACCATGCATTTAATGCTAGAAATTACATTTTTAATTTGCAGTAAAAAAAACAGAAATGTATGGGAAGAGAGTGCCGTCAGAGGGTATAAATAGAGGAAGATTTTGAAAAAAAAATAACAGTAAATATATTTTTCTAAAAACATTTGAACTATTGTGAACTAAACCTCCTTTTTATTTATGTGCAGACACATAGTGTTATTTAATGTATGTTTGGAGCGCCGGACCTCTCTTGTATATATATATATAACGGCACACAGTAACTATTTGTATGTGTAAGGAGGACATTAACTATTTGCTTATGTGTATCGGAGGACATTAACTATTTGTATATGTGTATGGGGACATTAATTATTTGCTAATGTGTATGGGGCACAATTACTATTTATTTATGAACAGGGAACTTTAACTATTTGCTTATATGTAAGGGGGATAATTACTTTATGTATATATGTACAGGGGATTTTAACAATTTGTTTATGTGTAAGGAAGACAATATGTATGCATTGGCATGCCATTTACCTTTGGCATGCTGCTACTTAAGGTACTTAAAGGCACAGCATGCCCTGCAATACATGCATGCTGTGTCTTTTAGTACTATATGCCACAGCATGCTAAAGGGTTAATAGCATGCCGTGGCAGTGGTTTTTCATATTGTTAAATAATTTTAATGTTTAATAATTTTTTAACATTTAAATAATTTATTATAAAACTTTTACTAAGGGACATGTTGTGCCGCGATTTTTAAAGGGTTAATTCACCATGACTACCAGCTTAATTGCTGCGAATATATCCTGTAAAAAATATAAATATTGCTAGTGAAACCCCTTAGTAAATCTAGCGATTTAAATAAAAAATCATCAGAAAACTACAGTTATGTGTGGTGAATATTTTAAAGCCTTTTAAAACGCCCCTTAGTATATCTGTCCCCAAGTCTCTGGTCTACACTGACACCTGTTATGCCCTTACTGTTAAACTCTAAGAAAAGCCCCATAATGACATTGGGCCTGATCCAGACCTACGCCGGCTGGCGTTAAAATGCCAGCCAGCAGCGTTAGATCGGCTTAAAAGCCGATCTGCGCATGCACCGGGCAGATGTTGCCCGGCGTTACTACGGAAACACCCAATCGTAGATCGGGCATCCGTAGCTTCAGCGTAGTAACGATGGAGGGGGCGTCCCCCAGCGTTACTACGCTGAGGTTAGTGCAGGGAGGCGGGGGGAGGGAGGGTAACAAGTGTAAAGAAAGTTGGTCTATAAGTAACTGCAATATTGTAACAAAAAGAACAGTCTGACGGAGATTGTCTCTCTGTCAGACTGTTCTTTTTGTTACAATATAGCAGTTACTTAAAGACCAACTCTTTTTACACTTGCCTGTTACATGGACTGTGTGGTTATCACTACAGCGATACTTTGTTGCCATTAGTTACCACATTATATCCCACAGGTTCTAGTTCTGAATGAGCCTTGAAATATTGGAATGTTTTTACATTTTTACACTGTTTATGTTTAAATAAATATGTTTATTTTTAGATAAAAAGTTCTTGTGTTCCTTTTCAGCCTATGAAAGTATTTTGTTTACTCTTTTGAATTTTGTTGATTACAGCGCTTTTCTATATTGATTAATTTGGGGAGTGGATCTCCCTTGTGACAGCAGCGTTTTTTTCAAATGGGTTACTAGCACCAGTGTATATTCTCTTTATTTCTCTAAAACAGGGGTAGAGGCGCATTTGTTTCACTTGCCCTGGGCTCCATTAAGCCTAGTTACACCTCTGGTGCGGGAGTCTGTAACTACGCATGGAAGAGGAGAGTGAATTCCTGTGTCACTCCCCTCGGTCGTGCGGAGTTATGGCCACATATGTGTCCATAACCAAGCCTTAAGTTTACTGCATGGATCTGCATCCGTACGAACACAGATCTGTTTGGATCTGCATATCACCACCTCGTTTGCCTTATCTGCATGGCAAATGCCGCAACTGCTTCCAGGTTGGGTGCCCTAACTCCTATTTACAACCAAGAGGCTATTTAGCGCTACAGGTTGTGTGTTTTTTGTGCTCCACCACACTGTTTTCAGCTGCTCCAAACAGGATGACCTAATCCCCAAAAACACAAGAACAGATACAGGAGCACTTGTAAATGTGTATATATTTAAATGTTATTATTATTTATATTCAGACTAGAAATTGCAATATTTAAAAATTCTTAACAAAAACAAGAGAGAAATTCTCTCTGCTCTTTATCAACTTGACACTTATGACGGCTTCTGCTAATATGCAAGCATTGATAAGAACTGTTTACTAAAGAGGCAACTTGTGTAACTCTGGACTTGAAACAGACGTCAGGAGGGGAACTCCCTGGAGACCGTTGGGGTGAGCTGCGGCCCATGCAAAAGGTATTTACTTTATTACCAGCATTGTGGGCAAGAGAGGTCACTCGAGGATTGGTTGTTTATCATCTGCGAGGACACTTGCTAAATATACCATCTGGATGTCTGATTTAGTGACCTAAGCCCTTTACATATCCATCTTTGTATAAGTGCCATAGACTGCCTCCTTCTCCTCACAATCTGCATCATATAAAAAGTGATCTTCACATCCTGATTTAAACTGCAGGCCTTCATCTATATCTAAGGACTGGTTCCATACCACCGGCAAAGTTTTACTTGCTAAGAGATACCACCTGGATGAGTGTTTTGGCCACCAAATCACATATAATTGTCTTTATATGTTGCATAGACTGCCTCTTTCTACATTGGAATGCTGTTATAAGCTAAAAAGTCAACTACCTTCTTTATCTATGAGTTTGCCATAATCTATTTAACCATCCAATAAATACTAATAACAGTATGGACCCAGCACCAACATACTGTTAAATGTGAATAAGAACGGTTTCAGTATATGGATGTGAAAAATAAATGTGATATCTGAAGGTTGTTTAATTTGATACATTTGTTGCGGTACATGAATGCAGGATTTGTATTATTGTTCTTGTTAAGAACTTTTAAATGTTGCAATTTCTAGTCTGAATATAAATAATAATAAAATTTCAATATATACACGTTTACAAGCGCTCCTGTATCTATTATTCCTATTTACAACTGCAGGAAACTCAACAGGCTCTTTCTTAAGAGCAAGAGAGCCCTGATTTAAAAACAATTGAAGTCTTAATTCGGAAAGATCTGCCCACCAATTATTATATGATAAAGGGGTAAAAAAAATGTATGCTATATGTGCATGGAGATCACAGTCTACTAAAACAAAACGGTTTATAGAATGGCATGAATTTATTAGATAATATACAATTTTTAACATGCTTTTAAAATATATGGCTAGTGAAAATTGTTAGAGAACTATATAAATACTTCTAGTGAAACCAAACATTGGTGTCAGAATGCATACACAGTAGACTATACACAGTCACTAGAGTATTATTAGCACTACCATAATAACCAATTTTTACAGAGTTGGATGAATAACGCAAGAAGATGAATATAAGAATACTGTAAAGTTTTGTCTGCTTTTTTATTTAAGTTCTTTACAAAACACATATTGGAAGATTGTCCTTAGTTTCTAGCGACCGGATCCATAGTTTCAAAATAAGAGGAAAACAGGTGGAACTTCACACCTGTGGAAAACCATGTTGATTTTGTTGCTAACAGTTTACCGAATTTAGGCTCATGAGAATCATATACTTTGTCTGGTTAAATCAACTTTATGATATGTGAATGCACTCATTCAGTCTAATTGGAAAACAATCCACATGATAAATACTGAATTCTCGCTTTTGCTGTGTTCTGATCTTTCATCACAGAACAATTGGATCTTTGGATGCAGTTCTGTATTATGTTGAGAGATGATGTATCATAGCCCAAGTCTAAACAACCATTTAAAAGAAAATTATATTTAGTATCTTTGTGCAGTATGCAAAAGCAAAGCATTCCCTCTGCATGCAAGGAATATTACTGATTTAACTTCCTCTGAATCAGGTCCTAGGTGTCTAACAGATGAAATCCAAATCCAGTGTCATAGGGCCTGATCCAGAACAACGCCCGCCATCGCTAGGACGGCGGGCGTAAGCGTAAGATCAGCTTTTCAGCCGATCTGCTCATGCGCCAGGCAGATGGTGCCTGGCGTTGCTATGGCAACGCCCGATCGTGGATCGGGCGTCCGTAGCAGCGCCATAGGGACGCTGGAGGGGACGTCCCCTAGCGTCCCTACGTTTAGGTTAGTGTAGGTGGGCGGGGGGAGGTAGTTAAATGAGGGTTAAATGATTGCTAGGCGGCCATACGCTCCTGTGCGAGCGTATGGCCCCTTCCTTACGCCGGCTGAAGTTAGGGTAGCCTTCAGCCGGATTAAGGAAGGGGCCATACGCCCGCACAGGGGGAGTGTCGGAGTAAGTGAACACGGACACGCTGTGCTTTAGTAAGCACAGCGCATCGCCGTAGGTCTGGATCAGGCCGATAGGGCCTGGTCCAGACCTATGCCGCAGCGCTGTGCATTAGTAAGCTACATTCACTCCCCCTGACACTCCCCTGGTCTGGGCGTAATTACACACTGTTACGGAGGCTAATGGCTACCCTAACTTCAGCCAGCGTAACAGGAGTGTAATTACACCCTGATCGTAAGTACCTAAGCCTGCTCTCCTATCCTCATTTCCCTACCTCCCCCTGCCTTCCTTCCCTAACTGTTGCGAGGAACGCCCCCTCAACCCTAACTAAGCAACAGTTAAGGATGCCCGATCCTTACTAAAGATTTTCCCTAGTTACGCCGTGCAACATCTGCCTGGCGCATACGCAGATCGCCTAAATAGCCGATCTTACACATCCAACTGCCGTAAACACGGCGGCGGGCAGAGGTCTGGATCAGGCCCGTAGTTACTGTGGGTGCAGGTGGTGTGGTTGCTCCAGGGCCCAAAGGCGAGAAGGCTCAAAGACAGCTGCCGACCCCACATCCACAAAGGATACACTGCTCCAGAAGAGGGACCAGTGACAGCACTATGCTGTGCTTCTCTTCTGAATGGTTTCCACTTTTCCAGTGAAAGAACAGAGCAGAAATAAGTATGTGAATTATATTATATGTGAAGCACAGAATTCCTGGAGACAAGTAAGGAGTAAAGGTCCCAGCACAGTGGCATTTCTGGGTCCTCTCTAAAATGTGTTATGGGGCCTGGCAATAACTAGGTCTGCCCTTGTTAGAGATAAGTATCTATGCACTAGATTGGCACTAAAGTGACAGCTGACGGTATGGTAATGTCTGTATATAAATATATTTAATATTAAAAGCCCTCAACCACAGTACTTATCCACCTTGCTGGAAATATACAGCTGCATTGCTTTCATTGAAATGAATAACATAGCTGAGATATGCCTTCCGTTCATTATGCAACAGAAGCAATTGTCATTCAAATATATTAGAAAAGAACCAAATTTTAATTAACACAGGACAGCTAACATATCCTTCCTTTAAAGACTTTAGCTGATATGTTAAGATATCTAATTGCTGAAAACCACCCAAAGTCCAAATAATTTGGAGCTTAATTCTTTCTCAACTGTGATATTAGCAGACTTCAAATTATGTTATGAAAAGAAAGGAAATATATTCATTTGCTCAGATAAGAGTCTTTGAAGGTAAGGTAATAGAACTCAGCGTGACCTGATTAAGTGAAGTGCACACAAACAGTGCAAGCTGCATTGTCATTTCAGTATGAAGCTTTTAAATACACATTTAAAAAAGCTCAATATTAAGTAATTTTATTCAAAATAGTCTATAGTGGGATTTGTTTAATTGTAGATTCGCAATAGGACACATTCTTACTGTTTACTCAAAGCCTAAATTCTATTGCCCTTGAGTGTTTATTTGATGAATTGTGCAATTTTCTAAAGGTCAAACTGTACATTAATGCAGATGAATTAAAACTGCATCTACTTATGTTGTATAACTAAATCCAGACTAATAACAGCACTGCCTTTGGAGTTCCAATAGTAGATCCCTGCTGTATACAGGAATTCAAGCGAGCCATTGGGAGACCACTTCTATTGCTCGCATGAAGTTCTGCCACATGAACCCTACGATAAAGCTTGTATTCTGTTCCCTCTGGGGACGGATGGTAAGTCTAGATTGTGTGAGCACTTTTAAACACAACCTTGCAGTATTTTTAAATAATAAACATCTCCCATATGTGAACCTTCCCACTGTCAGAATATGGCAGGAAAAAATGCCTGATCACTGGATTGTGGAGATACCATTACAATAGTGCACATGTGCAGGGTGCAAATAGTGGTCATTTTGTGATTCAAGCATTTGAAAAATGTCTACTTTGTGAGAGTCTGTGTCTGGCAAGTAAGAGGAAACAGAGGGGTTAAACAAATAGACACAAGGGGGATTAAACACCCTGCAGGGGTACAGCCCATTGGTTTCTAGACACTTCGTGGCTTGGGGGTCCAATGGGAGGAGGGGGTTTTGGTGACCCCATGGATGGAGCTGGGAGATATATAAGAGGGGACATGGGGGTGGACCTTTTCCTTCGTCCCTGGATCTCTGTGGCCTGCAGAAGCAGAAAATTGACTGGTTTTTCCCACCACATCCCACCTGATATAT
>WWET01001580.1:220532-233044 GCA_011038615.1 Limnodynastes dumerilii | reverse complement strand
CACAGCTAATCTGTGGATCCAATGACTTTCCCGGCAAAGGAGGTCATTATCACGATCACCTCCTCGATATGATGGCATCACTTGTTCGATGCCCATCCATCTAACTTCAGTCAATTTATGCAGTTTATCTTTCCAGTGTCTGGCCACCGGTTGGTCTATATTTTTTCCTTCAAATGCTCCTTTGATAGCTGACCTGTGCAGTGCTATCCTTTCTTTTAATTTCCGGACAGTCTTCCCTACATACATTAGCTTGCAGGGACATCGAATGATATAAACCACGTACTTTAAAGTACAGGTAATGACCTGTCTAATGCAAAAAGACTGAGCCAAAAGGGGAATAGAATAAGTAAATTTGATTCCAAATTTTTTTTTTAAAGAATATATCTTGCTTGAGGAAGGACAACAACAGCAAGTATGTCAAGCAGGGAGAATAAGAGGACTGATGTTGGTTACTCTGCAGAAAGGGGACACTCTGATTTTTTCTGAGGCAGATGCCCATTCTATACTCATCACTGAGGACCTCTTTAAAGATATGGTACCCACTACTTCATTGGATTTATTCCATGATTGTCTGAAAATTCATAAGAAGAAAATTGATTTCCAGATGCACGGTATAACCCTCTCCAACTATTTCAGGGATAAAATGATCCCGAGGGGGTTCCGGATCACTAACTTGCTGACAATAGGCCGTTGCAATCCAGAGTTTTGTCACCGGTGGACATCAGTATTAAATAAAGCTTCATTCGATCTGATGTTACTCGTCATAGACGAATCATCAAAAGAGGTTAAGAAAGCAGAAGAGAAATTAAACATTTTTGATAGAGAACATAAATCTACCCTAGTTGCGGATGCAGCTGAGGATTGGTTGGAAAAAATTGATGCAAGGATTAAAACATACACAACTGAATTAACACGCTTTAAAAAAGACAAGCTACAAAAAGTTGTAAATGATTATGAGAACAATCTCATTTACCCATGGTTCTCGGGCACTGAAGTAAAGGCTCCTAATAAGAGAAGACCCTACTGCAGAAGACCATATGTTCAGAGATCTGCATATGATGCATCAAGTGGGCCGAACACAAGTGACAGTGATCCAGAAGGCCCTCAATTGACACAGAGCTCTCAACAGCCCCGGGGTTTTCAGGGCAAGCCACCGGCTGGCAGAAGAGGCAGATCTGCCTCCAGGGGAGCGGTAGGAAGACCAGACGCGGTGGCCAGTACAAGCGAACCCAGGTCTCTGAGGTCAAAGAGAATTTAGTATATAACATTTCATCCAGGCCCCTTGCTGAGACAGAGATTCAAGTTCTGAATCTGGGACGTTCTTTCATCCCCACAGGTAAATTTAACCATTTTCAATGGAAGATTGAACAACATCGCCTGGCAAGGTCACTAAGATTGAAAGAATTTTTTGGGAATAAACCTGATTCAGAAATGCAACTCCAATGGGAGTTCAATTTAAGTCAACCTTTGACCCATGTTCAAACAATCCCTCGTTGAAATGTTTTCTGAGACTGTTGGATCAAAGTGCAGAGAAAGCGGCTATGCAGCTACCTTCCACCCAGTCCAATTTAGCCCCAGCACTCAGGGACGCTCTACAGAGATTGTCTTCGGATGAAGACATAGTGATTCGGGCAGCCGATAAAGGGGGTGCTATTGTTGTGCAAGACAGGGATGCATACTGTAAAGAATTACATAGGCAGTTGAATGATAACACTGTATATGGCAGGTTGGACATAGACCCTACTAAAACATATGTACACCAACTGCAGAGCATACTTGAAGATGGGGTGACTAGAGGCTATATCATTGAAAAAATGACAGTGACTCACCCCAAAATCCCCCTGTTGTATTCACTGCCCAAGATTCACAAGAGCCTTGTGAACCCTCCGGGCAGACCCATTATATCTGCTCGGGGGTCCCTGTTGCAACCCATTTCACAATTCCTGGATTTCCATCTTAAACCTGTGGTTCAGGCTCAATCTACCTATCTCCAGGACACAACGCATTTTTTAAATAAAATCAAGATCTTTGAAAACTTCAAAGATGATTTAATCTTGTGTACCATCGATGTAGTCAGCCTCTACACTAACATTCCACATGAGGCTGGCTTGGAGGCTACTAGGGATTTAATAACTAATAATGCAATTTACTCTGGTCCACCGGTTGATTTTTTTCTTGCACTCCTGGAGATGGTTTTAAAGTGTAACTTCTTTGCCTTTGATGGTGAGCTTTTCCTGCAATTGCAGGGTTGTGCGATGGGGTCCAATGTGGCCCCATCATACGCTAATGCGTTTATGTTTTTGGTGGAGAAGACTCTCTTTTTGGAAAATCCAGAGTTTCAGGATCGTATAAAACTGTTTGTGCGATTCATCGATGATATTTTTATGATTAAGCAGGGGCCAGAGGATGAGTTGAAACAGCACTTGAGCAGGGTGAATGAAATGCACCCTACAATAAAATTTACTTTTGAGCTTAGTAACAGGACAATCCATTTTTTGGATGTCCAAATTGATGTGATTCAGAACATCCTACAAACATCTGTCTACTTGAAACCCACGGATAAAAACACCCTGCTGTTAGCCTCGAGCTTCCACCCTCCTGCATTAAAGAAGGGGTTGCCCTTCTCACAATTAATCAGAATAAAGAGGATTAATAGCTGTAGTGTGAGGGCTTTACAACAAATGGATGAAGCTATGAAAAAATTCTCACAGAGGGGATACAGCTCTCAGGTGTTGAAGGCTGCACGGGTGAAAGTGGACTCAATATCTCGAGAACAACTGCTCCAACGAAGACCCAAGGAGTTATTGACTAACAAGATTCCTTGGGTCACAGAATACAATCATTTAAGTTTTTTTCTGAAACGAGCAGCTAAGAATCTCTGGCCAGTAATAACTACGGATCCTTCCTTACGCTGTTTGAAATCCTCCCAGCTTCTCCCATGTCATACACGAGGAAAAAATTTGAAAAATTATCTTTGTAAGAATGATGTGAGAAGTAAAAAGACAATCCAACAGGGAACTTTTCTAACTCGTCCCCCGGGGTGCTATAGGTGTACCGGCTGTGTCACCTGTGCATCCATGGATACTGGGAATTAATTTTCCAACCCTAAAACTGGACAGTCTTTTTGCATTAGACATGTCATTACCTGTGCTTCAAAGTACGTGGTTTATATCATTCGATGTCCCTGCAAGCTAATGTATGTAGGAAAGACTGTTCGGAAATTAAAAGAAAGGTTAGCGCTGCACAGGTCAGCTATCAAAGGAGCATTGGAAGGGAAAAATATAGACCAACTGGTGGCCAGACACTGGAAAGATAAACTGCATAAATTGACTGAAGTTAGATGGATGGGCATCGAACAAGTGATGCCATCATATCGAGGAGGTGATCGTGACAATGCCCTCCTTTGCCGGGAAAGTCATTGGATCCACAGATTAGATGTGGTCTCTCCCAATGGCCTAAATGAATAACTCCCCCTTGCTTGTTTTATGTAATAAGACTCCTAGGAATCGTCCCATCGGCCATCTACTACCACTACCCATCCCCAGCAGACCTTGGACACATCTATCTATGGACTTTATCACGGACCTTCCTTCCTCTAACAATTGTACCACAATCTGGGTAGTGGTAGATAGATTCTCTAAAATGGCACACTTCATCCCCCTCATCAAACTCCCTAACGCTCAAGTCCTGTCCTCTCTGTTCTGCAAACACATTGTGAGACTTCATGGACTGCCTACTGATATCGTGTCGGACAGCGGTCCTCAGTTCATAGCCAAATTCTGGAGAGCATTCTGTAGGGGGTTGAGTATCAACATCAGTCTCTCATCCGGATACCACCCCCAAAGCAACGGTCAGACAGAACGTGTCAATCAATCCTTAGAACAATTCCTCAGATGCTTTACATCCAAATTTCAAGACAACTGGACAGACAATCTTCCGTGGGCAGAATTTGCCTATAACAATTCATGTCATTCATCTACTCATACATCACCATTCTTCTGTGTTCAAGGTTTTCATCCCAGGTCAAACTCTTTCATTATTCCCGCTACTGATCAGGATGCTCAAAATGCTACCAAGAAACTGAGGACCATCTGGAAAAAAGTCGTGAATTCATTAAAACAGACAGCTTTCCGGATGAAGAACAGAGAGGACAGGCACAGGAGACCAGCCAAACTCAAGGTGGGGGACAGAGTTTGGCTGTCCACAAAAAACATAAAGATTAAACAACCATCATTTAAACTGGGTCCCCGGTTCATTGGTCCATACAAAATCATTCAAAAAATAAATCCTGTGGCATACAGACTGTTACTACCCAGAAATCTGCGCATTCCGAATACATTTCATGCTTCCTTGCTTAAGCCGGTGAAAGTTTCTAGTAAATTTGGACATGTTCCTCCGGCCAAACCACCCCCAGTGGTAATTGACGGTCAGACAGAGTACATTGTCGAGGACATAATTGACTCCAAATGGGTACAAGGACAACTACACTACCTTCTCCATTGGAAGGGATATGGGCCAGAAGAACGCTCCTGGGAGCCCTCGAACAATGTACATGCAGACTGTATTAAAAGACGTTTTCATGCCAGGTTTCCTAACAAACCGTGTATGAGAGGTCCTTTGGCCTCTCGTCAAGGGGGGGGTACTGTTACACTCCGTTAACATGTCTGTATTTCTGTTCTGTTATTTTACTGTTCTATTCATTTTATGCCTGCCTATTTTACTGCTATGTATCTGCCATTGCTAGCTGTGCAGCTAGCTGCACATTCCCAGCTGCAGCTATTAGCTCTGGAGGTGTGTCAGGCCCTCCTCACTGATTGGAGGAGGGTTCTTTAAATAGCTGCTGCTGGGATCTGCACACCGTCGGTTATAGCGTCTGGTCCTTGCTTTATGCTCGCTGACATCGTGTGCCTGATAAGTGCTTTTTGCTCTTGCTACCCTGTTACGCTGTTTCCCAGTGTTACCCCTTGCCTGGTTATACCTCTCTTCGTTGTCTGTTGTACCCTCTGTGTGGTAAGGTGCGCAGCGTGAGTGGCTTGCTGCTCTCGCCATCGGCCTCTGTCCTGGACAGGTCCGGTCTCCATTCCACTTGCTGGTTTGAGTGTTGCGTGCATACCATCCTGCATTGCCCCGACTGTTCAGGCGTGTGTGTGTCATCTACCACAGTTGCTTATTGCCTCCTGCTTGTGTCATCTGCAGTGAGTGATCGTGTGTTATTGCCACGTTGGTTTTCACAGTACCTGCTTGTGCCATCTTGCGGTAGTGTGTTTGTTTACCTGGCCACGTGTGTTAGCGTCTCCTGTCTTGCAGTGAGTTCGTGTTCCAGCCTTGCCACGTTGGTTAGGGTTCTGCTGTTGTCATCTGCAGTTACTCAGCCGCCAGCCTTATCCTCCACTGTGTAGTTCTTCTCCAGTGTGTGTTTGCTGTGTGTGTATCCAGCCTGCGAGTACCATCTAGCAGTGTATTTAGTCATCAGCCTTGTATGCCACTGTGTTATTATTCTCCAGTGTGTTAGCTGTGTGTATCGTTAGAGCATTGCTCCGCTGTTATAACATCTTGCAGTGTGTTTGGTAGTTTTCCATCTTGCTTCCACTCAGTACTTACCATCTGTACTTTTCTCTGTATTGCTGGGACCTGTAGTGCACATTGCACTAATCTCAGTATTCGTAGTATATCTGTTGTATTTCCCTGGGTGTATTACTTACCTCTGTGCTCACCTATTTGGAAGTTCAGATATTGCAGTTTGTAATATTTATATGCTGCTTACTATTGAGAGAATTCAGTACTTGACCAATACACCCGTTTGCCTTACTTTATATCTGGTCTTGTGTGTACTGTATGTGAGGGTTCCGGAGAGTACCTGGGTTCCAGTCAGCACACCACGCTGCGGTTCCCCACTGTGGGTGCAATCCCCAGTGGCCAATCGTAACATACGTGACAAGCACATTATAAAAATCTGTATGTTAAGCTAATAAATCAGAACCCATTTTGAAGACTCAACAAAGCGTGTGTGTCTGAATCTGACTTCTCCAGCCCGCTGACTTATACTAAGGTATCCTGACAGAATGAAGATCCTTGTAAGACCTTCTCTGAGGAAGGTCTAGGTGGGGGAAGACCTCCAACATTTCTTGGTGCCGAAACCCGCGAAAGCCAAGTAATTAAATTTGAGTAATACCTCAGCATTTGAGTCTCTCAACAACTACCAACTACGATAAACCGCGGTAGGTAACAACTTGATAAGCGATTTCTGCCAATTGTTACTTGACGTAATTGGTATTTGTGGTAAGATTCTTAATGTATTTCTCAGTTTAATTCAAGTTCTTTCCTTAAAGCATATGGGACTGATCCAGACCTACGATGTAGTGCTGAGCGTACCAACGCTCAGGGTTACATCGTGGGACACCGTCTGACACTCCCCCTGCCCCATCGTATTTACACTCTCTTACGCTGGCTGATGGCTACCCTAACTTCAGCCGGCGTAAGGGAGTGTAAATACGCTGGGACGGCAGCGTTTGTACGATAACTCCGCCCTCCAAGCCTCATTACCCTCCCTCCCCCCACCTACCTGCTCTAACTACAGTGTAGTCATGCTGGGGGGACGCCCCCTCCAGCATTACTACACTGCTGCTACGAACGCCCGATCAACAATCGGGCGTTGCCATAGTTACACAGGGCAACATCTGCCCGGTGCATGCGCAGATCGGCTTTTAAGCTGATCTTACGCTGCTGGCTGGCGTTTTAACGCCAGCCAGCGTATGTCTGGATCAGGCCCCATGTCTCCTTCTGTCAGGAATTAATGCATTATGAATTATTTTCAGTCTAATTCTTATGTATTGTCTTAAAGAAGGTATTGAGAAATCCATGGCCAGACATATCTGTTATGATAATCTGTAATTTGCCTTATGGCCAGCAAATTGGAAACAGACAGTGACAGTGATTGTGATTTAGACACCCCATATGGGAGTAGGTGTTGCAATGGTAGTCTGAAATGGTATGTTCAAGGTACTAACCCACGCAATATAGTGTTCATATGTGAAAAACTGAAAACTGAAAAAGGTAATTTTGGATTTGTGAAAACACAAGGGCACGTTGACAAGGTGTGGGGGCATGAGAAGGGAGTGATTAGGGGGATTCTAACAACAGGATATCACGGCTATTGTGTGCCTAAAGAGGGACAGAATTTTGAGACACTAGTAAGCCAGCTACGATCAGAGAAATTTTTTTGTTCAGGGAAATAGTGGTCCAGGTGATAGAGGACTGTGAGGAGTCACAATATAGATAGCATGCGGATAGTTACGAACGTTGCAGGTAACTAAAACACAGAGGTAAACTGTATAGACAGAAACCCATTTTCCAATAACAAGTCTAATATTTACAATACAGTAGGATAAATAATATTGTTGCTGAGAAGGCAAAATGGGAACCTCTAATAAGTAAGGGTGGACGCACCCCTATTAGTCCGAGAAGAAGTGGGTTCACATGTCGTACAAGAGATAGAGAATATCTTGAAGAGAGGTTCCTAAAACTCAATTGATAAGTCAATAAGGTAATCAGTTTTAGTAATGTTTCATTGGTACAATAATTGGGAACTGATGTTTTCTGTAATTTTATTTTTGTCAGTAATTTTGTTCAATCTAATAACTTGTTGTTGTTTAAGTAAGGGAGCAAAAAAGGGAATTGAAATTGTTGTGCTCCAGGAAATGATTTAATTACAATGACAAAGAATATGTTGTCTGAGTCAGGGGAAACTTGTCTTTAAAACCTTTTGGAAAGTTTTAAAGTTTGTTTTATGAGGATCTGGATATTTCCTGGTAAATTCACTACTGTTTTAATGTTTTATGTCATGGTTTCAGTTTAAGTCTGTATGTCTGTTGGTAAGGTCAGAATGTGACCAGTGGTGGTAGTAAATGGCTGAACAGGAACAAAGGTCAGAAATTTACACAAACAGTTTTGGTTGTAATTGGTGCAAAGGTGTTATATTGTGGCATTTTGATGGATACCAAGGTTATAATATACGGTTAATAGGTATTAGTTGTTTATCTGTGATACCAGGTATATTTTTGGGATAAGCTCATGATTGTACTGATACTGACAGGTGGAATGGTGTTTTGATAACAGGGCATCATACTGAAGAATCTATTGTTAAGCAATATCAGGGTGAAACTTTTCCAGATATATACAAGCATACTATTGGTAAAAATCTGCACTTGAATTTTTTCAATAAATCGGTTACCATGTTTGACAGTTAGAGGAGGTCTTGGGAAAAGTAGACCAGGAGACACAGGAATTTGTTTGACTTTGATTTCCACAGGTGGACAATAAAAGTTAAAGTCTATCAGCATAAGGATTTAACCTATTATACATAAGGTGTAATATTTATATTCAGTATAATGGGGGTTGGTGGAAGTAAAAGTGAGGCGCTCTCACCTAAGGATATTGTCCAGTCTAAGGAGGATAAAGAAGCCATTAAGGGAATGCAGAAGGTATTCAAAAGGGCAGGTTTCCCTCCCGAGGGGGGTGTTAGATTCAGGCAATTGGAAAGATTTCAGGACAAAGCATACAAGGTGGATTGTTAAAAACGGGCTAGAGGATAAAGTGTCTATTTGGTTAAGTGTGAGTGAAACTCTGGAGGAAGAGAAAGGGGCAGCAATGATTATGCCTTCCCCACACATAGTGATCAGATTTCAGTTCAGTCTTTAGACACACCACAGATGCAAGACACTAGCTTAATATAGACAGAAACACTAGAACGAATCACTACACATTTTAAGGTAGAAGAATGCAATTAATAAGGGGAACTCCCAACCAAACACATGAGACCAGATGACTGGACAGAACCAGAGGGTAATTTTCCCCCAGAAATGTGATTCATGCGGATGTTGTGTGGATAAAGGATGGTTTTATTGATATTCATGTCATCAATTTGTGGACCCAGAACAACCCTCATGTTCAGGGGAAATGGACTTGAATAAATGTAATCCCATGGGTAAAAAGTATAAGAAACTTAAGAGAATAATGGGACAATTGTGAGATGTAAATGTGTCTGGTAAAAAGGATACTGCACCCAATACTATACACAAGAAATTGGGAACCTATCTTGATAAGTTTACTAGTTCTTTTACAGATGAAGGTATTGATTTGGAAAGCAGTAAGGGCAAAAGACTGTTAAACTCCTGGACAGATTAAGGAAAGAAATGCTTATTTTGGAAGAAAAGCAAGCAACGGCCTGTACAGATACACGTGGTTCAGCAACCCAATGGAAATTGGACGCACAAGGAGAGAAAAGCCAATCAAGGAGCCCGACCAAAGATGCAAAATCCAACGTCAGGTAAAGGTTTTTTTTGTAACCAGGAAGGACACATGAAACGCGATTGCCAGAAGTACAAGGACTGGCTTCAGAGGAAGGACAACAGAAGTGGATTCCAGGCATGAAGACAAGGCACCCCTGTATACTCCCAGGACGGCTGGTAAGAAACCTGACAATCTTATATCTATTACCTTACCTACAGAAAAGTTATACAGTGTCTCATACAGGGGCAAGCCAAACTGTCTTAAAGGAGGAAGATGTGCCATCAACCCTCACAACTCAGCAACAGGCCTTACCAGACGGACGGCCCACCAACCTTAAAAGAAGTCAAAAGGTAACTCTTCAGATTCAAGATAAGCCATGGCGGTATCGCATACTGGCACTTCTGTAAGTCAGCTCTGAGTAAGAATACAGCAGCTCATGGAAATGTAAGATTCTGTGAGTGGCTGTATTTTTACTCAGTGCGGGCTCACAAAAGTGCAGTTATGCCATACCGCCGTATGGCATACCTGCTCAATGTGCTCAATGCTCAATGTGTCGCCAGGAGCTTTGCTCCCATTGACAGAGCTGGCTGTGCTGTGCTGTGCACAGACGCAGCTCTGATCAGAAGACGCAAGTGTGACCTAAGGCCATGTGAGCGTCAATAGTCCGCAGTACGCGCACTGCAGAGGAGAGAGCCAGTAGAGAGACATGAAAGGTAAGTTTATTATACAGTTCTTTTAGAAAGTAGTTTGGGAATGGGGATTTGGACTGGGGGAGTGGGAAGCTGGACATGAAAGGGGTAATAAGGCTGAATGGACACATATAGAGGGGCAATATATCTGGCTGGACACAGAAGGAGGGGCAATAAGACTGGGTGGATACATATAAAGTGGGGCTAGACACAGGAGGGACATATAAAGTGTGGCTAGACACAGGAGGGACAATAAGGCTGGGTTAACACTCATAAAGAGGGGGCTATAAGATTGGCTAGGCACAAAGAGAGGGCAATAAGACTGGGTAAACTGAAGGAAGGGGCAATAAGGCTGACTGCACATAAATAAAGTTGGGGAAAAAAGGCTGACTGGACACAGGATGGACAATAAAGGCTTCGTGGTCACTCATAAGACTCGCTGAAGATAGAGAGGGGGTAATAAAAAGGGGACAATAACAATGACTGGACACAAATAAAGAGTGGGCAATAAGGTTGGCAGGGCACACAAAAAGAGGGGCAATAAAGCTGGATAGACAAACAGAAGGAGGGGACAATAAGGCTGACTGGACACAAATAAAGAGGGGACAATATGACTGACTGGACACAGGAGTAGAGGTAATAAGGCTGGGTGGACACACATAAAGAAGGGGCTATAAGACTGGCTAGACACAAAAAAGTGGCAATAAGACTGTTTGGACAAACAGAAAGAGGGGCAATAAAGCTGGCTGGACACAGAATGAGGAAGCAATAAGGCTGGCAGGGCAAACAAAAGGAGGGGCAATAATACTGGGCGGACAAACAAACAAGGAGGGGACAATAAAAGTGACTTGAACAAATAAAGAGGGAGCAATATAGCTGGCTGGACAAAGAAGGAGGGGGCAATAAGACTGGCTGGCAACACAGAAGGAAGAGACAATAAGGCTGGTTGAATACACAGAAGGAAGGTGCAATAAGGCTGGCTGGGCACACAAAAAGAGGGGCAATAAGGTTGGTTGGACAAACAGAATGAGGGGACAATAAGACTCACCCGCCGCTAGAAACGTCCCTGTGTTGTAACTAGATCATTTAATTAAACATGAAGCGTTAAGTGTAGAAATCATGAGCCACATGACATGTACACAATGGGCCTGATCCAGAACTACGCCCGCTGGCGTATTTACGCCGGTTGTAAGCATAACTTTGGTTGTACGTACGTTCTGCGCATGCGCTCAGCAGATGTTTCCTGTCATAACTCATGGCGGCAGTAATCGAAAATTAGGTTGCCCGTAAGATTTGTGTCATTACGGCCAAATGGGCGTAGCTATATTACGAAAGCCGTAAATACACTCCAGTTACAGAATGTAGGCGGGGAGAGGCATTTAAATCATACAGTATGGGCTGGGCTACATAGTTATGATCATTGCGTAGTTACGTCCTGCCGTAGTTATGATTACAAAAGTGCAGATAGGGAAAGGCAGTGTAATTACGGATGACTGGTGGTTGTACCCGGGGGGTGTGCAGAGTATTTACGCTTTCTTAAATACGATCCGTGCTAGTTCGTAACACAGGCGTAGGTCTGGATCTACCCCAATGTGAATATTTATTGTTGACCTGTTTAATTTGCCAAACTCAAGACATATCTGGTGCTGAAATTTCCATACCCTCACTTCTAAATTTCCACTTTGAGCAAAGCACAAAACTATATGCCTACAAGGTGAACGCATAGAAATATTTTCCACTTAGCAGCACCTATACAAATATCATGCTAAGTTGAACTTACAGACATGGGGGTAGATCCAGAACTACGTTTGCTGTACGTTTATTCGCGTAGCGTATTTTCGTGTGCGTATATTCTATACACTCCCCTAGAAACACCCCTTGAACGTACGTATTTTGTCAACTTGAACATACGTATTTTGTCAAGATACGCTTTCCAAACCCTACCTTAACTTTTGCCAACGTAACCGCAGTGATATGCACATGTACGTATGGGCAACACGTATTTACGCAGCTAAGCACGCCCATACTGTACACAGAGGTGTAGCTAGCTGCCATGGTGCCCAGAGCACGGGTATGTTGCAGCGCCCCAGTACAGTACTGTAGGTGTGGCCAACATTAGGGGGGTTGCATATGAAGGGAGAACTACAGGAAATTCCTAAATTGGCGAGAGAGTCCATTCTATAGTATTAATCATAAATACAATACCTAAAAAAAGTGAGGTGCTATAGTTGAAATTGACTCAAAATAATGTGTGAACAGTTGTTTGTAATATATACTATACAATTTTTCAGTTTTAGTTTTATAAACAATCACCTTTACAAACATAAACAAATCTTAATTTTAATGAAAATGTGACTGACCGCCGGCAAGGTTACCTCATTTAGATAGGTCCCTACACTTAAAAATAAACTTCTCTAACACGGCACTTACCTCACTCTGTAGCAATTGCCTACAGATTATAAATTATTGATGGCAGGACCCAGCCACCTTTTAATACAACACAATCTACCTAACACAATCTATGTACCAAAATAA
>WWET01001580.1:193506-209617 GCA_011038615.1 Limnodynastes dumerilii | reverse complement strand
GGAGCAAATTAATTTCTGTCAGTTGTTTCAACATATCTGCCATTTTCTTCTTTACAGCATCAACTGACTCAAAATGTGTCCCTTTAAGCACTGATTTAACTTTTGGGAAAAGATAAAAATCACAAACTGCTAAATCGGGCGAATATGGAGTATGTTTATGTGTAGTAATTGTTGGTCAAAAACTGCTCCACGGAAAGTGCTGTGTGAGCAGGCGCATTGTCCTGGTGAAGAATGAAACCATTTTTCCACAGTTGCGGCCGTTTCTTTCAGACTCTTTCTCTCAGCTTTTTCAAAACTTCCTTATAATAATGCTGGTTACCTGCTGTGCCTTCTGGAACCCATTCTGCCACATGTTGAAGGTTACCACGTATGCAGTTATAACCGCTTCTAACTACTTTGTTTACTAGGTGGAGTCACATACTCACCCATTCATAAAAAAAAACTATTCTGAGAGAGCTCACATTCTAATTCACAATGCGAGCCTTCGCAGCAGGGACTTGCAACGGTGTGTGTGTGTGTATATATATATATATACACATACATACTGTATATATACACACACATACATACTGTATATACACACATATATACTGTATACCATATAATATATACTGTATACACACACACATACTGTATACACAAACACACATACTGTATACACACACACTCTTCTACAAGAATCTGCTGGCCAGTGTAATTAACATTCTGGACACGCCCCCTTTCCAATACACATACATACTGTATATATACACACACATACATACTGTATATACACACATATATACTGTATACACACACATATATACTGTATACACACACACATACTGTATACACAAACACACATACTGTATACACACACACTCTTCTACAAGAATCTGCTGGCCAGTGTAATTAACATTCTGGACACGCAGGGCCCCCTTTCCCTTCTAACGCTTATGCATGGAGTGCACAGAAAGAGACACCTGCACTGTCCCACTGAGCCCTGCGCTCTTGTCTAAGAAACGCAGGGCTCAGGCATACAGTGCAGGAGGCAGGGGTGCGGCACTGGCGTGACTTCATGACGTCACCCAGTGCATTACTGGGAACGGGGCCCAAAGCCAGTAATAGTTATATTACTGGTTTGGGCCTCTTAACGGAAGTAATCTGGCCCTGGCTCCGCGTACCACCTGCCAGAGGCACGCGTACCACTGGTGGTACGCGTACCATGGGTTGAGAACCCCTGCTCTATAGCATTGACAGGACAACACATTTGGTTTGCAGAAGGGGAACAATTGGTTAATGCATGGCAATGAAATTCCAGTTCTCCTATATTATGAAACATTGCCGGCACATATTGACATATTGAGCATGGACACAGCATTGTATAGAACTTTCTAATTTCATATAGTCGCCAACACTTCCTCAACAATTGAGGGTCCATTAGAAGCCGCAATCAAGGTGCTGGGTAGGTAGAAGTCTGGCGCCTATAGGAAACACATCTATATTTAAGTGACTTTAGTGACTTAAAGTTAGCCAATCAATGTAACAAAGCAATGAGAAAGGCAAGTCAGATGCTTGGTTGCATAGCGAGAGGAATTAGTAGCAGAAAGAGAGAAGTAGTGATGCCCCTTTATAAGTCATTGGTACGCCCTCACCTAGAATACTGTGTTTAGTTCTGGAGGCCATATCTCCAGAAAGACATAAATACATTAGAGACTATGCAAAGAAAAGCAACTAAAATGGTCCATGGCCTTTGTAACAAATCATACCAAGAAAGGCTAGAGGAACTAAACATGTATAGCTTGGAGCAGAGAAGGGAGAGGGGGGACATGATAGCAGCTTTCAAATACATCAAGGGTTGTGACCAGCTAGAGGAGGGTACCATTTTTCAAAAGAAAAGGTGTAATAGAACACGAGGGTATGGATATAAACTGGAGGGTGGTAGATTCAAAGAAAATGGTCGGAAAAATTACTTCACTGAAAGGGTGATAGATAAGTGGAATTGCCTCCCATCTGAGGTGGTTGAGGCCAATACAGTAGAACAATTTAAACATGCTTGGGATAAATATAAGGGTATCCTAAATTGTAAACCAAATTGAGGGTAAATAGGGTCTAGGGTCAGTATAGGTTTAAATAAACAAATGGGCAGACTAGATGGGCCATGTGGCTCTTATCTGCTGTCACTTTCTATGTTTCTATATTAAGTAGCCTTATTTTTGGTTATTTAGGTAAGGTAAGCTAGGAAGGGCGGCAAAGGATAAACATATAATCTATTCTAGTTCTACAGTTTAAATTTATAGTTTATGATAGGTGAAGTGTTTAGCAAACCTAGGTGTATTTTCTCCTATTTTCCTTATCTACTAGACAATAGTAGATAATCAGAATACTCACTTTTTGGCAGATCCAAGAACTTTATCAAGACTAAAAGGTCCTCTAAACGCTCAAATCCACACATCCAAACAGCAAGCTGCCACTCCAAACACATTCCCTGGGCAGCATACAGTCACGTGCTATACAGGGGGAAATCTTGCATGCTTACAGCAAACTCTCGCGATTTGGAGCCAAAGTAATGTGATTTTGAAGGCAACAAACACAATTTGGGGAAAAACACATTTTACATTGAAAAACATACAACAAAGGTGATTTAGTGTAAAAATCACTACTGTTTAAATATCGCAACCTTAAATCGACGGTTAGTAAATTAGACGATGAAACCGCACCAAAGGCATGTGATTTACAGCGATTTTGAGTGATTTAAATTGCTGCATTAAATCGCCCCTTAGTAAATCTGGCCCTTAGTCTCTAATTACAGTGAATGTTGTGAGTCTTTAGGCGCTTTGTCGCTTAGTGGTAATTGGTGCTGACAATGGAGCCACATGCCTACTCACCCACATGCCTACTCAGGTCTACGGAGAGTAACCTCTCCATGGACTTTTAGTGTTAGGAAGGGGAGGAGTGTTAGGGTTAGGCTCTTAGGAAGGGAGGATTAGTGTTAGGGCCATAGAAGGGGAGGTTTAGGGCCAGGCTGCGGGGAGGGGGGTCTTAGGGTTAGGCTATAGAGAAGGGAGGGTTAGGGTCAGGCTAGGGAGAACGGAGAGTTAGGGTCAGGGTGTGGGGTAGGGAGAGTTAGGGTCAGGCTGTCGGGAAGGGAGGGGTAGGGTTAGGGTAATGGAAGGGGAGGGTTAGGGTTAGAATTGGGGGAAGGGTTGGGGTAGTTTTTAGCAGAGCCGGATTTAAAGCTCATGGGACCCTAGGCAAGATGTTAGTTTGGGATCTCCCGAGGGGGACTGCTTGTTGGAAATGACAGCTCTCGTCTGATAAGGCCGCAAGAATGATTAACAGCTTTTGGATCTTGGCGCGCAAAATAATTTCTATCATTATGTAATGCCTTTGCTTTGCTGATTAAATGTTCTAATCATTGCTATTGTTTTATTGTTAGACTTTCTTCTGGTGACTGCTACCATATTTCAAACGTCAATATTGTCTGTCCATGTACATTAATGTAAGTATGCCAAGTTAACTGCCAAAATTTGCATCAACCACAGGGCATGACCCAGTTCAGTGGTAAAAAATAAATTATGTGTATTTGTGTGTCTGTGTTTATATATGTGTTTGTGTGCAAGTGTGTGTGTTCGTGTTTGCATATTTGAGGGTGTGTAAAAGAATTTTGTGTATTGATGTATGTGCATTTGGTGTGTGCGCATAGAAATAATTATATGTATTTCAGGAGTGTGTGTGTAAAAAGAAGTCAACATATATTTGGTGGGATTGTGTAGCATAAAATAATTTTACAGAATTGGTTAGGGGAATTATGAATGATGGGAATTTTGCTACACAGTCTCATAAGATTATGACACAAGAGTATGTCATAAGAGTATGACCTTGGGCCAATGCCTTAATTCAGCTCAGGTCATTGAAGCACAATTTAGTTTTGCAAAAGCTTCTCTAAAGGTATGAAAATGTTACATTATGCAGACTCTCCAAGTAAATCAGGGGAATGTTATTTAAAAAAAAAAAATACATATTTGATTAAAATTGATTTAATTTATGACAATCTTCTTTTTCCATTTGCATTCCCAATTAAAAGGTATTATTCATGTACATTACATACATAGGAGTGCACTTGAGTATGTCTGACTGGGGAAGCAGACATAACTTTCTATGTATTAGCTGTTATGCCTTTGCACACAACAGCCTGCAGTTGCCTACAGATCCCACATTTATGTTGTTGAACTGTAGTGAAACCACACATATTTTCTTGAGGTTTACCCAAATGCAGAATTTCTTCTTTTTTATTATTTTTTTTTGCCTTTAAGTCTGTGTCTCAAGCACATACTGCACATAATGTATAAACAGAAGACACTAGAAACACATTTTTATGTATGCCAACTGGTTGGAATGTGAGAAAATTTCCAGTTCATCCTCATTTAAAATTGGGATGGATTGGATAACAGGAAAGGGCAGCGCGCTTAGGGCACCTCGTAAAGCTCACACCCATTAGAAGCAATCACGACACGGATTTTAGAGCCGCACTTAATTTTCAGCACATATGAAATTGCAAACAGCTGGCTTTTACCAATACTGGTGACCCAATATTTATTTCTGTAAGTCTGAGCCTGTCCAATGTGTAAATAGTTGTAATAACTGCAAGGGCATAAGTTGTTTTGCAAATTCAGATTTTTTAAACTAAGCACTATATTGTTGCATTCAAACAAGAAGCATATCATAAAGCATAACATTCCAGTAAAGGACCTGGTGACAGATCAGCTTCAAAGAAAATGTAAATGACATAGTTTGAAGTTGAAGCTCCAACATCAGAACTGCAGATTTACATCTCAGCAAGTAAGAAGCTGTGTTGCTTCAAAAGTTAAGGATCAATGGTTCCTACAGGAGCCTCCTTCCATTCAAGCATAGAGAAAAGAATATAATATCAAACTGCCTGTTGCAAAAGTCTTAGACCTAATTTGATGCGATCATGTGTTTAAGACAACATTTACAATTATTAACTTAAGTTTATGCTTCTATATTGCAAATATACAAACCGCTGCACTTACCGCGTTAAGGGTCGCCTGGCTGCTGCTCTTTCCGGTCATGCCCATAGTTCCCCTCTGTGGAGGTTGTCATTCCCAGTAAGTGACAGCCTCCAGGCCTGCATTGCCATTCTCTCAGGATTTGTATTTTGGCGCCTGCCGGCGGCGTTCCCCAGTGCATGGGCGCTGCCATCTCAAAAGCATCACATGACCTGAGCCGGCCAGTCGGATCCTGCCTGTAGCGGTCACGTGGTAGTAATATCCAATCCCTGGCTGGGGCAAACTATTTAAACCCTAAGCACTGTCCAAACACTGACAGAACAACACTTGTATACGTTACAAGTGTCCTGGCTCCAGCAGTCCACTGTAGATCTTCTTCAGTAAGCTATACCTGCAATTTGCAAACACCTTGTCTCCAGTTTGCTATTGCTACAGTCATCAGCCTGCAACACCTGCTGTCTGCAGATACCATTGAATTAATTGTGCAATTGCTACAGTCATCAGCTTGCAACACCTGCTGTCTGCAGATACCATTGAATCTACTGTGCAATTGCCTCTAGTCTCCAGTTTGCAATATCAGCTGTATGCAATACCTTTTACTCCTGCTGCAACTGCTCTGAATTCTGCCAGCAATACCATTTGCTTCTAGTCTTTTTTCAAGTGCAGACCAGTCGACCAGTGAGCCTAACATAAAGGGCCCTTCTCTCCCAGCCAGTTGTGTACTGGCTGGGAAATGGATTGCTTTTTCTCTTGCAGATGCATGAAAGTCAGAAGATGCTGCTACAATTGGTAAGTATGAAGTTTACCACAACCCTTACTCTAATTCTTACCCTAACACTCCCTTTTTATTACCCTAACCCTAACCCTCCATTCCCACAGTCTGACCCTAAGACTTCCTTTCCTGCAGCCTTACCCTAAGACTCCCCTCTCCGCAGCCTAGCCCTAAGACTCCCTTCCCCACAGCATAACCCTAAGACTCCCCTCCCTGCAGACTTACCATTAGACTCCCCCACCTGCAGCCTGACCCTAAGACTAAGCTTCCATTACCCTAACCCCCCCACCTTCCATTACTCTAACCCTAACCCTCCCCTTACATTGCTTTAACACGAGCCGCCCCCCACCCCCTACTTTACCTCAACCTTCTCTTCCCTGCTGGCTAACCATAAAACTCCCCAAAAAGTGTTATTTACTTTTCTGGTCAGTGCGGCAAGTCTGTGGTGGTGTTTCCAAAGAATGAATGGGTAAATATGCCAACCCATTCATAAAATAATTGAAAATGGTGGTATTTTCTAAATAGAGACAGATGAAAATGAGCTTTCGGCTGCCTCTACTTTTGACTGATTCACTAAAATATTAGATAAGGGGAGCTATAGACATAGCTTATCTAGATTTTAGTAAGGCTTTTGACACTGTGCCACATCGCAGACTGTTAAATAAGCTCTAAACTTTGGGATTGGACTTAAGGATATTTGCATGCATACAATCTTGGTTACAGGATAGACAACAGAGGGTTAGAGCAAATTGAATCCCTTCTTGGGATGGTAAGGTAACCAGTGGAGTTCCCCAAGGTTATTATTGCCTGTGGTACTATATAGAGGGAGAAAGTAGGGTACACAAATGAGGGATTAACTAGGTAGACTAGAGGAATAGTCAAGAGTTTGCCAACTGCAGTTTAATGACAAAAAATTGAAAAAATCATGCACTTGGGGTTCAAAAACCTAAAAGCTCAATATGTCATTAATGGCACTACATTAGAAAGTACAGAAGAGGAAAGGAATCTAGGAGTTAATATTTCATGTGACTTAAAGGTAGCCAAGCAATGTAACAAAGCAATAAGATCATTGGTATGACCTCACTTAGAATACTGTGCTCACTTCTGGAGGCTATTTCTCTAAAAACACATATATACATTAGGGATGATGCAAAGAAGAGCAAAGTAGTACAAATGCATGTGTCAAAAAACATTCCAAGGGCTCTATTTACAAAAAACGATTTTTGGAGGCGAGAGTAAATCGTTTCATCTCGCCACGATTTACTCGCGATTTTTGGTTTAAATCGATAAATCGTTTTCTATTGAAAACCACCGCGATTTAGCCCTTTAAAAATAGCAGCAAATCGTGTGATTTGATTTAAATAGCTGTAAAATCGCATCTTTGTAAATACTGCGATTAGCCCTTTAAAAAATCGCAGCAACTCGCGTGAGTAAAAAAAACGAAGTGCTGCATGGCTGAAAGCCTTAGCCATGCTGTGCTGATAGAACTACAAGGCTAAGCATTGCTTAGCCTTGTAGTTCTATCAGCGTCAGCATGGTAAGACTTCTAACCATGCTGCGCTGCATGTGCTGTGTGTACAAAAAAATACAGTGTACAATAAACATACTGAAATACATTACAATGTGTACCTGTAAAATAAACATTTTCCCTGACTAATATTAACCCCTAATGTGTTCACTTACCTCCAGTGGTCCTGTGTCCTATACTAAGTGTAGTGTCATGTAGTGTGTGGTGTAATAAAAATAATAAAAGTTTTTATCACTCACCGTTTGCTGTCCTCTGTCTTGGGATGCCTTGCTAGTTGTGAAGAATCTTCTTCTGTTGATTGGAGTCCTGGCGTCGGCTTGCTTGCAGTGGGTTCCACGTTCTTCAGCTACAGTACCTCTGCATCTTCAGATCTTGACACGGCGGGGATGACATCAGTTACACTCTGGCCTCTGACGTCATCATTTAAATAAAAGGCTTCCCCCTAGCGACAGAATGGCAGTAGGAGCAGCAAAGAAGAGGAGGAGGAGCCAGTCCCCGCCGTGGCAAGATCAGAGAATGCAGAGGTGCTGGAGCTGAAGAACGGGGAGACCACTGCAATCAAGCCGACGCCAATCAACAGAAGAAGATTCTTCACAACTAGCAAGGCTTCCCAAGACAGATGACAGCAAACGGTGAGTGGGAAACATTTTTATTATTTTTATTACACCATACACTACATGACACTACACTTAGTATAGGACATGGGCCTACCGGAGGTAAGTGAACACATTAGGGATTAATATTAGTCAGGGAAAATGTTTATTTAACAGGGACACGTTGTAATGTATTTCCGTATGTTTATTGTACACTGTATTTTTTTTTATACACACAGCACACGCAGCGCAGAATGGTTAGAAGCCTTACCATGGTGACGCTGATATTACTACAAAGCTAAGCAACGCTTAGGCTTGTAGTTCTATCAGCACAGCATGGCTAAGGCTTTCAGCCATGCAGCACTTGCTTTTTTCACACACGAAAACAAATGTCAAGTATATTGACATGTGTTTTTGATGGTCAGGAATGGGAGATCACAGTAAAATTGCACCTCTCTGGCTGCGATTTTATTTTTTTGTGATTTCATGTCTCACTAAAGGCGATTTCTTCAAATCGCCTTTAGTGAATACAACAATATTTTTTTTCTATGTTTTGAATGCCAAACATCTGGACGATTTCTGTCCAGCGATGTTTGCCATGGTGATTTTTGTAAACACATAAATCACGCTATTTGACCCTTTGTGAATACCGTGATGTGAGTTTAGAGGGTCAAATCACGCGATTTTTAATAAATCGTTTTTTGTAAATGAGGCCCCAAGAAAGGCTAGAGGAATTAACATGTATAGCTTGAAGCAGAGAAGGGAGAGGCTGAATATTATAGCAGCTTTCAAATATTTCAAGGGTGGTGACCAGCTAGAGGAGGGTGGCATTTTTCAAAGGAAGAGGTGTAATAGAACACGAGGGCATGAATATATACTGGGTGGTAAATTCAGAGGAAATGTGCGAAAATATTACTTCACTGAAAGGGTAAATGATAAGTGGAATAGCCTCCCATCTGAGGTGATTGATACTAACACAGTAGAATAGTTTAAACATGCTTGGGATAAATATAAGGATATCCTAAATATCAGACTAAATTGAGGGTAAAATAGGGTCTAGGGCCAGTCTAGGTTTCAATAAACAAAGTTCAATCAACAAAGTTTGAGCTGCACAGGTCAATCTCATACAAATAAAATTGCGTGCAACCAAATAAGCCCACAGAAAATTGCAAATTGAACCCAATAGTCAAGAAAGACTGAAAAAATGTACTTTTATATGGTGCACAGCAACAATGAAAGTCTACTCCGTTTATACCATTACTACCACTCATTAAAAATCATATAATATTTTATTGGTCACAAATTTAAAACAAAAAAACCATTAAAACCCAAAAATAACTACACCAGTGAAAATATTTAGATATAAATCTCCCACTGCAAATTCCTATAATAAAGATAGGTAAATCACAATAGAATACATAGAGATCCAGCAGTTAAGAAAATATACTTTGACTCACAAAGGCGAAGCAGAGGCAATCAGAACCTACAGAACTGAATAGTGAATGTTGTGCTGGCCCAAAGGTACCTTAGAGCTGAAATGCTCTGAAGCTGTGCGAGATCAAAAAGACAAGTGTATCCAAGATGCTCAAACTGATGCAGCAGTAGAAGCCTTCTTAAATTACTGCTGATGTGTGTTGGAGTCAAATGCAGAGCAGGACCTATTACATTGGCGGGAGGAATCCCTTGTCTAGGCTATATCGTCCTATTTTTACCATTATCCATAGTGCGGGACATACCAGACACAATCTTGATTCATTGAGCCACTGGAAACAGCAGGACTTCTCCTGAAGGAACTGCTTTGATGGAGCCAGCCACTATAGAATTTCATAGTACACAGTGTCTGCTTCTAATTTGGGGAATTGAAACAGCAGGAGTTATAATGGTCCATTCTGAAGGAGCACAAATTTAATTATAAATTTAATTGATGGTACCTTTTGATATTGGCACTGCTGTCAACAGGGTTTGGAGTATAGTAACCCTTTATATATTCCCTCCAAATTTCTTGTGGTGTCTGCTATTTATTGGTTCTTCAAGGTATCACTTATCTGTAACAGCATTATCATAGTGCTTATAGCAGTTTACTAAACAGTTACCAGTGTTCTAGTGCCTACGAACAATAAACCTTAATATTGGTTTAGAAAGTTTATTTTGGGCAAGTCAGCCTTAACACACCATTCTTATATTTAGCATTTTTTTTTTGCTTTTTAAGAATACTAATAACAGTTTTATTTAACATATCACTTATTTATCTTTGGGGGAGACTAGTTGTGAGAACTGGCTTTTGACACTTCCATCTTTACTTCCTCACTTGATGTAATTCGCTCGCAACTTTAGGATGTCTATTTGCAGTCTTATGCCCATCTGTAGAAATAGTGAAGAAGAGTGGATGCCCCCACACATTACTGTATAATATATACAGAATAACAAGATTGGTTTTATTGTCTTCCTCCTTTTGTAGCATTTGGGATTACCATAATGTTTACAGATCATTTAACAGCTTTTATCTTATATTTTACAAAATGTACACATTATACATACATTTCAATTACATAATAAACACTGGGTTTTAGAATAAGCCAATTATTGACTGTAAATCTGTAAAACGCTGTGGTACAATTATTTGATTTTTTGACATACTTAAAAAAATATTGGGTGCTAGCACCCGATATTTTAAGCAGAGCCAATTAGCTCACTAAATGGAACAAAGACCTCCCTATTTTTGCTGGGATTATTGGTCCCAGCAGGTGAGATGTATGGCGCTGATAACAGGACCTATTTCCTAGTTGTAAACTATCCCATTCATTGGACCACCTCCTGCTGAGATAAATAATAAGACTAGTGAATGGTTAGTCTTAATGTACCCAGTTTTTTGGAAAGTTTTCTGTTCTGTTATCTCTTGGCACTTAATATGAATTTCAGTTTTTTTTCCCCATAAAAATAACTTTAAGGTACTTCCCTACAATGGACCTGATTCCCACTTAAGCTTATGCTTCTTAAGTGCGTATTTGGCTGAAATGACCTACTGCACATGCGTAGTAGGTCATTTACGCTATTTATGTAGCAGATCGGTACATAAATAGCGTACTTGTGGGCTGTAATTTACGTAGAAAGAGGCAGCGTTATGCCGCCTCTGGGCGTTTTAAGGAAGAAGTGGGAGGGGGGAGGGATTAAGATTAGCTGAGGAGGGCAGGGAAGGCGGGGAGGCACAATGGCCGTACGGACATTGCACAGAGACATAAGGTAGCCCTATGGCACTCGTAAGTGCCATAAGGTACCTAAAAATGGGGGGTGGGTTCAGGGATGGAAGTGTGAGTTAGGTGCGCATCTGCCCACACTTAAAACTCACTCTTAACTGTGAATTAAATCCAAATATCTTTAGCACTGCATCTTGTTTTAGTATTCTAAAATTTCTTTGTATGGTCTTTTAAAGTGTATGGCTTTTTATTGTATTAAGAAACAAAAGGAATACATTCTGTTATCTTCTTTTTTCAATCTTAACATATCTAGGATTTGACATTTTGGGGATTAAAAGCTTATCTTTTTCAAGTTTAGTAGTAACCTCCAGTGCTTCATTCAGTAGTGTTTTAGGAGAACCTTTATCACTAAAGATTTTTAACACTGAGGAAAAAATGTTGTCCTTTGGGGACATATTATGTATCCAAGGTTTGTAAAAATGTAGATAACTATTTGAGTGTACAGGTTTACTATAGTTTTTCTACTTTTCCTTCATGCTTTTCCTTCATCCTTTTTCTACTTTTTCTACTTTTCCTTCATCACTAAATACTGTCCCATCTAAAAAAAAAAAATCCATCATTTTCAAATTATGAACATTTTAGGCTGTAGTTATAATTAAAAAATGCTCACAAATTTCTCTACAGGTGCCTTGCTCCCATTCCAAATGATAAAGTCATCAGAGAATTTTGCATATGATACCAGGTTTACCAAAAAATGATTAAATCAAGTAAGTTTTTCTTCCAGTTGACCTATATACGAGTTAGCAAAGAGTTAAAATAATTAAGTACTGATAGCTGTGCCAAGCACCTGAAGGCACATGATAAGCCACCAGCTATTGATTAGAGCAACCTCCATTTTGGGTGTTTGTTTTAAAGTTTGTTTGGGATAGCAGCTGACAGGGGTTGCTGTTTCAGAGTAGCTGTTTTGGAGGCTTGGGGACCTTGAGGTAAGTTCTCAATTTAAAAATACATGATAAATGACCCAAAGCTGGGACACTGACGGTTTTAGAGTTGGAAACACCAAGGCAGAAAAGCCTTGTAAGTGGCTGGTGGCTTATCATATATTTGCAAATGTATGTAACAAATTATTTGACTTTTAGTTTGAGCAATACAACATTTCTCATAAAGAATATAAGTATAATAAGGTACCAAATATTTGTTGGGGATCACTGAAACTTAATTTTTGTAATGTTTGTCACTTGTTTAGCTAATAATCTACAAATGCTTATAGTTTGGATATTTAAGACTTGGTCACTGTGATGATGAGGTAGCCTAGATTTATTTTCAAGGTTTTAGGGATATGGCACAAAATGGGGATGACTGGAAACTTAATGAATAGGAAATCATATATTCCTTTAGATATTACATTTTTCTATTAGTTCATCTAATAATACTTTTTTTTTTGTTATATGGGCTTGGTCAGTTGGTAAGTTTAATCACTTAGGGGTAGATCCTGAACAACGTGTGCGTATGAAATTACGTACGCACACGTACGTATAATCGCTTAAACGTAATGAGGAAAAATACGCATCATTCCCACAACGTATTTTACGTTGACACACCCACTACACGTACCGAAAATACGTCCGTCTACTGGCGTACGTATTGTACACATACGCCCGCATTCGTGCGTATATGTGTACGATTATACGCATCACGTAATAGAATTTTACTTAGTTGGTATTTGGGGCCTGATCCAGCCAGCGTTAAGATGCCAGCCAGCAGTGTAAGATTGGCTTAAAAGCCGATCTGCGCATGCGCCGGGCAGATGTGTAAGCAAGGGAAAATACGCTCGCACAGGGGGAGTGTCGGGCAGAGTGCACGCCGATACGCTGTGCTTTACTAAGCACAGCGCATCGGCGTAGGTCTGGATCAGGCCCTTGGACTCGGAAATCTGTGCCCAATATGACTAATGATTAGTGCTCTCCCTATCTGCATGTCTAGGAACAATATTGATATCTCTTTGCAAAGAATTAAAAGCTTCTCTCTCAAATTTATGTAAAAAAAAATGTAAAAAATTATTTTAGATTAACAAAAATAAAATAATTTGAAAATATTGTTTATTTAGTTAATGGCATAATATTCTGAAAGTTTCTTTAAAATAGATTTATTAATTTCAGGCGTATTAGGATATATTGTAGATTCTATAATTGTTATATGGGAAACTCATTCAATAGAGTTTCAAAGTTCTTCTGAACGGTATAAATCTCCGTTGTCTAATTGGATAGCTTTCAATGCCTGGTTCATCTTTTCATTATTTTGGTTCAAAGAATCTTTTATGGTATAAACATCTAATAAAACAATTCAATTGTATGAACATATCAAACATGTCTGAATTGGTATATGTGGTTAGCACTTAATTGGAAAGATTAAAATTTGGATTTCACTTTGCATATTGTTTCTTCTTCCTTCTCTCCCTTCACACTTACCATGTCTCATTGTCACTTGTTGATTTTGGGAGACATGGGACCGGATTCAGATTTCTGCAAAAGGATTTTCCCTTGATCTGGCAGGGATCCGATAAGGATCCGGTAATGAAAGTCTAAATTTGGTCCACTGTGAGGAATTTGAGAAATTTGTGAGGGATATTTTTCTCTGTAAAATTACTGATCATAAATTGATCTGGAATTTTTTGGTCCAGCACCTTGATCTTTTATGGGTTTGGAGGTGTATTTCTTTTTATAGATATTAAGCCTCTTTTGAGAAAATTCCTTGTAATTGCAAGTATTTAAATCAGAGTAGTAAGTACTTAAATCAAATTTCTATGTATCTTTTTTAATGTTTCATATTTTATGTTTTTAATAAATGATTTGAGCTACATTTAGAGTTGCAACTTATTGTGATATATGTTTTACACCTGTGACAAGCGCAGCTGACAGCTTTTTGTTTTTTTTCTAAATGTTTGAAGAAACTTGTTATTTTACTATTGTTAATAGGATTATGGGTTCTTTAGCTCTGTCTATTCATCTGTTTGTAAAATGTATTTTACCATTTGTAATTTGATCTATTTTATAATTTTTTTTCATAAGATCTCATTCTATCAGTTTTTCAGTCTATTAAATCTCTTTCAAATTTATTTTGCTTTATCACCGAAATGAAGCATGAATTTGTGTTACACTTTTTTTCTTAATAGTGATTCTGCAGCCACAAGACCTGGGGCCAGATTTACTAAGCTGTGGGAAAGGAAAAGTGGAGATGTTGCCCATAGCAACCAATCAGATTCTAGTTCTTGGTTGCTATTTTTTCAACATCTTCACTTTTCCTTTCCCGCAGCTTAATAAAACTGGCCCCTGGAGCTCACTGCAGAAGTTGTACAACTTGGAATATGGAGCAGCTATTAAACAGGGTTGCCGACTCTGCCGGTATGTGCGGGAGACTCCCGAAATTCGGGCAGTTCTCCCGGTATCCCGGGAGAGCCGGCAAATCTCCCGCAAGGGACTTGAGGCCTGTGGTTTCATGGAAACCACGGCCTCAAGTTCTGCCCCCCTTCCTAGCAACACTAGTATACTAAGTATATATTTAAGCTAAAATCGGGTAAGTATGATCCAGGGGCGTGGCTTAATTGCACGATTTGCATAAATCACGTCATTAAGCCCCACCCCCTGCATGCATTGCTAGCTTCCCTCCAGGATCTCCCAGGGAGAAGCTGGCAAAAGTCGGCAACCCTGCTATTAAAACAAAAACAGTGCTTGAAGTGGAAATTTAGAAGTGGAGGTATGGAAATTACAGCACCAGATGTGTCTTGAGTTTGGCAAAGTAAACAGGTCAACAATGAGTAATCACATTGTGTACATGTTGTGTGGGTCATGATTTTTACACTTAACGATTCATGTTTAATTAAATGATCTGGTTACCGCTAGGGAAAAACTATGATAGCTCCCCCACAGAGCCATTTATAAGGGCGGACAAGTCCAACCAACCTTATTGCCCCTCCTTTTGTGTGTCCAACCAGCCTTATTGTCCCTTCCTTCTTTGTGGCCAGCCAGTCCTATTGTCCCCCTCTTTGTCCAGCCAGTTTTATAGCCCCCTTTGTATGAGTCTCCACCCAGCCTTATTGCTCCTCCTTCTTTGTCCAGGCAGCCTTATTGCTCCCTCTTTATTTGTGTCCAGCAGGGCCGGCGGAACCCGGTAAGCAGGGTAAGCGTGGTGGGAGGGCATCATGCCAGAGAGACACTTCCCTCCCGCCACGATCTTCTGCTGCCGCTGGTCCCGTCGGCAGGAAAAAAAAAATTAACTTACTTACTTACGCGCCGGCGCTCTCCTTCCGTCCTGGCTCCTCCATGCTCCCATTTCACTCACTAAACGTTGGTCATGACATCATCATGCCCGATGTTTAGTGAGGAGCCAGCAGAGAGGAGCCAGGATGGAAGGAGAGCGCCGGCGCCACAATATAAATAAGTGCATTTTTTTTTCCTGGCATGGTGATGGTTTTTTTTTTTAAAGGGGGTACACTGGGTGCAGGATACACATGATGGGTTGTGCAGGATGCACATGATGGGGGGTGCTGGATACACATGATGGGGGGTGCATGATACATATGATGGGGGGTGCTGGACACATATGATGGGGGTGCTGGTTACACATGATGGGGGGTGCTGGATACACATCATGAGGGGTACTGAGATCTGGAGAGACATGCTGGAGGATAATAGGTGCTGGATACACATGATGGGGGATACTGGGAGCTGGAGGCAAATGATGGGGGATACTGGGAGTTGGAGAGACATGATGGGGGATAATAGGTGCTGGATACACATGATGGAGGATACTGGGAGCTGGAGAGACATGATGGGGATACTGGGTGCTGGATACACATGATGGCGCGTGCTGGATACACATGATGGGGATATTGGGTGCTAAATACACATGATGGAAGATGCTGGGTGCTGGATACACATGATGGGGATACTGGGTCAGGAGAGACCGGATGGGATATATATATATATATATATATATATATATGATCCAAAAAGTAT
>WWET01001580.1:151922-167353 GCA_011038615.1 Limnodynastes dumerilii | reverse complement strand
AAAGTACCGGTACTCTACTACCATCTCCACGGCATACAAATTTCCCTAACAGACGGGAGTATTTGGCTGGATATTCCAGCCAGCAGGGACTGTCATCTTACTCCCGCACTGCGGCAAACACCCGTATAAGCTATCCAGGAGGGGTGTATTTTCTTATTCCCTTTACTGGACATTTGCCCTGCGGACTACTGTCATCAGCAGTGCTTTTGGGAGCTCAGTAGTTTCACCATCGCCCTGACCCGTGTGAATTCACTGAGGGATACTGCCGTTATTTGTTTACCCGTGCAGTATTGAACTGCAGGATCTAATCACGTCCCACTCTACATAGGGATTGGCTTGTATTTATTCCAGACTGTGCACATACTATACTGTATTGTTCTTGCGTTATGTGTTATATGTTTACAATATTTTATTTTTTACTTTATTAAACTGCCTTTTTATACCTCTGCTCGGTTCTAAGGTTATTTCAAAATTGGTGAACTGCCATATTTCACATTTTATGTTTTGACTACTTCAAATGGTGGTAGCACTTCTTTCTTCCAGGTTATAGACTAAGTTCCAATGGGACAGAGGTTGAAGAATTAGTGGCACTGTATAGTAATAAATGATGATGATGATGGTTCTTTAGTCAAGCAGAGTGTGTTCTCTTTAACTTCTCATCTTCCCACAAGTTGGTTATAGTCATAATGCAACAATCCTCCCTTCCCCCAATACAAAAGTATTTTATTTATATTGTGCTACACTCATTTCATGCCATATTTGGTTTTCTCATTACCAAAACAGATTATAGTATTGCTCTCAAATGCCCGACTCCAGTAAGACAGTCCTGATTACAGGTGACGGTCCTGCTCATCTACCAGTTTGTCCTGATAAGTGGACTAAACTGGAGATAAGGTAATTGTTTTTTTGTTTTTTATACTATTTTAATTTTTGGCCTGTGCGGCTGTGCCAAAACGGGTGGGGTTATAAAGGACCAGGTAGAGCTTGGATGAAGCCAGACAGATTTTGGATGCGGACTGGGTGAAGTTTTGGTGGGGATTATTTGTCCTGCTTTTGCCATTGCAAATGTTGGGAGGTATAAACTTTAGAATGATACCAAGCTTAAATGTGGCCAAAAATGAGCTCATACTTACCTACTGTCTGTATATTGATTTGTGTAGTCCATCTACTTTGACACAGTCTACCCTTATATGACATGGCCGAGAGGCTCTTAAATGTAACATAAGACATAACATGGGTACCTGACACTTTACCCTTGTATTCTTATTCTGAATTATTTGCGTAAAAATCCCAATGTATGTGTAAGAATGACAAATAGCATTTGTAGAAGGTTAAAAGATCTTCTTGATAAAAAAAACATAAAATAAAAAAGATATTATTTTTCAAAAAAAATATAAACAAGGAAACATTGATATCAAAACAATGTACAAGATATATATGGTTCAATAGATATATACTAATAGGCAAATTGTTTCATAGAGATAGTTTAATGATTTTGTCAAGTAGAAGGCTGATCCAAACACTGGGCTGGATCCTGACATACGTACGACAAAGGACTTACGCAAGTCATTTGCGTAAGTCCCCTCTCTCTGATCATCTGCGCATGTGCGCACCAGATGTTCTGATAGCGTACCTACTGACGTACATAACTAAGTTATGTATGTTAGTAAGTATGCTGAAGGGTTTGACCTTTTCTTTACGATGACCGTATCCCCACCATACACCGGACACAGACCTAGGGCCACATTTACTAAGCTGCGGGTTTGGAAATGTGGAGATGTTGTTCATAGCAACCATTTAGATTTTAGCTGACAATCTCTATTATGTAAAAAGAAAGTGAGAGCTAGAATATGATTGGTTGGGGAACGGAACATCTCCACTTTTCCAAACCCACAGCTCAGTAAATCTGGCCCTAAAAATTATAATTACATATTAGATAGTGGTAAGAACTACGAATCATGTCAGCTAAAATCTGATTGGTTGCTATGGGGAACATCTCCACTTTTCCAAACCCACAGCTCAGTAAATCTGGCCCTAAAAATTATAATTACATATTAGATAGTGGTAAGTAAAGAACTACGAATGTTTAAACACAATCCCTTATCACATCCTGATCATGCTGGTAACCATGTGGAAATCAGATAAGACAGAAACAATTTGTTGACTCTCCAGTTTTTGTAAAGCTGTGGAGATGGCCGTGGCTGCTGCGGCTGAGCGGAGCTCCGGTCCTGGAGAGATGGGTGACGTCAGGGGACCCCTCCGGCAGTGCAGCGGTCCCGTCGTGTGTCCAGGCATGTGGCTGAGACTGACGGCAAGGAGGGCCAATTGGCGGGAGTCAGCAGGTATGTTGGTTACAGGTAGGTGGTGAGTAGAATACTGCAGGTTAAAGGTAGGCTGCTGTGTTTTCTTCCAGGGCCGCATGTATCAGGGTTGGAGACGTCTAGACTGATGGTGAGTATTACTCCTTACCTGTTTGGGTGCTCCGTCTCCCACGGTCACAGATGGAATTGGAGGCGTGCAAAATATTCCGTCCATCCATTGGCGACAAAAGGGGGTCTGAGGCTCCGGCCAGTGATGACCATTACCATGCCAGTGGACTAATATTCTGTTTCCTTCCACAGGCTTTCCAAGCGTGCTGGCAGAGCATGAATTATTTTTCCTTCACAGGAAAGAAGGAGGGTCGGACTTAGAAGTGGAGGCAATCGGCACTGTATTTTCTGGTCAGCCGTCAGGATCTGGTAGGACCCTTGGGGTAGGGTTGAGTGGCCGTCCGTGGTTAGTTAGATACCTAGTATCCACAAAGCTACGACTGCCAGCATGCTTTAACATCATAAGTATAGATCATAGCTGACAAAGCTTGATGGTATTTTCGCAACATCTGTAGTTGTATATGTCTCTGTCTGCTCTAGACTGAGACTGGGTGAGATTTTAATGGACAGATGTGATTTTAGTAGCGTTTAAAGCTCTGTAGAATAAAGGATGACCTTAATGTAGAGGATTTTAGAGGTAGGCGTGAAATGAGTTGGAATGATGATTTAAAGTGGCATTTGTTGGCTCAAATAGAGAGAACAACAGAGAGTGTGTATAAAGATGAAGTTAGCTATCTAGAAAATGTATAAATTGATGACTTTGTAAGGTTTAAGAGTAAGGAATACAATAACAGGAAGAAAGGATCCAGTGCAAAGAGAAACAGAAATGGAGAAAATTGATAGAAAGATAAATCTTGCTGCAGTGTTCAGCAGAGTTGAAGAAAAGAGTGTCACATAAGGTGAAGCAGTTGCATTAATTGAGGCATGAAATATTAGAGAAATTTAGAGGATATCAGGGGTGATAAAGGGTCTGACATATGTGGTATAGTGACAGGTTCAGGTAAACGTTTGGATCTATAAAGTGCAGGGGTTAAGGGTAATACCTAAGTACACCTGGTTTCACTGAGGGAATACAAGACTGTGAACTAACTTTTAAAATTTGCAAGTTTTATTCTAAAGCAGACAATCCACAAAACAGCAGTCACAATTCAACAATTTAAGGCTGGTACACAAGAACAGACAAGTAAGTTATTTGTTATTTGATTATTTCATTATTAGTGCATTCAGATCCAGACCTGAATGTGCACCTGATCATAGCATATCTATGTGTTCTTTTGGAGAACACATAGATGGAGGTGTTGCCCATAGCCACCAAATCAGATTGTAACTGACATTTTCTAGTATGTAAAAGGAAAGTGAGAGCTAAAATCTGATTGGTTGCTATGGGCAACATCTCCACCTTTCCTCTTCCGCAGCTTAGTAAATCTAGTCCTAAGACTCCCCTCCCCACAGCCTGACCCTAAGACTCCCCTACCCGCAGCCTGATCCTAAGACTCTACTTCAATTACACTAACCCTAACCCTCCCCTTTCATTACCCTAATTGTCAGGATATAAGTAAAGATGTGTGGGCCCGGTTCTCAGAGAACCGAGCCCACCCGAATTTGGGGTTCTGAGGCGGGATCCAAGCACAGCTCGGATCTCCACACACCCCTTGAATGACGTCACCGAGGCCAAACGACAAAATCCCATTTCGGATCTCGTGGGAGTTTCGGGACAAAGAGTGCGGAGAAGGGAGCGAGGGACACAGCAAAGGTAAGTAAGGAGATTACTGGGAAAAGCTGGACACATGATGTCGATTCCTGAGGGGAGCTGGACACATATTGGGGATTCCTGAGGGGAGCTGGACACATGATGGGGATTCCTGAGGGGAGCTGGACACATGATGGAGATTCCTGAGGAGAGCTGGACATGCCTGAGGAGAGCTGGACGCATGATGGTGATTACTGGGGAGAGCTGGACACATGAGGGTGTTTATGGTGGAGCTGGACACATGATAGGGATTTCTGAGGGGAGCTGTACACATGATAGGGATTACTGGGGAGAGCTGGACACAAGATGGGGATCACTAAGGAGAGCTGGACACATGATGGGGATTCCTGAAGGGAGCTGGGCACATGATTGGGATTCCTGAAGGGAGCTGGACACATGATGGGGATTACTGGGGAGAGCTGTACACATGATGGGGATTACTGGGGAGAGCTGTACACATGATGGGAATAGTGGAGGGAGCTGGACACATGATGGGAATAGGGGAGGGAGCTGGACACATGATGGGAATACTGGGGGGAGCTGGACACATGATGTGAATACTGGGGAGAGCTGGAGACATGATGGGGATACTGGGGGGGCTGGAGGCATATGATGGGGAATGCTGTGGGGCTGGCCACTGAGGTCATATGATTGGAATGTTGTGGAGCTGGAAACATATGATGGGGATACTGGGGGGGGCTGGAGACATAAGATGGGGTTATTGGCAGTCTGGAGACATGATTTATACGGGCTGTGTACTGTATAGGGGCTGTGTACTGTGCAGGTGCTGTGTACGGTGTAGGGGCACTGCTATACTGTGGTTGTGCTCTGCCCCACCTCAGTGTGTGACCGATTGTCTTTTTTGTGGACAGATTTGTGCGGCAATCACAAAGTGACTTCTGTCACTTATCTTAGTCATCCAGCCATCCTTTTGCAGCCTAAACTGGATAAAAAACTATATTGTGAGCTGTAAGCTGTTCAAATAGACTGGAAATGGCTAAAAATGTTATTGAGGTTAATAATACTGTAGGAACAAAAACACCCCAAAATTCTACGATTTTTAACTGTTTTTATGATTTTGAAAAAAAAAATTTGGAACCAAAACCAAAACACACAAGGGTGGTTTTGGAAAAACCAATCTAAAACCAAAACACAAAAGAAAAATACAAAATCAAAACACGAAAAATGGCCAGTTGCACAACTCTAGATATAAGTCATATATCTTGTATAAAAATGTATGTAATGTCATCATATAGAGTGACCAATATTTGGCCAGGATCTGTTTTGGTTTTATGGCACTAGCTTGAAGGTAGTCAAGCCAAATGGGTTATGGCTCCTGTCAGGTTATGGCTTCTGTCGTAAATGGATCAGGATATTGTGGGGTTGGGTTTTAAAAGCCAGATCTCTGAGGAAGAGAGTGTCCAGAAACAGACCTGACCTTTTTTTTTACAAAGGTGGGCGCTGTTGGAGTGGAGCAGTTCTGCCTTTAAGTATAGCCCAGATACATAACTTGGTTCACTTCAAGGGACTTTCAAAACAAATAGGGTGTCCCCTATTTCTGGTCTGTCCCGAAAGGGAAGGTTCTTTGCATAAGTGCTTTCTGTATTTTCACCTTTTTGTTTTTTAAGAAACTGTTTTGCATGTTGTAAATAAGCTTTGTGCTTATCATATTAAATATCAATTAATAAGTTCATGTGTTCTTACTAATTCAAATGTCACACCAGTTTGGTTATTAAATGCTACTTATACTTAATGTTAACAGAAGGGATCATTCTGAGTTTATGATAACACTGATAAAGCATATTTGTGTGAGATTTGTGTAAAGGAGAACCTAAGACCTCCTGTGAATAGTCTTGGTGGTGGCAGCTCATTAGTAATATCATATTTGAGGTGAATAAGGGGCATTAGTCATTGTAGAACAGACCAGGTGGCTGTTGTAATTAACTCCTTGTGTCCCAATAAGTCACAAAAGCCTCAGGTGAGGTCAGGGTCGTCACACTAACCTTCCCTTTCTCGCAGCCTAACCTTAAAACTGCCCAGAGAGTGTTACTCACCTCTCAGGTTGGTGCAGTGGGTCTGCGGCATGTGTGACAGGTCTGCGGCAGCATTTCCAAAGAATAAATGGTTAAGTATGCCAATCTGCATACTTACCCATTTACATTTTTTTTAAGAGAATGCCCATATTCTCGAAATAGAAACAGCTAAAAATTAGCTTTCAGCTGTCTCTACTACTAAAAATACAATTTTGCGGCGGCGACTCCCACTGGAAGGAGGGGGAGGGGCATATGGGCAGACCTGTATAATGAAAGTCTCTATGACTGAAATGATAATACATACTCATCAGCAATCTGCTGGCAGATGATAATTCAGTGTACTTTACTATAGCTGGCCGATTGCTGATGAGTCACTCAGTGCTTTCCTGTGGATAGCGCCCCCTTCACATTTGGTGGAGGGCAGTTCACCCCCCTCTACATTCCGATTTCTATGCTACATATTATAAAAAGGATGAGAAAGTAAAAGGGATAGCTATGACATATAAATAAGGGTGCGGAACTAAGACGACTGACTACCTGCCATAATGAGATACTTGAAAAACTAAATGGTTATAAAGATGCATTTTTTTTCACATGATAATAAACATATAACAAAATGTATAAAGATAAAACTGTAAATAAGAAAAAACTTTATTTAAAAAAAAAAAATGTAAATAGTTCAGTGATTTACTTAATTATACAGTATGAAGTTACCATCTGAATTCGATTGTTATAGATGTTTCAAATTAATTTTTTTTCAAATGACTTGTTCCTAAAAAAAGGAATCAATATACACATATTATGTAGAGAAGAGGGAGACTTGTTTCTGATTCATACTGTTTGAATGTGGAAAGCCAGGTTGGTCTAAACACAGAGATCATGGAGTCTTGAAACGTTGCTGTTCATCTAGTAACAAGGATTGATGCTGCCTGTCACACACAACATTATTGATGGCTTCACTTGCTTTAAATTATCGTTTTCTTCTCGACATCACTTATGCCTTATGTTTTCAGCACATTTTTTTAATCCCCGTACTTTTGATACACTACGAAAGATTTGTAGCAGACCGTGAATTATTAGAAGCAACGTCCTTACTTGATGTTTCAAACTAGGGGTTTATTTTCACATACCTAGCAGCATTTACTGATTTCAAGTGACATGATGTATTTTTTATTATACATAGAGGGTTATGCACTGGGAAATAAAGAAGTAAAGCGGAATAAAGTCGAAGTGCTGTGTTAACAACAACACGCTAAGGTCTAGAGGTTGTGTATAAAATCAGCATAAAACGTAACGATAAAATAGTTATCTCGCTGGCAGGCTATAAACTAATCAATATATAAAATTACGGTGGTTTTGTTTATGAATACCTATTTGTTAAATACAGATTTAATAGTTGGGACCATTCTGCGCAGGCCCCAATTTACATTTGTGCATGTAAAGCACTTCTAGCATGAATCTGGCATCACAGATGAATCTGGTGAGAAGGTGGGGCATGTTGGTGTTGTGGCAGGGGAGAGTTAATGAAATAATACAATAGAGACTTAGCTAAGCACTTACGTACAATCCTCATTTATGAACCAGTTCAATTTTAATTGGGGCAGGTGCATAAATGTTATGGTAGAATCCTACACATGAAAACCTCAGTGTCAGGGGATTGTTTTCTTAATTTAATACAGTCAATGGTGTTACAGTACATGCATCCATAGCAAAAAAAAAAAAAAGATTTATTTATGTGCAACAATAACTTGAGGGATAAGCCAAGTGTTTCAGCACATTGGGCTATACCCAGTGCCCAACTACATGATTTTGTTTCACACTGCACATGTCCAGGAGTTCAAAGGGGCATTTTGAGGAGGGTGGGGGTGGATTAATTTAGCCATTATTCAGAGTCCAATGCTGACCCAAATATTTGCAAAACTACACAATTGGTGTAGGAAGATACAGTAGCTTCCTGCACTAGTTGAATGGTTTGTATGAGCCAGGATAAAGCTGGGACACCATAACTACATGAGACCTTTGGATGAACAAGTTTTATAACTATGTTGGTTATACAACTGAAGTTATGAAGATGTTATATATTGTTAACGCACCATTTCACTGTTAATTAGAAACTTAAAGCAATTTAAAAACTTTTCAAATTACTTGCATGTTCAATGCTTTTGTAGGATTACCCAGACAGTGCTGACAACATAACAAAATAAGGGAAAAGTATACTGTTATAATAATAAAATAGTTGCTTTATAGTTGTTATTTAATTATATATTACTATATACTGTATTGCATACATTTGCTTTGATAATTAGTGAATTCTTATACAAAGCATAATTAACATTTCTGTACGACAGTACCCTGAGAAGAAAGCCAATGCAAGTCCATAGCTAATTGACATTTCACTTAGGTGTGAAATGCTGCTTTTATAAGCTAATGTTAACTAAGTTAATAACAAAACCTTAATTACTTCCAATCCTTCCTACACTAGCTCTTCAGCTCGCCCCACTAATTTATAACTTTATATAACCACTTAATTCCTACAGCGATAATTCACATTCACTCTTAAGGCTAGATTTACGAACGAAAAGTGGAGATTTTGCCTATAGCAACCAATCAGATTCTATATCTCACTTTCCTTTTACATACTAAAGAATGTCAACTAGAATCTGATTGGTTGCTATGGGCAACATCTCCACTTTTCCTTTCCCGTAGCTTAGTAAATCTGGTCCTAAGTGTCAAAAAAAATTCCACATCAGAAGGCAATTTCCATACTAAATACGTGTCATATCTATGTGACATATTTAGAAGGCATTTATTCCGTATCCAGTGGTGGCCATATCACCTAGATACTTCTATGTATGGCTAAGGTTACAGTAGCAATCAAGCACTTAATTATGCTAAAAGTTGTGCTTAAAATATGTCACACTTCCAGATAGCATGCAAGTACGTGTAAATAGGTTAATAAGCATATTTGCACTTTAGGATCAATTTGAAATGCATTAAAAGTGTAACTTTAGCTAATTACATGAGCTTCTGAATTGCATTTGAATAAAAACTGCCATTGTTCTGTGTTCATTATGTCACTTCTCAGAGTTAGAAGTATCATGTACAAGTCATTGATTTTTAAACATAACTTTTTTATTATTATTTATAAACAATAATAACAATAAATATAACATATTATGTTTGAACAAAATTCTTCATGAAATCCCCAAACTTGTGCAAACAAAGCACAAGAATTAATGTTCACATGCATCTTTACTAAGTTAGAAATGCTTCTATAATAAATCAAACAATGCCTTTGTTTAGTACTCTGTCAATTAACACACATCTATTGAACAATTTAAACTATTGACACACATATGGTTTTAAAGTCACCACTATTTATATGTTTCATGTGATAATTACATGGTGCTATGCTTCTGTGTCTCTAGTCTGCGCCCACTCTGACTATTTAAACACTGTACTTCAGCCAATGTACTGCCATTATCTTGTGGTGTCTATAAAGCTATAATATGTCTGATTCGGATTGGTAGACAGCAGACAGTCGTCCCTCCTCTTGTAAGCGATACCAACCACGCTGAGGTTGACATTTTTCAACGAAGCCCACCTGATCCAAGTGCACAATTCTTGGAACATGGTAGTATATTCGCATAGAGCTTAAGGTCCACACTGAGGATAGAGATAGGGCGATAGCTGGAGCATTGGGCTTGATCCTTCCCTTCCTTAGGTATGACAGCAATATGCGCCTCCAACAACTGAGCTGAGAAAGGGTGATTATCAAAAATGGTATTACAGGAATTTAGTAGTAGAGGTGATAGCAGCTTTTTGAATGCTTTGTAATAGCTTATGGTGAAGCTTATGGTGAAGCCGTCTGGACCAGGGCTTTTTCCAGAGGGCATGAAGATGACAGTCTGACCTAGCTCAGTATCCATAAAAGGAAGTTCCAGTGAAAGAATGGCTTCCTGTGGTAATTCTAGGTATCCTGTTTCCAGTAGATATGAATGTATGAGGAAGCGGTGTGAAGAAAGAGGGACACTGGTCTTTGGATACTATAAAGTTTATTGCAAAAAGCTTGAAAAGAGGCAGCAATGTCTTCCGTCTTCTGTACTTTGTGCCTTGCAGTGTCACAAATTGGATGTAGTTAGTATCCCTCTATTATATCAAAGCTATAGCAAGCATTTTTCTGGTCTTGTTACTCCCAACGAAAAAATTTACTGTGACATTTGTGGTAGTCGCAGTTTATAGAAAACCATAACAGGGTATTTAAAGCTTTGCAGGCCTAGATGATTTCAGCAAGTGTGGAGTCAGAAAAGGTGGCTTTGTGGGCTGTTTCCAAGAATTAAATTTTGTGGAGTATGACTTGTAGCGTAGAATCTATATGTATATATTTACGCCGCACAATACGTTTGTGAGCTTCCCACAGGGTAATTTTGGAGATATCAGAAGTATTGCTAAAATCTATATAGGTTTTGATAGTGTCAGTGAGCTCAGCCCTCAGCACAAAGTCATAGAGGACGGACTCATTAAACTTCCAAGAGCAATGTATTGCAGAGGTAGTCGAATATGGACAGGACCATGTTCTGCCCAGATCATCATCCCAATAGAGGCACAGTCAAGCAGAGATGACTGTAGCTGAGCAGTACATAATTAATACAGGAATAAGTCCTGTGTCTAGGGGGAGAAGTAGGTATAGTCTCTAGTTTCAGAGTGCAGGAGTCATTAGGCATGGATTTGTGAAGGGCCCTATGCACCTTGCGGTAGGAACTGTTGTAGTAGCTACCCTGTGCGGAGGATGAGTCTATTCTGGGATCTAAGGTCCAGTTGAGATTGCCTCCACATAGCACAACCCCTGTAGTAAGAAGGTAAATTTTACGCAGGACTGATTCCAGGGAAACCTGCAGATCTTGGTTAGGTAAGTAGATGTTAAAAATTGTGTATGATTGGCCATGAAGAGAGCTCCGGAGCAGTAATATTCTGCCAGCTATCATTTTGGTCACCCCTGTCATCTGCGGGGGGATGTTATGTGAAACCAGTATCGCTACCGTGGCTGACTTTCATTCTGGATTGTTGTTATAAAAGACTGTGGTGTAGTATTTATTGAAGAGGCTAGGTGACTGGCTTGAAATGAGTCTCTTGGATGATTGTGATGTCTACTTTTACCTCTCTTTGGAACCTCAGAAACTTAGACCTCTATTCCTGTATATTAAGACCATTTTTGTTCAGAAAGACTACATGTAATTTATTAACCATATCTCCAGATTGGATCAGGCTGTTTAAGAACAAGGTGTGCTGGACTAAAGGGCGATCTTGCATGGTAGCCAAGGAGAGCAAATAAAGGTGACATGGACTGTCTCCTGCGGAGGGTAGAAGAGGGTCCCCAAGCCTTGGTGTGGGCATATAACTGGAAAAGGAATAGCGTGGGAAACAGGGACTACCTGAGCTAATATCAATAGGAGAGTTTTACAGTCAGAGTATAAATAGGCACACAACAGTACAGTGAAAATCAAGGCAATTCTTAGAACTTATTGACAACAACTATTAAGAGTAAAACAGTACAAAGCTAAAGTAATTCTGAGGACTCTAAAATAGGAAATATTAATGGGAGAATAACGCTACTACAGGCAATTCTATGGGATAGTGTCTAACAGTTCAACAGTAAAAAAAAAAAAAATGAAGGCACAGTGCATTGTAATTAAACTGCAAAGGGGCCGAAACACAGAAATGAGTGATATCAACATTTTTTCAGACACATGCACAGAAACACTAGAAATGACCTAAAAAGAGTGTTCAAAAGAATTGTAATAATTAAGATTACCTACTGCCCTAACGAGTTTAACCGGTCCATAGTCTAAGTAAAGAGACAAAAACAGTATAACGCAGGTAGTCTTATCTGTCCATCGTCTTTGGATCCTTGTGGTGCATAATATACATGGTAGCAAAACCAGAGAGAGATGTACGGCAGGGTACATGGCAAAAGAGAAGTCCATGGCAGGGAAGGCAAAGACAGCAGGCATCTGGTTGGATCTGTATAGCCAGTGGGGTGCTAGCACTTCCTGCTCCACTGTGGCAGGTGCCATTGATTTTGGGGTTGCAAAGATTGTAAGTGATCAGGCGCAGGAGCAAGGTTCATCCAATCAGGGAATTTAATGTTGTCAAGGTAACCTCCCCTGTACTTGATGCCCCTCTGGCGCAAGATATAAGTGGTTTCAGGAGGCGGTGTTGTTGCAAGGTGCAAAAAGAGAGATGCTGAAAAATTTGTATGTTGTGACCCATGAGTTCCAAGTCAGGTAAATTATGGGCCCATCATAGAATATTCTCTTTTTGCGTGAAATAGTGCAGCCTACAAATCTCTGAGAGCAGAAATAGGAGAACCATTTGGTTTGAGAACTCTATGGAACTGGTCAAATTCGATGGTATCATAAGGGTCCAGTTCAAGGAGTTCCATATTTTTATAAGGGCATCTTGACATCCTCTGGAATGCCCTGTACATATTGGTTGTTTCAGTGCCATCGATTGTCCAAGTCGTCTATTTTAAGTTGTATCTAATGCAGGTCCATGGAATGATGTTCCACATAGGGTTTCTTACAGCTGGTGGAGGGTTTGGTCACCCTATCAGATTGCACAACTATAAACGAATCCCAGGGAGAAAGCGCTAATGCGCTCAACTTCTACAAATGGAGAAATGTTAAAAAAAATGTTAAAAAAATATATGGGTACCAATTATTCTCAGCGCTTAATATTGTGTTATTCCCATAATTGTTCAAAATATATAAGTCATTGATGATATGGAAAAATGTTCTTACAGGGGTCAGAATTTTTCTTTCTTGGTAGTTCTGATCAGTGATGGTAATGATTTACTTTTCTTAAGTCTCTCTTTCTCCTTTTTCTCCTTCTTCATCTTTAGATGCTCAGTCCAGGAAGTGACACTCCAAAAATGAAAAGGACATGTGTGCCACAAATAGGTAAACACCCCTCAATTCAAATTCCACTCACAATTTTCTCCTCTTGAGTGGTTCACGCATTAAATGCCTCTTTAGCTCCTCAAAACTTCACCGGGCTCGTCCTCTAAAAAAAATGCAGATCAGAGGCTACTCACATTTATTGTGTCATGTCAAATTGCTTCTGTAAGTAGTCTTTCCTTCTTATTTCCTACACTGCTTCCGATCCAGTCCTCCTGTACACAGCTCCCTCATACAGAGGTCCCCGATGGAAACAAAAAATTTGGGTAAGTATTACTCCATAGAATTACTAACATTTGATGTATCTTTCTGAAATGCTCTGTGAGTAATTTCTTTCCTTCCTTGTAGGTCTCCTCCGGTTCTTGTCCTCGCGAACACAGTACTCTCAATGGCAGAATCCCCAATGGAAAAGATGAAAGAATATCATGTGTAGATCCTTCAATGTTTAACGTAAGTATTTCAGTGATTAGAGCTACTCACATTTAATTCTCTTTTTCAAACAGCACAGTAATTAGTTTCTTTTCCTCCTCTTTTCCAGGTCCCCAGGATACATGTATATCACCGCAGATCTTCCAGCAACTTCAATTCAGCTGCACTCAAACTGACTACAGGCTATCTGCACTCACTGGAAAGTGATACTCTCTGTTCTTAAATTCTTAAAAAGCAATCTCCTTTAATACACAATTTCACGAAGTTAACATAAAAAAAAATAAAAGATTAAAAATTCTCTTTACAAACAGTAAAAACAAAATTCTTCAATAATAAAACACTCTATATTTTCCTTTGTCTCTTGTCTTTCCTTCTTACCCCTTTAAAATAGGGGGGCAAGCCCCACTGCCTTAGAAAGTTCCCACCTACCTTCTGTCCCCACAGAATGTAAACACTTTACCTAATGATACATACAGTCCGTAGGCCCACTACTGTAGTAAAAGGCTTAAAGTGAGGAGAAAAAAGATAGTGGTCACAATCCTAGGTTTCCTGGGCAGTCCCTCCCTCCACCAACGCGTTTCAAATCCTATGTATTCTTTTTCAAGGTGCATATGGGGTAGTTATGGCGCTTCTCCTTTTTATAGCTCTCTGACGTCATCACTAGTTGCCTGTCATTTTCTCTATTCTGTATTCTATTATTTTCAACTTTTACCTTCTCTCCTGTGAATCCTAACTTTCTTTATTTACCTTATCCTAGTGCTTACTTAGAATTTCACTAATATTAGAGGACTTTAGATGTTAACCGCAGCTTTCATCTTTTTCCTGTGTCAGCGCTCAGTTTATCCTTTCAAACTTTCGCTCCCTTTCCACCAGATATCTCTTCCTTAAAGATGTAATGTTTCTCTCAAGCATAAGAGCAATAAAGTTATCCGCTAGAGCTCCGTTCCCTGCTGTCTCTCAATAGGCACGGGGTCCTAGTGCCTCACATGTTGCCACTTACGTGGATCGAGCGGACTTCTACTGTGCAATATTCTATTCCTCTTAATGGTAAAAGTTACTACCTACTTTTCCTTACCTCTTCCATTAAAATTACTAAATTCTTACCTCCACTGTCCTCTCCATTGCTTCCTTCCTTTTCCGGTCACCAGATCTATTTCTTTGAGACATCTAGTGTCTATAATACAGCATCCCTTTAACTCTAGTTAGGGGGGGCCGTTCCTACATGCACTTATATTCGGGGCAAAAAATTAATTTTATATATATTTTTATATATATTTTTATATATTATCATCATTAAGTAAACTATCACACTTATATTGACTAATTAAATATTAGAAAGGTTATGTTAAAATATAAAAAAAAAAAAAGTGTGACAGGGGGCCATCCTACATAAATTATTAATTTAAGGGTTTGCTGAAACAGTTTAAATGATAAAATAGGTTTGACTTGCCCTGGTAGTCAGGATACCAGTATAAATACTACTCCTAAAAATATTGTTGAACCCTACCAGTGTAACCTTTATAGTGTTGAGGGGCTTAAAACATATACTTAAATACTACTAAATAATATAGCTTATAAGTGAACACTATGTGAAAAAATATGGTGTTGTCATTAAATGGTAAAGTGTAATGGAGTGCGTAAATGTTACAGGAATGTTGAAAATAGTTAAATAGGACCCTACCAGTGAAGTCTATATAGTGCTTGTGGTTACACTAGAATGGGTTACTAAATGTAAACTTAAAAAGTGTTACTAGATGGTGTGTAAGGGGTGTGTTGTGAGTGAACGCTATGTGAAAAAATAAGGTGTTATCATTTAATGGTAGGGTGTAACAAAAGTTATTATCATTTTATGTTAGGGTGTGATAAAGTGTGCTAATATCATTAGGATACTAAG
>WWET01001580.1:114123-132247 GCA_011038615.1 Limnodynastes dumerilii | reverse complement strand
TAAAGTGTAAGCTAAATTGAGGGTAAATAGGGTCTAGGGTCAGTATAGTTTTGAATAAACAAATGGGAAGACTAGATGGGCCATGTGGCTCTTATCTGCCGTCACTTTCTATGTTTCTATAATTATTACAGACTTCAAAGCTCATTCATGCTGTCTATTGTGCCACTGTGTTGTTCAGCATTATTACACCCATCACAGTTCATCCATGCTGTTTACTGTGCTACTGTGTTGTTCAGCATCTCCATTGTCTTCACTTATATATATATATATATATATATATAATTAAAATATAAAACATCTAGGACCGGATCCCCAGTTAACAAAATGTGGCTCTTTAGGTGCGTATATTTTTAAAAGGCATATGTTGCACATGTGCAGTACCTTAATATACGCAGTTTATGTAAGACTTAAGAATGGCATAGCTCTGAATCACCATTACTCAGGGGTGTAGGAACCAAGGGGGCAGTCACCCCCCCATTATTTTAGTTGGGGGGGCAAAGACTGTGTTTTGCCCCCCATGAACTTCTGCACAAAGGTGAATGATGATGAATGAAGCGCAAATGGGGATGAAGCGACAATAGCTTTATTTGAACTTGTCAACTGTTGTCACCTCTGTTTACCAAAAATAAAGTTGTCTTCATGTTTGTTCTGTACATTTTCTTCTTGCAAACACTTTTTCTTTCTTTCTTAGAATCCCCACTTATTTTGCTATCACAATTTACAGTAAGAATAAGCACACACAGGAGGGCGGGAGGCGGTACTTCCCATTGACTGTGCTTATAATTGAACAATAATGCAACAGAGGGAGCAAATAATTGTGGCCTGTGGACAGTATAAAACGTTAGTAGCAGACTCACTGTTGCCAGATTGTCGGGTAGATAATGGTTGCCTAAAGAATCGTGGAGCCATGGTGCCAGACCCTGACCCTGACCTATGTACGAAAAGGGATGCAAGTCATTTGCGTAAGTCCCCTGTATCGGAACATCTGCGCATGTGCTCGCCAGATGTTCCGCCTGCATACCTACTGATGTACGTAACTTACGTATGTCAGTAAGTATGCAGAAGGGGCTGACCCTTCATTTACGATGGCCATTTAAATGAGGGGGCGGGGGAAGCCTCGTTACGAATAGGTCGTATGGCCGCAGACCTAGTTGTAAAAGTTAAGGTAGCTATCTGGATACGTAATTGTCCAGATTTTCTACCGACATCAGAGAGTGCAGGGGGCGTGCACTTCCCACTATGGATCAGTAACTACGGACCCACGCGTGCACGTAAAGCGTGTGTGGGTCATGATCTGGCTCATCGTGTCTGGAGCACCTCATGAAAAAGGGGCTTCAGTAGTACTTGGCCTTTTGCCTCCTCATGAAAATTTTCAGAGAACTGTTTCCTTAAAAGTACGCAATTATACGCATGGCAGGTGCAGGCCAAACCCCCTCACACCCATGACACTCCCCTCTCTCGGCCGTGCAGTCGGTGACTTACGGGCCCATATACCACTAGTAACTTTCTGTCAGCAGTTGAGCGCATATGTGTCCTCCGTACATGCGATTCATGCTAGTCACACCCACATACCCTCATTTAAATGCCTTCCTCTGCCCATTTTGATTAAAATTTTCACGTGCGTATTTTTGTGTCGCATATCCGGACATATGTATCCAAGTACGATTCACAAGTCCATCTGTGAGGCACTTACGCGCGCATAGTCTACGTTAACTACGTAAAATAAGTTACTACGGATGTGCAGTTGAAATGTACCTAAAAATACGCATGGAACTGGCCATGAAAATGGTTCTCTGAATACGGCCCTAAGAGAGGAAAGTTACTCCTTGGCAAAACCATGTTGATTTCAGAGGGAGTCGTTAATTGTATTCTTTGCATGCAGGGATATAACTTTGAATTTCTTGGTCCTTTATGTGTATAATTAAGACCCTAAAACATTCTTAAGTGTGAATAGGGTCCCTAGAGACTAATAATAAAAAGCAGGGGATGTATTTAAACGTTTGATCCCATATGCTGTAAGTATATGTTTAACGCATTTAAAGTGCATGGTCAGTTGCGCTTTGATGTGGATTGGGTGCAGTTGTGGGGGTATTCCCAGCCAGCTCATTGAATACATTTCTCCACCCTCACATGTTCATGTAATGTCCTTCAACATGCAAGTTGATTGCCGACATTTACATTGGGGTTTGGATAAGTACCAAATGCGTGCAGTCCGGTTATAAGCATGCACACTAAAAAATCACAAAAAACCATGCCCCACCAGCTGATGTATGCTCAGATCTGGCCAGTATCTTACTAAAAATTTGGGAGGTATGCTGTTGTTTTTATCTCAATATAGGGAGTATTTTTTTTACAAGGCAGTGCAATATCAGTTGAATAATACACATGAAAGAAATGTTGATTTACTGTTATAACCACAAAAATTAAGTTGCAGATGTATATAGATATATTGGGCAAATTCAAAGAATGTAAACAGTTCCCAGTTCACAAGAACTGCAAAACCTGAATACATAGAAGACCGCACAGCGCAGCTCAAAAGACTAAAGGAAAGTGTATAACCGTATATCAATAAATTATTGAAGTTACCCTCTTCAGTAAAGATATAGGAAATAAATCACTTACATTTTAAAGAATATAGATTATTAGATTTATCATTTCAGCACTTTAGTTATTAAATGTAATAATAATAATAAGTAAATAAATTTATTATAACTCTGAAAGAGATTGGGTTTTTACTAATAATCAATCAAGATTAGATCTAAACATTATGAAGGGGGGTGCTGCCACATTGGCCCCTGACTGGACAAATTGATACAAGTAAAAGAAACAAAGTAGGGCCAATTTAAGGCGCACTGCCTAATAGGAATCTAGTCAAGAGCAAAAAATAATGCTTAATTCTCTAGCCTGTCTTATATATAGAAAGACCAGTGATCAACATAGAAAGTGAAGGAAAATATATAAAACATAACTATTGTTATATAATTATGTACATAGAATAAAAGGTGAAATATATACACAAATTAAATTCACTTCTTATTGTAAGATAATAACCCAAAATTTGGTATAGGTTGAAGGATCACAAAATGATTACATATCAATATAATTTGGCATTGCTGCAGGGTATAGAATTGCTAGTAAATAATCAGATCTTCCAGTGAGTAGCAACAATGTCACAGACAGGAATAACCATAATAATTTGTCATGTGATGATAGTTACTGGAAAGAATCTGGGATTAGTTCACATGGTCAGGGTATCTCAAACCAAAGTACATTGTAAGATACATATATTTAACTACCCATCCGGTTCTAAGCTCCCTAGTCTAAATATAAAAATACACTGAACCCTATACACAAGTGCTTAGCTGCCTCACGGCGGGACTTCACTCCGTGACAAACAGAGTATACCTATCCCTACTCTGTCTCTAAGTGCCCCATAGTCATGAACTATCTAGAAGAAACCAGAATGGGTAGTATGTAAATAATAAAGCAGTGAGAATAAAACACAAAGGGAGACCGAGGTGCACCCCGGCATCCCCTAAAAGTATATAGATATGAGCAGACGTACTGTACCTCCAACAAGAATATATGTAAACGAACAACTACCAAAGATACATTTGTACTTTCCATACAAATCTTTATACCTCTTTATACCTGCTATTAACCCTTCATGCTGCTGCTGATAGTAATAGATGGCACAGCATGGCCATGTTTTTCAGGCCATGTTGTGCCTTCTAGTACTGTAAGCAACAGCATTGCAAGGGTTAATCCTCGGGCCACAAAAAAAACAAAACAGTACACAAAATAAATAAACATTCTTTATAGTAAAAAACATTACATACACAAACATACATTAAAAGTAAATAATGTGTGACCCTTAGAATTAATTAAACTACAGGTGGCCACTCTGTAAAAAACCCCTATGTGCAATGTGTGGTGGAAGTGTTAAAAATAATAAAATGCAGTATTGACTCACCGTTCTACAGTCATCTATCTTGGGATGACTTTCTTGAAGATCGGGAGCTGTTGCTTGAAGATCGGGACAACGTGATAGAAGATCTGGTCCTGTGTGATTGCAGATCTGGTCCACTTACTTGAAGATGTGGATCACTTGATTAAAGTTCTGCTGTCTCCTCTTCTGCGTCTTGACGCAGTGTCCTCATTCTTTTTCTTCTGGGGTTCCGTCACTAATGAACATGCAGTCACTAGAGGTCCCCCTTTTATAGTGTCTATGATGTCATAGACACTATAAAAGGGGGCCCTCTAGTGACCAATAATGTTAGCTGGCCTGGACACATAAGGAGAGGCAATAAGGCTGGTGGACACATAAAGAGGCGGCAATAAGACTTGAAGTGGCTGGACACAAAGAGGGCAAAAATACTGTTTGGAAACAGGAGAAAGGGGCAATAAGGCTGGTTGAACACACAGAAGGAGGGAGTATAAAGCTGACTGGACACAAAGAGGGGGCAATAAAACTGGTTGGACACTGAAGGAAGGAGCGATAAGGCTGGTTGGATACTCAGAAGTATATAATGCTGAATGGACACAGAATGAAGGGCAATAAGGCTAGTTGGACAAACAGGAGGGAACAATAAGGCTGACTGGACACAAAAGGAGGGGGCAATAAGGCTGGCTGGACACAGAAGGTTGGGCAGTAAGGCTGGTTGGACAAATGTAAAAAGGGGCTAATAAGGCTGATTGGACACAAATAAAAATGAAATAAGGCTGGCTGGACACAGAAGGAGGGGAAAATAAGGCTGAATGAACACAGAAGGAATGTGTAATAAGGCTGGCTTTACACAGAAGATGGGGCAATAAGGCTGTTTGGACAACAGAAAAAGGTGCCAATAAGGCTGACTGGACTTAAATAAAGTGGGGGGGGGGCTGGCTGGACACAGAAGGTGGGGCAATAAGGCTGGTTGGACAAACAGTAAAAGAGGCCAATAACGCTGATTGGACACAAATAAAGAGGGGGGATAAGGCTGGCTGGACACAGAAGGAGGGGGCAATAATGATGAATGGACATAAAAGGAGGGGGCAATAAGACTGACTGGACACAGAAAATGGGGCAATACGGCTGGTTCAACAAACAGAAAAAGGAGCCAATAAGATTGATTGGACATAAATAAAAAGGGGGGAAATAAAGCTTTCTGGACAAAGAAGGAGGGGGAAATAAGACTGACTGGACACAAAGAGGGGGCAATAAGGCTGGTTGAACAAACAAAAAAAAGGGGCCAATAAGGCTGATTGGACACAAATAAAGTGGTGGAAATAAGGCTGGCTGGAGACAGAAGAAGGGGGCAATAAGGCTGAATGGACAGAGAAGGAGGGGACAATAAGGCAGGTTGGACACAGAAGGTGGGGCAATAAGGCTGGTTGAGCAAATAGAAAAAGGGACCAATAAGGCTGATTGGACACAAATAAAGAGGGGGAAATAATGCTGGCTGGACACAGAAGGAGGGGGCAATAAGATTGACTGGACACATAAAATGGGCAATAAGACTGGTTGGACACACAGAAGGAAGAGGCAATAAAGCTGGTTGGATACACAGAAGGAGGGGGTATAAGGCTGACTGGACACAGAAGGGGCAATAAAGGCTAGTTGGACAAATAGGAGGGAACAATAAGGCTGACTAGATAAAAAGTAAAAGGTGTGGCAATAAGGCTGGCTGGCCACAGAAGGAGGGGGGTAATAAACCTGGCTGGACACAGCAGGTGTAGCAATAAGGCCAATTGGACAAACAGAAAAGGGGCCAATAAGGCTGACTGGACACAAAGAGGGGGCAATAAGACTGGTTGGACACACAGAAGGAAGGGCCAATAAGGCTGGATGGATACACAGAAGGAGGGGATATAAAGCTGACTGGACACAGAAGGAGGGGCAATAAGGCTGACTGAAAACATAGAAGTAAGGGCATTAAAGCTGAATGGTCACACAAAAAGGGGAAATAAGGCTAAATGTACACACACAAGGAAGGGCCAATAAGTCTGACTGGACACATAAAAAAGAAAGGGGAAATAAGGTTTATTGAACACACAAAAGGAAGGGGCAAAAAGGATGGTAGGTCTGACACAAAAGGAAGGGGCAGAAAGGCTTACTGGACACACACAAGGAAGGGGCAATAAGGCTTATTGAACACACAAAAGGAAGGGCAGAAAGGCTGGCTGTGGAGACACACACACACAAGGAGAGATTGAATGGCTATAGAGAAACACTCAGGAGGAGGGGGCAGAAAGGCTGGATGGAGGTATATTTAATATGTGTAGATTTCTATGCTTTATTAGTTAATTCCTAATATAGTTTTACTTTCAGACATTTGCTTTAATTGAATGTAATCCAGTAAAATATTATTTTTCTATTTTATATATCACATGGGTACATTGAAACTATTACTTTTATATTATTAGTTTTTTCCTGTTCATATGAATAACGTTGCTATTTTGAGTCCAGTGCCACTTTACTTAACAAACAACATTTATATGCAGATCACACTGCTAATAGCAAAATAAAACTATTATTGTATGGCAGTCACTAAAATGCAATGTGTATTGTATTGCAATAACTAGGATGCAATGTGTATTGTATTGCAATAACTAGGATGCAATGTGTATTGTATTGCAATAACTAGGGTGCCATGTGTATTGTATGGCAATAACTAGGATGTAATGTGTATTGTATTGCGATAATTAGGATGCAATGTGTACTGTAAGATGATAACTATGATGCAATGTATATTATATTGTGATAACTAGGATGCAATTTGTATTATATGGTGATAACTAGGATACAATGTGTATTGTATGGTGATACTAGGGTGAAGTGTATGGTATGGCAATAGCTAGGCTATAGTCTGTATTGTTACTACTGTAGGATGAAATTGTTATTATCTCATGTGGTCCTTATTGTATGGTGATATGTTCTCTGCCTGGTTTATATGTCAGTAGGATACTCACTGTATATGGGTCACTGTAACTGAGAATTAATAGTAAAACACACTTTTCACACTGAGCTGTTGTAGCAGTCTGTGGGTGCAACAGATACACAGTTTATTTGCAAGTATCACTGATGCAGCCATCCTCTGGCCCTGACTGTTTGTCCAAACCCATTGACTATTTGGTGGGCCCCCATCACATTACTCCCTGGTGGGCCCTTCATGCCCCAGTCACTTCATTATTATGCCAGAAGCTATAAAAAAAAATACACTCTTGTTTAATGTTTCTATTGCAGTGAATGCTAGTCTTCACTTCTATCAGGTATAGGCAGTGCTGAGGTAACAGGAGCAATACAATTCAGGTTTGCATATATATCATACTTAAGATATACCTCCTAATTGTCCTGGTTCCAGCTGGTTGGTCCCGATTTTGTGTGACTGTCCCAATGTCCCAACTGATTTCCAGTTTGTCCTAATAAGAGGGCTGCACTGGAGGCAGAGTTTTTTTTTTGTTTTGTTTTTCTAAATTCCTATTTGATTTTCCCCGTGCAGCATGACAATAGGGGTGGGGCTTGAGCTTTACAGAGGTGGGGCTTGGGTGGGACAGAGGCGGGGCTTATTTGTCCCGTTTTCTGGCTCCAAAATGTAGGGAGGTTTGATTAAGCAAGCAAATTAATTCCCCAAAAAATGTTGAGAGAACTTTAAAAAAACTGTCATTTTTTTGCTCCTTGAATTTTTTTTTACTTTTTGACAATTAAAATTTTGGTTTAAGATCTGATTGCTTGAAGCTGGTTTCATGGGGATAAAGTGGGTTTTGTGGAGGAGAGGGAAAGACTATTTCACAATTCTAAAACTCCTAGGGCTAGATTTATTAAACTGCAGAAAAGAAAAAGTGGCAATGTTTCCCATAGCAACCAGATCAGATTCTACCAGACATTCTCTAGTATGTAATAGGAATGTGAGAGCTAGAATCTGATTGGTTGCTATGGGCAACATCTCCACTTATCATTTTCTGCAGCTTAGTAAATCTTGCCCTTAGTCTTTACACAATTTGCTGAAAATCAAGTACTAGTCTTATACTTAAAATAAAAAAAAGTATGTGCATTTAATATGGGGAAATATATGTTTATACATATTTAGTAAGCTAAAATCAAAGTGCATAAATAATGTCGTGTTTGACATAAATGAGCCAAAACTAACAGAAAATTGGAAATATTTATGATTCAGTCTAACAGCGGTTTAAATTTTTATTTTAAAGTGAATTTTATTGAAAATCCAATTACCTACTGATCAGTTCTAACATTTCGGCTCAGTAAAAATAGTAAATGAATACTCTTATTTATAAATGGTTAAAAATGTTTTCACTTTTAAGTAAAAATGGAAGAAATGTGCAGGCAAACTTATTATCGAATGTTTCAGGCAACAATATTTTTCTGGAAACAGCTACAGGCATACTTGACCATTTCCATCAAAATTAAGAGAAATCACAAGCACATATTGACAAAAATGTAAGTAAGAAAAATGTTAGATATCATGAGCAATGCTTGAAGCCACTATTGTGTGCGAAAGCAGTAAGCTGGTAAAGGAGACTATTAACAGACCGATGGGTGGTTAGAGAATGTTAAATTGGAAAAAGGTTGGGGGGATTTGTGTTCAAAGAACTCCCTTGACAAACTGAACAAAGCATTTTGAGAATGTTAAATAAAAAATACTTTACTTTCTTTGTAAAATAAATATATGTATGTATACCAGGAATCCACGGAATGTCTAAATCATTAAAACAAACTATATAGCTTGAAAGGTTCTTCTAATTAAAAGACAACATCACTGTTTCTTTTTAAAGTAATGGCTTTTGAGATTTACAATGTTTTATTATGTTTATCCACTAGCAACTTAAGATTTTTCGCAGCATTGTACATTGTTTTCAACCACTGTAATGTCTGAAGAAATGCAAAATGACAATAAATTATCATTATGTTTTACATAACAAGTTGGGCAAGGTGCAAATGCAAAAGTCTTGAAAAAATGTATGTAAATTATGCGCACTCACGTATGACTCCAGACCACATACATTAACGTAAATGCATACAGAATGCGCTTGCACTGTTTCATTTTTGTTGCACATGAGTACACAATGGAAACACAAGTGTTCTAACTCTTACCCATTCAGTCCTAAGCGATTTACATTTTTTTTATTTATTATGGAATTGCAAGAGTTGCATTTAATTGGTGTTCACTTCTGTTTTAGGCATCTGTGATGCAAATGAATAGCTTATACTATCTGGTGTACATTTCAGTCTACAATTGCTTCAAAACTATATACTTTATTTTTATGCATATAAAAGTTAAGTGATTTTAAATAAGAAAGAACAAATAGGGAAAGTTTCAATTACCTGAACATGTGAACGGATGTAGCAAAGATTAAGAAAAGCTATTCACAAGGATATGAGAAGCCTGAATAAAGCCTTTCAATGAAGCTTTTGAATGAGGACCCTGAGCTCCATGCCAATAAACAGGGAAGAATGGCTAGTTTCTACTTTTCTTGAGGAGGACTGGTACATTTAGAAGATTTGAAGATTAAAAATAAGGTGATCCATATGTATTGGTTCAATACAAACTACTATGAGAACCGCACTGGGAGTCAGATGAGCTCAGTGCCTCAAAGCCCTATCCTAGGAGGCACTGCAAGACATTGGGGCTGATCCAGACCTAAGTACACAAGCAATTTTATGCTCGCCACTAACATAAAATTGCACATTAGTACTTACTGCACATGCGCGCAGCAGATATTACGCCACGTAACTCAGAGCGTAAGGGACAGTCAAATATCAACAGCGTAACTACGGACGATATCCATCTAAAATGTTCTCAACAAGAAATAGAATTTTTGGATGTTATGATCAGCATCGATTCTGGGAGAAAAATAGTGACTGGCCTGTATAGAAAGTAACCAACAACATTCTACATTTTTCTAGCGCCCACCACTTTAATGTGGTACAGAACATACCGAAGGGCGAGTATTTGAGGACTCGCAGAAACTGTTCAACTTTAACAATGTTTAAAACTAGAGCCAAGGAGTTGCAACAAAGACTCCACAATTGAGGCCAATAAACTACTCAAACGAGCATATCACCATGCTCTGAATACTCCTAGAGAGAATTTAATTTATCCAAATCGTAATACTGCTGAAAATAATACAATTCGGTTTATTGGAAATTTTTGCAATGAAGCCTCTCAAATACAAACAATTTTGAACAAACACTTGGGAGTCCTCAAATGAGACACCACGCTAGACCAGGTTGTTGGCGATCAAATTCCAATGTGTTGGCGGAGGTCCACTAATCTAAATGACCTACTGGTGAAAAGTCATTTTACTTCCTGTAATTTGCAAAAAACAAAATCTAAATAGGTCATCATCCATGTGAAAGATGTAAGGCCTGTCCGTATATGCGTAAACTTACGACAGTCACTGATAAATTCAATCATATCCATAAGCTGTCCAATTTCACTAATTGTAACTTTGATAATGTGGTGTATTGCCTCTCCTGTTCCTGCAGTTTAATATATGTGGGAAAGACCATTCGCCCTTTGAAACAGCGATTACTTGAACATCTAAGGAATATTTTTAACAGCAAATCGAACGACAAATGTAAAATACTCACGCCAATTGCTAGGCACTATCTCAAATATCCTAATTCTAACCCTAAGGGCTTGGAATCTTGTATTTTACAACAGCTAAAGGGGGACATTAGAGGGGGTGACTTAAACCTACAAAGGGAACTCTACTGGATTTTTATGCTTGATTGTGTGTTCCCTAAGAGCTTAAATAAAAACAGCAATTTTACCCCTTTTTTGTAAGCAGTGAGTCATGGTATACATATCTCTTCTCCCCTGTCCCATTGATATATCTCCTTTGCTGTATGTATGCTAGGTTTTTCAGCACACACATGCGCCGGGCAGATGCTGCCCGGCGTTACTATGGAAACGCCCGATCTACGATCGGGCGTGCATAGTAGCGGCGTTGGGACGCTGGAGGGGACGTCCTCCAGCGTCCCAACGCTCACGTTACTCCTGGAGGGCGGGGGGAGGTAAGTAAATTAGTCTAGGGGGCGGGCTAGGCGGCCATACGCTCCTGTGTGAGCGTATGGGCCGCTTCCTTACGCCGGGCGAAGCTAGGGTAGCCTTCACCCGGCGTAAGGAAGGGGCCATACGCCCGCACAGGGGGAGTGCCAGGGGGGAGTCAGCGATGTAACGCTGAGCGTTAGCACGCTCAGCGCTACATCGTTGATCTGGATCAGGCCCATAGTGCTGTAAAAATGAATACTTATATTGTCTGATGCAGTTATACATTTATCTGATGCAGTTCTGCCTGTGTGGCAGTCTAGTGGATTAGTCCTTTACCTCTGATGGATAAGTCTCTGATGTCCAAAACTACTGGAAATAAATTAATAAAAATGTTTCCTATGGGTGAAAACTTTTTTTCTTACGGATATAACTTTTTGGAGGCTTTTTACCCCAGCCCTAGAACTCTGGTTACATTTATGTATATTAGCAACAAATTGTTAATAAGTTGCTACGCTCTATTCCATCGAATGTGATTCTTATGCATCCAGAACAGCAATGATTCTCTTTTGATCAGTATGTGACACTACTTAGTCCGTTGAAAATAGGTCTAACATATTGTCTATGTGGTTGCACAGTGGATAGGGTATCCATGTAAGATTAGGAAGTCTGTGAGTTCTAGCCTGCGTGGAGATAGTTTTTTTTTTTTTTATTCTATAGAAGTTTGCCATTTTAATATCTTTTTGCTATACAGTTTGTTTGTTTTGCAACCAGTAATTATGGTAACAGATTGCATTATTCACTTGAATGTGGGTGATATGTATGAACTTTGAAGTGCCCCGACCATTTTATCAGTGGTTTACGATAGAGGTCTCTTCTTGCGACCTGTATAATTCATTTATTTATGTTTAAGGTCTTTCCTTATGTATCATCTTTCATTATATATTTTTTTTTGTAGTATCTGTTTACTTACCTGAATTTTTCATTTTAAACTGCTTATTACGGGACAACCAATCACTCAACCACCTGAAATTAGGAACGCCTTATAAACCTTATCTGTTAGAGGGAGCAATCACCAGCATCCTTTGAGAAAGCCAGACGCACGGCGAAACGCGCGTCAGCACCCTGTCTCACAGCCTGCAGACCTTGATTACAGCTAATTCCCTTCCATGGTTGTATATGAGCAATTGCTCTGATGCACGCTGGTTTTGGTATTATCAGTTTTTTGTCTGCAGTGACTGTGCTCACTCCGTTGTATTGATTTTATGTCATGTCCATCTTTTTCCCACACTTTCTATTTTGTTTTTAGTATAGCTAGGAGAGGGGCAGTTACAGACCCGGAATGGGTGAAGTATAGGCGTGAGGCTATTAGTCTCCTCACTAGGGATAGCTTCTTCCTGATTCTTTAGATTAGTTTAGAACAGTGTGTGGCTTGGTGTTCTTTTTCAATATTGTGCACCTTTATAGGAGTGTGTTACCTGTCTTAATATTCGCCTTGATGCTGGATTTTCTAATTAGGATTTATCCTGTAATTACAGATATTGCCTTATCTGGTGTTTTTGTTTTCTCTATGTTTTTGAATTTTAATAAATTTCTATTAAAGATTAGATTTTTATATGTATTTGGCATTTTCCATTTTTCTAGATACTGACTAGTGTGCACCAAGGAGTTCTTCTTTAGAGTTTAAACAACTGCTACATGCTTTGGTTTATAGTTCTCCCTTTTTATAAGGGTTATAGCATGCTGCACTTCACATTTGTAATATAAAAAACACATTTCAAACATGCTGAAGGTGTGTTTTTCAGCTAAAGTGTGTGTCACTTTCAAAAAAACGACACACACAGAAGGCACTTTTTTATGGGGATTTTTCCTAGTAAGTCGCCGGACATTTTACTAAGCGACGCTTAGTATATGTGGCGATTTCTAGGTTTGACCATGGCAGTTTTTTTACAAGGCAAAAGTCCCGGGAGTTTGCCTTTAGTGAATGCGGCGATTGCATAATCACCGCCAAAGTCTCGGGATTTGGGTTGATTTAAGGTAAATCGACTTTTGTAAATGAGGCCCTAAGGGTTAATAACTCTTAGCACTTATATGAGTGGCAGATTAGTGTCTGCTTATATAAATTAATAGTACAACTTCATCAACATTGTTCGTCCAGTGTGCAGAGATACTATAGTTGCCTATGTGCATAACTATGGGAACCTCTGTCTGTGTGTGACACTGATGGATACATTGACCTCCTTACACTGTCACTTCATGTAAAATGTTTGGGGAACCTTGCTCCCTTGTTATGGTAACTGCCCTCTGCTGGGAATCCTCTTCTTTGTCTGTCTAGACAACAAGCTAATGAAGACACGCCCCTTTTCATGGAAATTGCAAAGCCGCACCCCCTTTACAAATAAATGTTTTTTTTATTAAATAATCATTTTAGGGGTGCTTCTGGACTACCAGAATCTCCCCATGAATGGACCACTTGGTCCCTGACAGTCTAGCTGTGATCTTTCTTACCTTGTATGTAGCTCCAGCCGGTTGCATTCCTCTGTTAGAAAGTCTTATTTCCAAAATAGGGACATCTGAAAATTCCTTTTTGGGTGTCCCTATTTCGAATACCCCCAGTTTAGAATTTTTTTCAGAATGGGTGAGTATGCCGATCGGCATACTCATTCTGTTTTGGAAACACCGCTACCGCAGGACCTGCTCCATGGGAAAGGTGAGTAACCTCTCCAGGATTAGGGTCAGGCTGCAGGGAAGGGAGGGTTAGGGTTAGGCTACAGGGGAGGGAGGGTCAAGGTCAGGCTACAGGGAAGGGAGGGTTAGGGTCGGGCTGTGGGAGAGGGAGGGTTAGGGTCAGGCTGCGAGAGATGAAGGGTTAGGGTCAGGCTTTAGGGAGATGGTGAGCTAGGGTCAGTCTGCGGGGAAGGGAGTGTTAGGGTCAGGCTGCGGGGAAGGGAAGGTTAGGGTTAGGGTAATGGAAGGGAAGGATTAGGGTTAGAATTTGGGGAAGGTTTGGGGTAGTTTTTTGCCTTACCTTTTGGAGCAACGAAAGTTCAGTGCTCCGTGGATCGATTGCTATGTCTCATCGAGGCATATGCAATCGAAATCCCAGCCAGTTCGAAACTGGCTGGGAGAAAACAGCCCTATCGAAATTGGGCCATTCTTTCCGGAGACCCACACAAGCTCCAGCAATGGTATGTGAGGACTGTTTCTTCAGTGGGGCTGCAGAAGAGCTTCTAATAGGGAGACTTGGAATAAAGGTGAGTGCAGGGGGATGGTTGACCCATAGCAACTGTACCCCTAGCACCCACCCTGATATCACTCACTACAGGCATTATGTTCAGTTTTTACTCTCAGCTCAATAAAGTTGTAGTTGTTTCTATGTTCTGCCCTCCATGAATGGATGATCACAGTCATGTGATATTTCTGTCAGTGACAGGTAGCAGGACATACAAGGCACGAAGGATCCAAATTTTTTGTGAAAATGGTGTTTTGCCTTAATTACAGATCTGAAATGGGTGGGAGGAACCAAGACATGACTCGATTCAACTCAAAATTTGGATCTGACGGATTTCACAGAATCCAAACAGCTCATCTCTAGCTTAATCTGCACATATTTAGATTGCAGAAATTAGTTAAATAAGAATTAACTTGCTTAAAACATGTGTATAACCTAAAAAGATAGGGAGTTCTGTTGGGGTATATAGGTTTTAGCACAAGGTCAGCTCCCTAGCCTCACCTACTGGCTCTCTAACAGCAGTAGTGCATGTTTTGACCTGCTTAACCATATTCAAGATATGTAGACCATAAATTAAAGTTGTAACATAGCTGGACTCTACATGGTATATTTGTAATGTGTGGTATCTTGGCAGCCTACAGGTAGAACAAACCTGCCTCCACTCCAAAGGTTTCTACCCGATCCTGTAGAACCATGATGAAGGAGATGTGTTGTCCCTCTCCCAGATCCCGGTGTGATGTTCTCTGTTAAACTGCAAAGGAAATAAAAGAGTTTATAAACTCATCAAACCTAGAAGTACCTGCAGGAGACAATGGTGAAAATTAGCACATGGGCAAGGTTATCATCATCATAGTCCTAGGCCTCAGACAACTTCTTTTCTGCCACTCGGGGGAGCTGAAACGGAACCTTTCCCATGCTTTCTAGATCAGTCCACACCAGTAAAAGGAAGGGGTTACACATGCTGAAACTCATCATTTTTTTGCTAGTCATCTTAACAGATGATCTCACATCCAGATTTCACACCTAGAAGAGATCATTTACCTTTCAAGCACCACACCCTGTCCTCCAACGTAAGAATTCCTATTTCTGCCAAAGCCAGGGCCTGGCTGTTACGAGAACGGATCCAGGGCGCTGAGTCTGTGTTATCAGGTGGTGTTCCCCAGAGCCCTTGATGGTGGGGTTCTACTTGGCTACGCCCCAACATTAGGTCACAGTCCCCAGAACTGAACTTGTAGGAGAGATTGCCCTCATCGGACAGACACACTGGAGATGATTGGTAGGATCTGCAACAGGGATATGCAGAGAGATAGTACAAACAGACACACTGGAGATGCTTGGTCAGTCAAGGCTTAGAACCAACAGACACAAGGTAATAACAGACAGGCTAGGCTGAGACTGACAGACAGGGTACTCACACTGAAACACACACTACCAGGAGGGAGGACAGAAGACAGGCAGGTGAGGGATAGCTGGGTTGCATAAAGGACACTGGGGGAGACTTGAAGGCAAACACACAAATAGCAAATAACAGGAATCACGAACAGCAGACAGATGGACCGAGACACTGAAGCTGGAAACTAGAAGCTATGACCGGCGAAGAGGCATTCAAGTGAGAGGAATTTAAAGGGAGAGCCACATCCCCATTGGCTGCTGATTGCACGTGGCCAAAGCACAGCTAGGGAATCCCAGCTGCAGATTAATTAAGCAGCTTCCCTAGCAAGGAGAAATGCTGCAGGGGAAACCAGGACCGAGTACCCTGCTAAAGCAAAGAGACACAATTATACGCTGCTGCCATATCCAGCGTGTAACACTGGCACCCTGTAACACTGCTCAGAGCCTAGCACTCTCTGTGGACTACACAGGGATCATCGCTCTCTGTTCCTGGTCTATCAACTACCATGGGCATACTGCCCAACTACCAAACATGGACCTAACATACAACTCACTAACCAGGCCTAGCCCCTGAAACTAACCAGGGCCTAGTGCCCAAAACTACAAGGGTCTACTGCCCTTATCAAATGCAAGGTCTATTACCCTGCAACAAAGGTTCTTTTTCTATAGGACCTAAAGCCCTGTACAACAGAGGCCGAATGCCTCACTATTCTAATTGGGCTTATTGCCCTATTCCACGAAGAGGGCTAATGCCCTTAAGATGGAGGCAAACTCACCCCTGTGGTTTCCTTGTGGCTCAGTGGGGTCTCAGTCCAAGCCTGGACTGTCATGGAAAGAAAAGAATACAAACTTAAAAAGGGCAGGGAGCGACAGCGCTATTTTTCATAAACTTTCAAAGTTCTGATTATGTCCTGAATTTAATTCTTTTTTCAAAGTGTCCTTTCTAAATGAATGATAATAAGTCCACAGTACCTTCTGATGGTTCTTCAACACTGAAGACTGCATTCTCCTTATATGGTTGTTGTTAAGTTGTCCTATTGGTACAATCTATAATTTTCTTTCTTCTTTCTTTTTCCAGCTCCAGAAATTCTCCGGAAAGAGAGAATAAAACGTTCCTTGTGCAATACCTCAGGTAAGTTGAACATAAGGTAATACAAGTTCTACTCACACTATTTTCATCTTGTATAATATGCGTGGGTTACAGGTTTCTTTCTGGATATTCCCAGGGTTTCCACTGTTCCTCCTCCACCTCCTCAAGGGAAGTAAGACAGAAAACCCCTCCTTGTGTAGCACTCAGGTAAGTATTGAATCAACATAAACAAGTACTACTCATACTTTTCTCATCTTGTATCATGTGTGTGGATTAAAAGTTTCTTTCTGGTCCTTTTAGATATATTTCTAGGTCTCCCACTGTTCTGCTGTCGCCACTGGTGATTCTTCCTCAAAGGAAATAGAACAGAAAAACTCCTCCTTGTGTAGCACTATGGCCAAGAGGTAAAAAACAGAAGGACAGATTTGATACTCACATGTCCCTCCTCTTGTATGAGTATGGAAACAAAAGGTTTTTTGTTGTTCTCAGTTCCTCCAGGGTTCCTGCTTCAGTTCAGGTCCACTCTTAATGACCGACTCCATTCCCAGGGAGAAAAAACAAACAACAACAACGCCCCTAGGTGTAACACCACAAGATAGGTGTGAGTAATTTAGGCAAAAATACTCACAAACTTCTCCTCTTGATTTATATGCCTCAAAAGTAAACTCACTTCTGTTTCAGGTCAAATGCTGGGGTTGTCTCACAACAGAGAATGGCTACCTTTTCTCAAAAAAAAACCTTTTATTTTATTTCAAATACAAAAAGTTATTTCCCTTCTAGAAAAATAAAAATAATTAAAAATGTTCCTTTAAAAACTGTAAATTAATAAAAGGAATTTTCCAAAAAACTGTTGTTTTTCTTATAATTTCTTCTTTGCAAGTCCTGGTAACATCCCTTATAAAGAGGAAACCCCTTGTATATTGCCCGCAATTCACCCTTCCTCTTAGAATGGTATAAACACATAAATACGACAATATGGGTAAAAAGGGCCCTTTAAAACATCCAATATGAGAGAGGGAGCAGAATGGCGAAAAGACAGGCAAGGAAAAAATAGATATATTGCTCCACAGACCTACCAACGCGTTTCAAGCAGCATGTGCTCTTTTTCAAGGTATACATATATCTTGAAAAAGAGCACATGCTGCTTGAAACACGTTGGTGGGGCGCGGTTCTATATTAATCCCATTTCTGTCTATGAAAAGAAAAGGGTTAATGCTTTACTGTGAAAATAGAGGGTCCTTACTTTTTCAAGCAGGATAGGAGGCAAATGAGGCCAAATGGGGCTCTTTTGCATATAGGTGTCTCCTTTGCTGTCTTCTTTCAGCATCATTTCCACTCCACCCAGGGGCGCTTTAAGAAGTGAGGGGGCCCTTGTGCAGGATTTGTACATGCTCCCCCCCCCCCTCCCCCGGGACAGAA
>WWET01001580.1:72325-87395 GCA_011038615.1 Limnodynastes dumerilii | reverse complement strand
GTGTGGTGTGTGTGTGTGTGTGTGTGTGTGTGTGTCTGTGTATATACACGGCATAAAATATTAGGCACACCATTTGATTTTGATCACAAATTTTAAAATTTGAGGTTGAATTTAGAAACATCCAAGACAGAGCTTATGTTTTGTTTTGCTAAAATGTTTGATTATCTTATTACACTTCCAAAACACAGCCAACCTATGTTTCTGCAAAAGTTTATGCTTTATGTACATACGTTGTTTCATTTAGAAGATAAGCTGTGTGGAGCATAGTAAGTTAACTTTCTATGTATTCATACACAACATATTATAAATGTGAACACAATACACCTTTGATAAACCTGGAGAAATGGTGGGTAATTGAGCATGGAGCGCTGATCGCTCAATCCCCCTCACATCCTATAGGGAATTCCACTTTTTGTGGCTAATTGAATGCTGCTCAAGATTTATCCAATAGCTCACAAACAGGTCAACTACACACTTTTTTTGTTGCAAACAGTTGCTTTTAGATCATCCCAGTACAATGCTATTAATCTTTAAAAACCCTTATAGCACTTTATTATCAACTGTGCTTGAAGAAATCTCAGGAATAAGTGAGAAATAGACTCTGATATAAACTTTAGTATAGTGTTTGTCAGCAATATTATTAATAATTTATGAGGGCTCCTGTTTGAAATCCAATATAGATCCTGATTCACTAGAGTAAGATCCATGTGACAGTAGAAATATTTAATGGGTATGAAAACCTGAGAATTACTCTAGCAATGTCACATGAGGAAATGAATGAAAGATAAATGGACCTATATATATGGAACTGTTAAGTTATAGTGTGTAGAGGTGGGAGGGTTAAATTTCCAGAAGAAGTAATAATGTTGCCTGTGGAGGTAAAGACAGAGGTCTATATCAATTCCCAAAGGTTCATATACATCAACATGATCAATGAGGTGCAAGGCACAGCAACTCTACACAGAAAAATATTGCAAAGTAGAGAAAGCTCTGGGAAGGATGATAGAATAGTCAAAGAAATAGAAATGGATGCTTCCCACAGTTTAAATAGTGCTAGTAGCTGTTCTGCTTACAAATGCTGAATACACAATAAAGGGTATTTCCACAAATATAAATTGATCAGTTAAAGTTCTTTTCTACCTTGTGACCACAATACAGCTTTGTGAAAACATTACAAGATAAGGTAATGTTGCCAGTGATATAAAGAAGCAGATTACAGACACAAAGTATTTAACAAATATTTCTAGTCTTTAACCATGTGGAATTGGTGCAAATAAAAAAATGCAGCAATGTTTGTGATATTGAAGATATTTCAGATGTTCTGATGAACACCACTGACAGCTGCCCTGCCCAGGGAATGGTAGATTGGTCAGATTTATTATGCTCTGGAAGGTCATTTCCTCAGGAGCTTTACTGCATATCCTGACAATAACCAGGATACAGAGTTTGAAAATAAAACAGAACAGGTGGAAGTTTATCCATGTTGAATTCTTTGTATGCAGGAAGAATACTTTGTTTTTGATTACTGCACACGGATACTGAACAGCTTTACTTTTTAACATCACCTCTCAACTAGAGGATAATACTGTTTGCAACAAATTAAATTTGCCTAAATGTGCTACGATGAGTCACTCGCTTTGGTTACAACATTCCCAAAATCTTCCCTCAGACACAGGAAAAACACATGTATGCAAAAAAGGGACTCAAGCCGAGTCCCTATGTTTATTAACAATAAACAAATAAACAAACAATGCAATATGCATACAATAACCTTAACTCAAATAATTCAGATGGTGACGGAAGAAGGCAGTACAACTATGATGCTCTATACTTTGTTAAGCGCATTGTCGGAAAGTGGGGGCCTCAGATCTACCCCACCTCCCTCTAAGCTCGCTTAGCAACTATCCACGAAGTGAGGGCCTGAAATCTACCCCACTTCTAAGCATCCGCCTTCTGCCTTGGAGATAATTCCGGTTCTCCCCCAGTTAACCCACTAAACACCGGGCCCGCCCCTTGTAACGAAACACGGTGGAATACCAGACCAACGGAGGAGACAACTCCTCGGCTCAACCTCCACACGCCTCACAGGCTCTTACCCGTTGCACTATACTGCCTTCCCGCCACAGCAGTGAAACCTGGTTATAGGTTATCCTGCCCGCCACCATCAACCCCTCATACCTCCTTCAAGATTTACCAAACATCTTCTAAGAAAATTTCCATACCGGTGTTGGAAAGATGAACCCCATCCCCCAGGTAAAGGTGCGCCATTTCAAATCGAATTCTTGAGTGCGAAACTACATACCCCCCAAGGTCAAGAATAAACCGACACACCGCCAGATTGATCTTGCAACGCTGCTCGTCAACGGCCACGCCGGAACAGACCGACCGCCAAACTCTTCGCGACATGATCTCCGAACAAACCACCACCAGGGAAGGCCACCTGTTGGCGATAAGGCAGAGATCCGACTGCACAGTCCGGATGATTGTGATGGTTGAACACTGCGCAACATCTTTTCCTCCAAAGTGCAGCACCAGAACATTCGGGATCCCTAATGCCGCGACCACAGACAAAAACCAACGACCCGACCACCTCATACCCCCCTACCGAACCAGCGGATTACGCATGGGAGGGACGCCAGGAGTGAAGCCGCCGCCCCGCGGTACCGCGAGATAAATGAATGGCCAAAAACCCAGACTGTTTTGCCTGGCATACCTGTAACACAAGGGAGAGAAAAACAGAACCATCAACATAGATGCAATTTTGGTAAAAGGCAACAATGCGACATAACAAGTCCCAAAAGGCAAAAGTCCTTACTTTACCAATAATCTGCAATGAAAAATTTAAACAGACCATGCAGAGGCTGAAGACATTGAGGTAAGAGGCCACATTACATTATAACACGTTGCAAAACATCAGCCCTTAAACTTAACCAATCAGCTGCAAAGGAAAATATTAACACAGGCAATGGGAGGAAGAAGGAGGAGGAGGAGGGGAAGGAGGGGGAGGGGATGGGAATGGGAGAGAGGAGGGAAAGCTTGCCGAGAGCCCCCACCCATAAGGGGCATGCAAATGCATGGGGACGCCACCGGAGCTAGGGCAAAGAATCAGAAAGGGAGCCCTGACACATCTGACCGCCTGATGAATGGTCCGGACGGACGTATTTTTGATAACAGTCCGATTTCCAGCGGCCCATCCTCTTGACCTCCTCTGCCGGGGCACCTGCCAGAGTTGCAGCTGTCACTGCCCCAATCCTGAAGGAATGTGTGCCATACTTCTGACGGTCCAAACCTGCCGCCTCAAGCACATGCTGGAAAACTGCCCGAAACTGAAAGATGGTCAGCGGCAAACCCCGCCACATGCGACAACCACACCGGACATTCAGAGGGCTGAGCTGCAGCAAAGAGAGAAAACAAGACCACAGGGCAGGAAACCGGAGTGCCAGAACTCGTCAGCATCACCCACTGTCCCTGTCCCAGCTGGTCACACTTCGATTTCGCTATGCGACAGAGGACTGATTCCTTGTTCACCACAACATTCTCTGCCAGCAGGCTAGAAGATAAAGCTGTGCGGGACCTGGCCACCAACTCACTTACCCGAAAAGCCCCCGCAAAAGCGACAGAGAAAGCTGTGGAGAAATGGAGGGTCTCATGCTGGGAATGGGTCACCCTGGGCAAAACCCGTATTAAGGCTATTAAAATCACCGGGATAATTGGTCGGTGTCCATCAGGGGGAGTGGGGCGCATGCGGGCCCACCCATTCAGCGCCTTGGCTATCCGGAAGCCCTTTGTAATATCCTGAAAACCATGCAAGCGCAGGAAGAAGGAGATGCCTGCTAATGCTGCCGCCATACTTGCCCTGGACTGGCCTTCGACGTACTCAGCCCAGATAAATTCTTCCAGCCTAACACGACCTTGCTCACCAGCAGTAGCGTGAATGCCCGCAAAGTGTACCCAATCTGCCCATGCCCATTCATACCCGCATAACATACCAGGCACCAGAGAGCGGCCCGCCAGATCCCTCAGCTGAGACCGACAACCTGCCACAAATGAGAAGGACAAGGTGTGCCACTCTCCTCCGCCATGGGTGCAAGCTTTCTAAATCTTTTCCACTGAAATCGAGAAAGGGCATCCGCCAGATCGTTGTTTACCCCCGCCATGTGTTACTCCCGAAAGCGCACACTATGCTTCAAACAGCACAAAACTATGCAGCGCAACAGCCTCACTGCCGGAGGAGATGACGCGCTCATATTGTTCACCGCCTGAACAACCCCCAGGTTGTCACAGAGGAAAACAATCTCTTTATCACGAAAGCGGGGTGCCCATAATTCAGTAGCCACTGCTATGGGGAACAACTCAAGAAGCACGAGGTTAGCTGTAAGACCCGCCTCCACCCAAGAAACCTGCCAAGGCGCCGTGCAACAAGAACCCTCAAAATAAGCCCCAAAACCGCAAGCCCCTGCCGCATCCGTTAATAACTGCAATTCCACATTGGATACGGGAGGGGCCTGCCACACCCTCACACCATTAAAGCCCTCCAGAAATTCCAGCCATATGTGCAAATCCTCTTTCAGTTCCTGAGTAACCCTAATCCAGAAATGCGCCTTCACCACCCAGATTGTTGCCTGCTGAAGCCGCCTGCTGAAAATCTTGCCCATAGGGATGACACGACATGCAAAATTCAAGAACCCCAAGGGGGATTGCAGGGTATGCAATGAAACTTTATCTGCCGCTCTAACCTGCCCAGATTTTTCTTTAAGTCCCGAGATCTTATCCACCGGCAAGCGGCACAATCCCGCCACAGTATCAATTTTGATCCCGAGGTAAGAAAGGCACGTGCTTGGACCTTCGGTCTTGTCTGCAGCAACGGGCATGCCCAATGATGAAAACAGGGCCAAGACTGAAAAAAGAAGGTGATCGCAGATAGCAGAGGTGGGTGGCGCCACCACAAGGAAATCATCCAAATAGTGGGCCACACCGTGATGACCCGTGCCCACCGCGATATACCAATGCAGAAAGCTGCTGAACATTTTGAAGCATGCACATGAAGTTGCGCATCCCATGGGCAAGCAACGGTCAACATAGAACTTTCCCTGCAAGCGGAAACCCATGAAGGCAAACGAATCGAGGAAGTAGCCGAAAGGTGGACCCAATGTCCACCTTCGCTAGTAGGGTGCCAGGGCCAAATTTTTTTACCATGGCCAATGCCGACTCACATGACTGATACTTTACTGTGGAGTGTGATTTAGGAATGGCATCATTCACAGACATGCCCTCCGGAAAGGACATGTGCTGAATGAGCCAAAACTTACCCGGGGTCTTCTTGGGAATGACGCCTATTGGGGAAATTACCAAGTCGGGAAGGCTCATTAAAGGGGCCAATCATACGCTCCAAAGCGACCTCACGGGACACCTTTTCCAGAAGCTGCGCCGGGAAGTCGCGCGCAGAACGCAGATTGCGGGGGTGCTGAAGGGAAACAGGGCGGAAAAAGGAAATGCACAACCCCTCGTGGAAGCCAGCACTCAAAAGCGAGGCAGAGACTCTATCGGGGTACCGGGCGAGCCACTCGTCTAGTTTACTGAGGCAGATTGGAGACAGGGCCTTGACCCTGGCTGCCGCTAGCGAGGGAGCGGAGCGCTCTATTGTTGGTTCCGGGGTGCTTACATTCTCTAGCGGGATGGGGACCACCACAGGGCATGCAGGCGTGCCGAAAAGTACACTTCCCGCCACGCTGGCATTGGGAGTTATTAAAGCCATAGCAATGCCCACGCGATCCTGGAGACGACCCCTGCCCCCCATCCACCGGCGCCTTCACAAAAGCTTTACCCTGTACTTGAGAGGTGGAAGCCAACTGATTAACTGCTAGCCATATGTCAATATCTTTTACTCCAAATAACGTATCCCAGTTACCATCAATTTTGCGATGGAAGCGCTCATCGTACTCCCGTCACGCTGTACCTTTTAGAAGGATGTACAGCTCGTGGATCAAATTGGTCAATCCAACAATAATTATAACAAACAGAAAGCTATACAAGCATATGAGTGAGATAACCAAAATGTGATACAAGCCTGATATGTGAAGAAACAGGGTGCAGCATGCAGAGTGAATTCCAGAAGGAAAAAAGAGACTGGGCAAATCCCCTCTGGGGTTTTTAAGCAGGAAATCAATCACTCCACCCCTCGGGCACAGATTGGATCCTAAAGAAAAATATTTATTTTACCCAAAAAACCCTAGCCTTTAACCCAGCCTCCATTCCCAGCACGCAGTTTAATCTCCCTCAGGTTATTAACCCTCGGTTCACCTTCCCTTCAATTCAACATAATCTTACCCAGCTAATTTTCTGCTAATTTCAAACACTGGATCCAGTTTATTGTAAGGATCTGCAGTAAAACTCCAGAAATAAATATATACAAACACACAAAAAGGAATGTAGGGTGGCATGTAGCATAATGCTGTCCTATATTTCCTTAATGTTTTTTTATGCTGTCTAGCGACCAGTGTTATTATTTTTAAGGGTGAATGCCCAGGAAAGGTATCCCATTCTACATACAAGGCAATGAATGGCACTCGCTGTCTTGAAAGCAAAGTAAGCGTGAAGCAGAGATGTTTCAACGTTTCAGTTTTAATAAACTTTCTTCAGGGAATACAAAAAAGTAATAGTCCCATACCCCATTCTTACCACTCTGTCCCCATAAAGATGTATATTAAGGAGAGCCTCTAAAATTTACATTTAAAAAAAATTATACTGGTGCTATTGCATTTGTATATAGATAAAAAATTACACTGGGCTGGATCCAGACTTAAGAAGGAGCTTGAAATTAAGAGAATAAAGTTACTCCTGGGCTATACCATGTTGATTGCAGGGGAGTCATATATCATCTGTTGCAAACAGTATTAGAGTTGAGAGGGGATGTTTCCTATCCCAAGTCTAAATAACAGTGTGATAGTAAAGCTGGTCAGTATCTGTGTGCAGTAAGAAATTCAAATATATATCCCTGCATGCAAAGAATACAATTAACTTGACTCCACCTGAAATCAACATGGTTTTGCCCAGGTGTAATCTTCCTCTCTTAATTTCAAGCTCCTTCTTGAGTCTGGATCCAGCCCATTATTCTTAAAATCTATCAAAATGTGCTGCAAAACCACTAGTGTACCTAGACACTTTCTTGAATACCCTTAAGCGGACCTTATGGAGATAGTTATATTAGGACTGGAAGTTTAAACCATTAGGGGAGGGGATAAGATTTGAAACCTATGCAAACAGGAAACCTATTGGATATGATTACCCTAATGCCAAGGGGTCTCAATGAGATCACACAGATTATTTACCTCATGTCCGACAATCAACTACTATAAACCTTCATAGACTGCTCACCCATATACAATTGACAGGTGAGTCCTTGCCAGAGGCAATGGCCTTGCCGTTAGACGTCACTAAGGCATTTGACTCTTAGTATCATTCGCGAACATTCCAGATATTGTTGGACTTCCAGCAGGCGACACTGGGGACACCATAGCTCTTTATTTTGTATTGTGTATGGTGGACACCTTCGGGGTTTACTTTGGTTTAAAAATAAATTAGTCTATGTGCCATATCTTCCCCTTGTGTTGTCTGGATCTTTCCCAAGCCCCTTTGCAGTGGACCACTAGATTAAAATATTTGGCCATTTGGGTCTCTCATAATAACGTTGTTTACTTGTCATGTACCCTTTCCCCTATAGACTCCTACTTTAAAAATAACTTTCACCAGTGACAAAAACTCCTCATGACTGTAACTAGTAGGATTAATCTGGTCAAGATGATTATTCAACCTTAATATCTTTATGCACTTTAACATTTGCTAGTCCATATTCTAAGGTATTCACAACTCTCAATGGTTTACTTTTCTCTCTTTTCTGGGTGGGGCATAGGCCCAAAATAAAGATGGCAACATTTTGTTAAACCAAAAGTGTGGGGGGACTTTCCCAGCTTATTTTCACAATTACTACATTGCATCGTAACTTTATTACCATTGACATACAAGGCTGGGATGGAGAGTGTGCTGCACGCTTTGGTGTGCCACTTTTCACCCAATCTTTTGGCATTACAAATGCTTTTGTTGGGAAGAACCAATCAATCTTTGTGCCCCAATGTCAAGCAGGCAATTGATGTGTGGAAACTGGCGGGGTCAGATTCTGGGGGGTTAAGAAATGGATCCAGAGGTGTCTCTGTGGCATAACAAGAATTACCTAGGCATTGCAGTTTTGGACTGGTCCCCCTTATTGTGGCAGACTCTGAGACTAAGCTGCTATTAAAGGATCTGGGCCATTGTAAGGCCATATTTTATATCTATGTTAGTTTGAATGTGGTGGTGGCAGCCAATGGTATGGAGAATCTCGGAAGTGGCTGGGTGCTGGACTTGGGTCCCTTAGAGAATGAGACTTGGGAACAAATTGTGGGATGCATGAGGGATGTCATGGCATGCCTGTGATTTCAACAAATTCACTACTACATTTTGCATAGAGTTTATAACACCCCTTTGTGTCTCAAGAAGCTTGTCCTGCATCCCTCCTCTGAGTGTCCTAAGTGCAGAGGGTCAGATGCTGGAATTTGGCACCTACTGTTGTCTTGCTCTTCTTGGATGTCCCCTGATGCCCTATTCTACCGCACTGGTGGCCTGGGTGAATGACACAGTTGGCCATGAACAGTACCTATACATAAATAGAAAGGTCCTGCACAAACATTATAAAATTTGGACAAGATTCTGTTTGTAACCTTGTGGCCTAACTCCTGAGGAGTGAACTGAAATACATTATACTGCTTTAACAGTGGTGTAACCCACTGTTACCAACAGGCTTTATTCCTGCTTACAAAAACAATGCATGTTGGCAGTTTCTGCACTGGAAATACCTTATATATGAAAAACCTTATATATGAAAAAACCTTATATATGGAAAAACCTTATATATGAAAAAAACCTTACATATGAAAAAGTCCTTCACACAGTTCTTGGTACAACGAGTCCTATTCCCCCATGGACATAAAGGGAAAACCAGATTTTCCTCCCTTTCATTTTTTTGTGTTGTTCTTTATTTCTCTTCTTCTTACTTCTTTCTTCTATCAGTATAGTTAATCTCCTGCAATTCCTCAAAAGTGTACCCCAGAAAAGAAGAAAAACACTTAGTGCAACACTGTTGATTGTTCTCTGTTCCGTAGGAATAAGAATGATACTCGCAATGTGATTTCTTTTGTTGTAAGCGTGTCTAAAGGTATCTTTTCCTCAGGGATCTTCAAGACTTCCGTCCTCTCCAGGCTTTCCCTCAGAGATTTGGAAAGAAAAGGGAAAAAAACAGACCTAGTGCAGACTACTTCCAAGCGCCCCCAGGTCCCACCTCACGAGTGCACACTTACACTTTGGATGTCTTGAATAAAAGCCTCTCAATTTTATCTTTATGTCTCCGTTGATTTCTTTTAGATTGATGTCATATTTTTGTTTATTCCATATAACATACAACCCTGTTGTTTGATGTAGGATACAGGGATCTCTTATTCCTTCTTATTAGGGATTATCCCCAAATACATGCAGTTTTTCTTATAATAAAAATGTATATTTCTTTATTCGGATCCCAAATTTTTTTTGAATCCAACAATGTCTTCTTATACCAACAAATAAAACATATAAACTTTTAAAACTATATAAAACAGGTTAATTCAACCAATTTCAAAAAATCCCCTGCACTGGGAGAGGACCCCCTGCTCAGCCCGATAAACAGCCCTATCCAACCACTGTCCTCTAAGGTTTAGAATGGACTTATTTCGATAGGGCCGTTTCCTCCCAGCCATTTTTGAACTGCATTTCGAACTGGATTTCGATTGCATATGCCTCTAGGAGGCATTCCAATCGATCCACGGAGCACCAAGCTTTCTGTGCTCCAAAAAGTAAGTAAAAATAGTCCCCCCACTCCTTTCCCTAATTCTAACCCTATCCCTCCCTCCCTCCCTCCCTCCCTCTCACTCCCCTAACCCTAACCCTCCCTTCCTGGCAGCCTGACCCTAACCCTCCCTACCCCACACAGAGAGGTTACTCACAGCGATAGCGGCGGTGGAGGGATATCGTTGGCTGCTGTATTTCCGAAGAAGAATGAGTGAAGCATGCCGAATACTCACCCATTCTGAAAAAAAAATTAGAAACTGGTAAGTATTCGAAATAGGGACATTCGAAAAAGAACTTTCGGATGTCCCTATTTCGCAAATGAGACTTTCTAACCGGAGAATGCAACCGTGGTGGGTTTACTGTGTTTTGTTTTTTGTGTTGTTTAAAAAAATATAAAAATATATTACTGATTTTAAAAAAAAATGTAATTCCGTTTGACAGTTTCAAGTGTTTGCAGGGAAACATTTACTGAAATTATTGAAATTATGTAATGGCAAAAATGGCATTGGGCAGCGTAAGCCTGCCATAAAGCCAACACAAGAGAGGGGAGTGACAGGGGGCGTGCACTCCCCTCTCTCTTTGTTGGATGGACAGACCGCCGCACATGCGGAAAGCGTGCAGAGATCTGGATCCGGTCCATTCTTATTTTTTTTAAGAATCTTCAATGTCTAATCTATGTCTAGAGTAGGTGCAAATAAAAGAAGATAAGGGCATCTTGCATATTGTGAAACTGAAGGAAAAAGATTCCTGTTTTGATGTATGCAGACAAACATTAAACAATGCAGAATGAATGACAAAACTGTGTATCATCCACAAAAAAATACCACATTCATATACGTATATGCTTATATAATCAGATGATTGGATAGTATTTATTATATACAGTATTATATTGAGCATACTGTATATGATTTTTTTTGTCATGCTTTCTCTAATGTGTCTTAACCACTAAATTATTGGTCAACAATTTAAGATTAAATCTAAATTTAAAGAATCAGTGACCTATATTCCAGTACAAGGAAAGTTCATCTAAATCCCTTGCTTTGTATGACACACAGTACCATAGCTAGCACGCAAGGATAGCATATCAAGGGGATAGATCTAGCTGGGATTTACTGTAATGTGGCTGTCTTTTACAGCTTCAGGAAAGATTGATGGTGACTCTGTGATTGGTTCTTGTTCATGCAGAAATAGTAGTCTTCTGCCTGATACCTTACCTTGATGGCTACTTCCCCGTTGAAGAGGTGCTTTATCAGTTTACTGTATTCAGGAGGCAGGCAGCTGTCTGGCATTATCTGTGTCTTAGAAGCAAAAAAGCAGTAACTGTATGATAGAAATGTGAACACTCTGATCTGTTTATGAGAACAGCCCTGCCACTGGATTTCCCTGGGGTCCAAAGGGGATTGATGCTCCATAGGAAGTAAGACGGTTACATAACAACATGACAGTGTTTGAATCAGAAAAAGAGGGATACTAGAATTCGCCAAAAAACAAACCTTTCCATATAAGCAGTTTAAATGAATCCTTTTATCTAATAAATAACTCATATAACAACAATAGTGAGTCAAAACTCACTGTATACTATATTGCTTTAGTTCACTGAATATTAAATATTAAAACATATATATGCTCATATATGCACATATATTGCACAAAGTGTACAGTACTTATCTGATCACTGAATATATGCACAAGGGACACTTCCTAAAAGTAACCAATAAAGTTTCAGAACTTGGCACTAATGTTGTATTGTAATTTTGCTGCCTCATATTCAAATTTTATGTCAGATGTCATTTTTTTTGTGAAGTAATGTATACACATATTATTTAGGCATAAACAAGGATCCCATTTAGAAAAAAAAAAAATGTAATTACTTAAGGAGTAAACATACAGGGAATTGTGTCACTGTAGGGGAATAACTTACGAGAGTGTCAGATCCTTTCCCCCAAGGTGAAATATAAGTGTGTCTAGGGTCTCAACTTATTTAATCAAAAATAAAGATAAACCTTTCCATTTTAAACTGCTATCATCCAACCATCTTACAGACCCAATGGACTCTTGAATGTGGGTGTCAAAGTAAGTGGGTGTCCCACAAAAACACTTGCTTAGACCTTTACCTCAGACAACTTAGGGAAGGAGTCTTGAAGGTTGCCGAATCCTTATCTAGAGCTTTATCAAATTCTTTCATAAGACCCAACTATATGTATTGTGGAGGTATTAGCACCTTCCTAATTCCCACTTGACGTTATTCATCCCCACACAGAAGTTTATCTGCTGTGGTAACTGGGGCCAGTGTTGTCTGTTGTAGTGCAGGGAAACATGGTAAAACCGCCTTGGAGACTCATTACGAATAACACGATTTTAAAGTCTCCGGCCGTATTCATCAAATGTCAAGACTTCTTGCAAGGTCTTATGCTGTTGTAATACTCTCTGTGGTGCATCAAGTGAGCCAGAGGAAGAGTCGGGTACTTGTTGCCGTTTTGGAGCAACATAGCTTTGAGGCTCTTTGATGAGCTGTCATTGAAGAAGCACCACTTGCTTGGGTTCAAGGCAATTCTGACTGCAGCAAACAGAACAAGCACATTGTTGGAGAAAGAGAGGCCATATTGACAGTCATAAAAGCAGAAAAAAGCTTGGTGATGCTTTCTCTTATTTGCGTCTTGCACATTTCTATCCAACAAGTTCTAATGCTTCAACCTAGATATCAAAAGCTCAGCATTTAACTTGGTTAGACCAAGATTGCTGATCAAGTTATTAAGGTAATTTTGGTTGGGGTAGTATGAGTTTCTCTCCTCAATTGTAAACTCTGGATCAGCAACGTATGCTTCATTCTGTGAACTGCTCTATTCTACAGAGATGTGGACATGCTGAGCTCTGGGATGTGTGGCACTGGGGCATTGGATGAAGAAAGATTTGGATACAAGATAGATGCCAGACTGATGCCTGGAAAGTTCCACAATGCAGAGGTAACAGTTGCTTTAATGATCATCCTTTTAAATTGTTATGATAGCGAACTGCATGGTTCTCTTTTCTTCTCTGTACCATCTTCCAAAAGAACATTTTAAAGTTAGAAGCATTAGTAGAATAAAATAATAAAAATGATAATATTGTTCATCTTACTTTCCAGTTCTCTGCAGTACTTGCAGGCAAAATGAGGTGGCCAGGGATTCTCTTGATTCCCGACAAACATGCCGAAATATGCTTTGTATGCTTTACACATCTTAAGAGATGTTCTTGTCTTAATAAAGTGACTGCAGACATACATCTGCAGGGTGCTTGCAGCCTCTTGATGCCATCTCTGAGAAACGCAGAGAATCTTCTATTCCTCAGTTGTAATGCATAACTCTAAGGCAAAAAAACTGGAAAGAGCTCCAGTATAGTATATTGACAGTGTGACGGCAATTAACCTATATGACCAAGGGACAGAATCTCTTGGACCCTGCGTTGTTAGATTAGCTGCAGATTAGAAGCCACTAGTGATTCCCAGATATGCACACTGATGGTGAATAGAGAGTGCCATTTCAATGTCACTGCAATGTCATTGCGCACTCCACCTTGAATGTCAGCCTGAAGGACTGGTACACAATGCTGCAGGCTGCTGGGTCTTCTTATTAACCAATGAGTCTTCGGGGTGTAATAGGTGTTGGATTCTGAAAGCTTAGCTTAATCCAACAATTAATTTTTTGGGTGATAAAACTAAATTCCTAATTGGAGACTTTGGGGAAGGGCTGATCATGCGCTGCATATCAATTTCTTTATGCACGGTCTCTCAAACAATCTCCAGCAGCTGCCGTGCTGACTAGAGATGTTTGGAAAAGCCATTTCAAACCTGTAACAGGTCATTTAAAACCACCCAAACATGCCAAAAGCATGTTCGGTTGGTAAGGGATACTTATTGAAAATGATTGACTCAAATACAGGATGGGCCTTAGGGAAGTACTTGGGAACGTTGGCTAGCCCGACTGGTGTGTCCATGGGGCTGTTGTTGCAGTGACAGCAGGTGTGTTTAAACTTGCATTTGTAACCTGGGGTAATTTAGGTGCTGTCATAGGCAAAGCATATGCCATGAGTCAAACGTGAGGGTGGATACATAGGCTGCTGCTTCTTACAAAAGGGGTTAGTCTCCCCTGCTCCTTTAGATGATTGTGACACCGGCATCCACACCTCTATATCTTTTATGCTGCCCCATCACAATGCTTCCTAATACTCTTGTCATAGCTCATTCATAAACTTGCATTTGTTTTGGCCTTCAAATCATACTAAATACCCCCACAACATCTTAGAATCCTTTGAGTACTGTTCTAAGTTACAGACCATGAAAATACAAAAACTGCCAGTTGGAGAAAGACATAAGCATTTTTATTGATTCTCTCTTTCACCAAAGCAGCCACCAACACTTTCTTTTCAAAGTGACATTAAAAAGATCCAAAACTCATCTTTTTTTAATTAACTATCTGAGCCAGTATCAGAAAGTACAGGAGGAGGAACCTACCGGCATTCACCAACCTCCAAGGGAGCTGGGAGCTCATCACTGGATGGCCATGGGATTCTTACACAGATGGATAAAAGCAGCATTTATTTATTAACAGGTTTTTATATAGCGCTCACAGATTACGTAGCGCTTTACAATTTAACGATCTTTATAACAACGCTGGGTAATAACAGACAGACTGGGTGGATAGGAGGGCCCTGCTCGCAAGCTTACACTCTATAGGACAGTGGGTTTGATACATGAGGGCAAGTGCTATATATCACACAATGTACTAGCCAGTTGGTATGGCAAAAGTGCTGTCAGTGCTCTGTATGATCCAGCCACACAGCAGTGTTAGTAGCAGAGATGAGGGAATTGTAGAAAAGAAAGAGAGTGTGCGGGGTTTGTGGTAATAATGTGTTAAATGGCAGAAGTGGTTGTTAATATTGGGCCTGATCCAGAACAACGCTTCGAAGCGAATTTACGCGTGGCGGAGGCGTAAAATCGCTGTTTTGAATGCACTGCGCATGCGCACCATAGAAAATACGCACATTAACGTAGCGTAATTGTGAACGTATGGGCCATTCACGTATGTGTCACATAAATACTTACGTGTGGGCGTGCCAATTTTACGTGCGTCCAAAATACGTCTGAAATACGTGAAGTAGGCGGGGGGTTGTATTTAAA